>JAPPVO010000036.1:88620658-88723337 GCA_030407325.1 Camellia japonica
ATGGCGACTCTGTAATCTGGCAAAGCAGTCCATGTTTGGCACTACTTTTCAAAAAATTTGTTTTTTTTTCAAAACGATTTGCCGGATTTGGACTCTTTGGTTCAGATTACGAACCGTGACACAAAGGGAGTCCGAACTGTAGAGTGAAGCCCAAGGGCGCGTCTACAGGTAGAATTCATACAGAAGTACTGAAGGTACAGATGCAAAAAGTTTCTCTCAATATTGATAATTTGGGAGGAGAACGTATCTCAAACACTTATATTGGCTTCGAAATCAAATATTTGGCTTCGAAGCCAAGTTTTGGCTCCAAAGTCAGGTGACAAACATCCAGCTAGGGCTTCGAAAGCAGGAAGTCGACTTCGAAGCACATTTCATACCTAAGAGTACAACAATGCTTAGGTGTTTGTTTACTTCAAGTGGATTACAGACTTGCTTTTAGGTTTCTTGTTGAAAGTAAAATCCTTCGAAGTAAAATTTGAAATACTCTGCAGCTAGAATTTGTTTGTTCTAGACTTCGAAGTGGCAAAAAGCCAATATTTGGTTAAGCAGTGAAGGACGCAAAAGGACTCACTCTTTTAGAATAAAACAGTGCAATCCCTAAGGGACGTTTCCATACTTCGAAAAACGTAGATTGTTTTTTCGAAGCAAAAATAGTTCATTCGAAACTGTTGATTGTGTTAACCATATGATTAGAATGAGAAGACTTAAGGCAAAGATTGTCAATTACACTCCATATGTTGGGGAAATTCAAATTAGGTTTCCAGTATTCAATTGGAAATGTTCAAATCAGGTTTCGAAGGACAAAATTGGTAAATTCGAAGCTCTGATTTTGTTTGCTTTGGGCAAATTGAATAAAATCAGACCATGCCAAATAAAGAAAGGAAAACTTAGCTTTATTAATATGAAAGTAATTACATCAGAAAGCCTTCTTGGCTACAAATTCAATTTCATAAAAATAAGGAATAGAAAAAATAACAAGGTCATGGAATTTATTCTAACAGTGGTCAATGAATTTATGTTCCTTTTTTATTCTGTCCTCTATCCTCTCCAAGCTAGGTTGTTGTAGCTGATATGCTCTTATTTGATGAAAAAGTTGTTCAGCTTTTATTTCGAACTTTGTTTCCTTCAATCCTTGTTCCATCTCATCCATATCTACATCATCCCAGTATGTAGAATCTTTATTTTTGAAGTCATTATATTCGTCAATAAGGTTCTCTGCTTCATACTGGGTGTGAATTCGATGGGCTGAGATTTTGTCCAAAGATTGAGTGGTAGCCAAAGAAGTTTGGTACCAATAAAGAAGTAGTGGGAGTTGATCCAAAAACATCTGAAGTTTTGCTTGAGCAATAGGGTTGAGGACATGACCCCGAGCCATAATGTCACATGCCCATCGAAAGTTCTTAAAAGGAACATCACCTCCAAGAACATTGAAGGGCAAGTGAGAAAAAACTGCAAGCAGAAGTTGAGCTTGATATCGCTCAAATATAGTGGGGGGGCTGGAGGTTAGTAGGAAGGAAGAAACTGATTCTCAAAGAGAGTAAGTCTCAGTTCTTCTATCCAGTGAGGGTTTTGAGGAAGAGGAGGCGCAGGAGGATCCATTCCAAAGAAGAAGGGAACTAGGGGTTATTTACACATTCAAGCCAGTCAGAAGAGCAAAATTTTGCCCTCTGGGCTAAGAATGACGGGTTGTATCCTTGTGCTTCCTCTGGACGAGGAGTGGCTCGCAGTATTTTCGTAGGCGTAGAAGATGTGTACCATGCTATAAGTAAGTTGTCTTCCAAACTACGTCGGTGATCAATGGATACATAGGGGTAAACCACCGAGCTCCGAGCAAAAGGAGGGAAAGAAAGAGGATCAATGAATTTGACGAATTGATGGTTAATTCGTTCTCTTAGCTTGGACTCCTCAGGTTCTGGCCAGCTTCCCCAGCCAGAAGCTTTACAAGAAGAAGAGGAAGCCGCAGCCTCATCCTACGCAGAAGGTTTGTGGTAGAAGAAGAGCTTCCAATATCCATTTTTGCAAAGTCTTGGACTAAAGAATTGTGAACAATAGGTTCGCGATCCAAAGGTCGATGATTTGCAAAAGCTTACATGACTTGAATAAATGGAGATGGATAGGTGTGGCTAATAAATGCATGAAAATTCTTTCGAGGGCGAACATCATTATCTAACAACTTTTCGTATGCTTGATCTATGTCAAAGAAGGTTTGTTTGGCCATGCGAACTGTATCAGTCTTTTCGAATGCTCAGATAGTGGGAAATGTTTAAGGTGTAGAAAAGAATTTAATGCAGTCGGTTGCAGTTTTAAGAAGATGCAAAGCCCATGCACGTCCTAAGACGTGGGTAAAGTGCTTTGATCCACTAATATCACCAAGTATTTGGTATATTAGTGCGATGGGTAATGTTGGCTGTATAATTTGTATAAGCCAATCACAATTCAACACGTGGCATGAAAAGGGCAATTTGGAGAGTTAATACAAATTGCCAACCATAATCAGACACGTGTCAGCCCATATTGGTAATAATGGGTCTGCATAGCACTGGAATGATCAAGGGATATAAGGTGATGTGGCCTAACGGTTACTCACAAGGTTCAAATTCAAAATCAGGAGGGAAGCCTAATTGCAAATATGGCGTAGTGAGACTGACTGTGAGAGAGCATGTTCAGCAATCATGGAGGGACATTTCGACGGTTAGAAGCCCACTTCGACGATTATCATTAAGAAGTATAAATAGCAAAGAAGGCCCTAGAAAAAGGATCCAGACTCAGATTAAAAAACCAGTTTTATTTACTTTGTTTTCCTTTCCAATTTTTATAGTTCTTTACATTTTTGTACTTCAAATTCCTGTACTGCACTTCATTTATAGGAGTAGTTTCAAATACCTTGTTGTTGTAAACCTCTATGAGGCTGGGTCAGATCGTTGTAAGTTTTTCATTTTACTTAATGAAATTCTGAAATTATTCTTCACTTAGTTGTTATTTGCTAAATTTTCCTAAACAAGACATCAGTAAAAGTCCTCTTCATTGAGACTGAAAAAATTAAAACACAATCGTCTGATAATTGGTTGGCAATTAATCTTCTGTGAGGACTGATTGATTCTTGCTGGCACGTTTAAAATTACAATACTAACATTCGAAAGCCAAAAAAGCCAACAGACCCCAAATGAATTACCAAATATTCTATCAAACCTCTCACATGAGTGTGGGACCCACACACATGTGATTTATGTGGGTCCCACACCCATGTGAGAGGTTTGGTAGAATATTTGGTAATTCATTTGGGGTCCCTAGCATATACGAATATAAATGTTAGAGATTTGATGATGATGTTACTGATGTGGCATTTCCCTTATACATTTATGCAATAGAAACTATTAAATTGAAACAATATCATTGGTGGAATATGATGAGTTTATTTATGTTAATTTTTTCGGGACATTACATATTCTGGGTAATTGAGAATTTTTGTTGGGTTTGTTTGTTTGATGATGATAGTTAGAAAAGACAACCAAGATCACAAAACAGAAAATCGCCTCTGGCTATATATACTTTTTGTTTAATGTTGTATTTATGTTTTTTCTATGCTTTTTTTTATAAAAGAAAAAAAAATTATATTCAGTTTTTTATTCATGTTTTACTTTTTTAAGCTTTTCTTTGTTTTTTGTGTGTATAAATTCTGTTTTTAAAAAATTGGTTTATTCTTTTACTTAACTTTGTCTTTTTTTTCAAAAATTAATTTTATTTAAAAAAACACTTTTTTTTTTCGATTTTTTTAAAAAAAATCTCTTTTATTGTAAGTATTATGAGAGTCTTGGATTGTAGCACTTTTTAAGAATTTTTTTTTCCTGAGACAATTCAAGAATGTAGATCTTATGGTTACACTGCAAGTTGATAGAGTGTCTATCCAAAATACATATTTATTGCTTAAAAAGTTCCATTATGATATCAGGTTTTTGGAGGAAAAAAAAAAAGTACACAGTATAAGAAATAATTCAATTCTTAAAATTTGTTTTTTTAATAAAAAAAATCAGTTCCTTCTTGGTTTTTTTTTTTTTTTTGGATTTTTTATATTTTTTATATTAAAATGTTCACTATTATTTTTATGTATGTATATCAAATCTCTTTAACGGTAGTATTATAAGAGTCTTAAATTTGTAGTTTTTTTAAAAAAATTTATTTCTTTATTTTCTTAATTTTTTTGGGTGTATCTTTTTTTAAAAGAAACATTTTTTTGAGGTTTTTTATTTTATTTTTCATAATAATAGGTTTCATTATTATTATTATTTTTATATATCAAATCTCTTTGATTATAAGTGTTATAAGAGTCTTTGTATTTTTCTATTTTGTGTGCTTTTGTATTTTTATATTCAATTTTTCTTTTAAATTTATATTCAGTTTTTTTGGTTCATGTTTCACTTTTTTAAGCTTTTGTTTGTTTACTTACCCTTTTTTTGTGTCTTTTTTTTTTTTTGAAAAAGAAAAAAAAAATCGGTACTTTGAATTTTTTTTTTTCAAAAAATTAGTTTTTTGGTTTCTTTTTTGGGTTTTGTTATTTTATTTTTTATATAAATCTCTTTGATTGTAACTTGTAAGTGTTCTAACAGCCTTGGGTTTGTATTTTTGTATTTTGTGTGTATTAATGTTAATTATACATTTTATTTTCTTCAATAAAAAATAAAAGAAGCTATTAAAAAGATTCATTACGTTAACAAGTTCCTTGGGGGAAAAAATAATTATTATTTATTTTACTTTGTTTATATCAAATTTGTTTCACTTTCACTATTATTTTTCTTTGTGCAAATCAAATCTCTTTGATTGTAAGTATTATCAGAGTCTTGAGTTTATATTTTTCTATTTTGTGTGCATTTTTATTTTTACACTCAAATTTTTTTTTTAAAATTTATATTCAGATTTTTTGTTCATGTTTCACTTTTTTATGCTTTTGTTTGTTTTTTGTTTATAAATTCTGTGGTTTTTTTTTTTTGGCTTGTTTGTTTACTTCACTTTTTTTTTTTGTCTATTTAAAAAAAAAAATTCATTGCTCTTAATTTAAAAAAAAAAAAAAAATTTGGTTTGTTTTTTGGGGTTTTGTTATTTTAATTTTTATATAAATCTAATTGATTGTGTTCTAAGAGTTTTGGGTCTGTATTTTTGCATTTTGTGTGTACTAATATTAATTAGAGAAAATCAATCTAAAATCCCTCTCCCATTTTTAGTAATGGAAGAGATTTATAATATTATTTTGTAATGTCTAAGGTCCCTCAACCCCACACATATATATCACAGAGAAACTTGTTGATCCACGCCTTCTTGATCGCTTGTGTATTCTTTACTGGTGTTGGCCTGTTGAATCTCACTCTCAGGTCCGTCGATCCATATACAAGCAAGGAATTCCCGATTCAGAAAACCCGACAAGTTGCAGAAGGAGCTCATGTAAGTCTCGCTGCCAAGACCCAGGTTTCGAGGACCAAAGGATGTGCCATGGTGGAGGAAATGGGGGAAATCTTTAGCATAGGGTTTTGGGAGGAAAGTCTCCAAGTCAGAAGAGAAATTGATCTTCATTTTGCTCTAAATGGTACTAAGTAAACCCACTTCTTCTTCTTTTTCTTCTTGCTCAATTAATTTTATCTAGATCTGCGGTTGTTAGTTCATGAATCTGGGTATTTGTCTTGATTTCAAATTTGTTAACATAATTGTTTACAAATAGATCTGTAGTTGTATTTGTAAAGTCTAGTTTCAAAAATTAACAATTTTGTTCAAGTTGGAGTTTAAAATTAACAATTTTAGAATATTTCACGTAGAAAATTAACAAAAATATTAGATATTCTTTCTCTTGTTAATGCTGAAGTTCTTTCTCTGGGAAGAAATTCCCAGAATTTCTCTGGAGAGAAGTTTTTTGGAAAGTCCAGAATTTCTCTAGAGAGTGGAAAGTTCAAAGAAATTAAAGAGAATTTCTCTAGGAAGAATTTCTCTAGAGATAGTTTCCCTGGTTTGAATTCAAGAAGATGATGAAGGCTTGAGTTAAGAATTTCTCTGAAGAGTGGGAAGTCTAGAGAAATTTCAAAGCTTCAACATTAAACAGGGCATATGGATACAAACCTATACATGTATGGATTAAGATTTTCAGCACTGGTCACAACGTCACAAAGCTTTAACATTAAACAGGGCATATTGATATTATAAATATGTTCAATACAAACCTATACATATGGAAACAACTATCTCTTAACTGGCATATGACTGAGCTATTTTATCACTTACCTCAACTACAAGTTTTGCTACTACTTCATAAACACACCTTTGAAAAACACTCTCTGAAAATACTTTGTCAAATCTATAAGATTTGGAATTCCAATTGCTTTTTTTTTCAACTTTAACCTGTTGAGCTACATAAAGGGGACCCAAAAAAAATAAATAAATAAAAGAAAACGTTAATTTAAAGGTCTTGGTCACTGCTGAAATGTGAGCATGCACATGCAAGTAAGAGAGGGGAAACTAATTACGAGAAGTATATCCTTGCAATCAACTGAAATCAACTACCAAGTATGTTTTCATTCATACAATGTTGAAGAATTGGATTGATGAAAAATTAGCAGCATAAATCAATCACCTCTGGTTGTATTTCAACACAATCAGCAAAATCAGCATCTGAAAGAAGATCTTCTGCATTTCTTGGTCTACGTCTGACTACAACTCTCTCTCTTCCAGGTTTTGTGGTATGGTAGATATCAAAATTTCTCTGGAGGAAGAAGATGATTAAGGCTTGAGTTAGGAATTTCTATAGGAAGTCCAGAATTTCTTTAGAAAGAAATTTCTCTGAACTTCTTAGAATTTCTCTAGAGAAAGAAGATGATGAAGGCTTGAGTTAGGAATTTCTCTAGAAAGTTCAGAATTTCTCTGGACTTACAAGAATTTCTCTGGAGAAAGAAGATGATAAAGGCTTAAGTTAGGAATTTCTCTGGACTTCCCAGAATTTCTTTGGAGAAAGAAGATGATGAATGCTTGAGTTATGAATTTCTCTAGGAAGTTCAGAATTTCTCTAGAGAGTGAGAAGTCCAAAGAAATTCCCATCGAATTTTCTCTAGATCGATGTTGAGAGACCTTAGACATTATGAAAATATTAGATGTCATTTATACTATAAAATCGCAATATCAGGGACCTTAAAAAAAATTCCCTATTAATTATACTTTTTATTTTTTTCATTAAAAAATAAAAAAGATAAAAAGTTTTATTATGTTATCAAATTCCTTTGGAAAAAAAGTTAACTATTACTTTACTTCGTTTATATAAAATTTATTTCACTTTAACAGTTTATTTTTTTTGTGTATCAAATCTCTTGCCTATAAGTGTTGTAAGATCTTTGGGTTTGTAGTTTTTTAAAAAAGTATTGATTATTTGAGAATTATTATTTTACTTGGTTTATATCAATGTTGCAAGTGTTCTCTTTGTTAATGGGTTTGTGATGTTGAGAACAAATAACTCATATAGTCATATTTTTAATAAAAAAAATCAATACTTTTTTGAATTAGCACACGTGTGTCCAGCCGCAAGTCTTATAAAACAAGACATAAAAATAAAAAAGGTGGATACCATGTGCCTTTACCCCAAGAATACTAAATAATTTTTCTATTAATCATAATAACTAATCATATTTATGACAATTCGATCATATCCAATCCTCTAAATTAGTATATAACTGAGAAGGTTAGATAAACAGAATTCTTATACAATTATTTTATCTAGAATTATACATATAAAAATTGAAATTATTCTATAAATATTAACACTCTTATTAAAAAATTTACTAAAAATATAAGAGATTAAATTTATTTGATTATCAAAAAAGGAAGGATACTTGGATAATCAATGATTATTAGACATAAACAAATGCAATATTGCTAATAAAAAATTTGAGCAAAATTAATTAACTAATAAAGAATATTTTGTAGGAAAGCATGAACTTGTCTGCTTTTGTCAATTTTTCTGTGGTGTTGATGTTTGATGTGTGGGGGGAAAATAATAATAATAAAAATAATTAACTCATATTTAACTCACTTTTTTTTTTTTCTTTACTTTCACGTGAATCTAAATTTCCTTATTATAATTAAGGGAAGGCGTTGTATGACAAGTTTGTATGTCTATATTTTAATATATATTTTTTTCATTTTAATTGACCAGTAACATGGTTCATTGCATCTCAACAACAGGACTTTGTTTTCATAAAAATCGAGTGATGATTTTCTTATCTACTGTTTGGTCGAGAAATTTAAGAAAAAAGATTTAAAAAGAAAAATAAAAAATATGTATAAAATTAGGTAAAATATAGATATATTTCATTCTTATTTTACCTATTTTTTATATTTTATTTTTAAATTTTTTCTTAAATCTCTCAACCAAATACAACATTAACAAAACAAAAATACAAAAATGGGATTACAACAAGAAAACCATTATAAATATGGTGTCCAGTTGTGTACTAATGAAACCACCTAACATTATCGGGATACTACGATACCTGGTTTTGTGATTATGTGGGGCCCAGCTGAATTAGGCTTTCCATTACAAACCACCTCAAAGGTTACCATTATTTACAAGATAAGGCTTATTGGAATTCGCTGAACTTGAAAAAATTGTTTGGTGATATTGAAAAAAAATTATATGATATGAAGTCTCAACTTGATATTTATTAATTAAAATAATAAAATTTAATAGTTTTTGTTGAATTTTTTTAGTCAATAAGATACCACTTGTCTTGAATACTTGAATCTATTTTAAATAACTTTCGATTAGAAGGCATAGTTTCGAAACAAATAATATTAGCTATTCCAAAAAATGTTGAATAAAAAAAAAATCAGGTAAAACATTATATAGATGACCAAACATTTATTATTATTTTACAATTTTTTATTTTTTGATTTCTTTCTGTATCATTAGTGTTCTGAAACAAATATGTTAATTTGATGACTCCAAACCTTATAATTTCTTCTAACTGAGAGCGTAGGGTTTTTTTGAGTCTATTGTTGAATTAGAGAAAGTATTGTTGAGAATTGTAGGACTTATTATGAACTCTATTTCAACAATTTAAAATACCAATTATCAAAATTCAAGAATGATTTTGTATTATATTGTAAAGTAAAAGTTCAGTCCCAAAATACCACCTACCAAAATCCGGAAATGGTTTTGTAAACCATTATAATATAAAAAGTTAATCCCAAAATACCAGCTACTAAAAATCCAGAAATGGTTTTGTCATGGCCTATTGCATCCACTTTACCAATTAATGATTGATTAATATTGAGAGGGGAGATTTACACCGTTAGTACGGCCGAGCTACGGTAGCGCGGATCGTGACAGACTTCACGGCGCCGCGCTATCTCCTCTGCTAACGCGGTCTGTGGTCCGTGTAGCACGGTCAAAAAGAACCGGACGACCAAGCACGAACCAAGGCTTGACCGAGCTGCAGCATTTGTCGATGCGCGTGTTGGTGTCCGGCAACCGAGCTCAGAGTGACCCGGGCTAGATTGAGGACGCGACTAGGACCGGCTTGCCACTAACCGGTCGGCCGAGATAGTCGGGCTTCGTACAACCGAGGACGAAGGTAGAACGGTGGGGGCCGGCATGCCTCGCAGCCGGGTAACCGGGGTGGACCGGTCAATCATAGCTCGGCCATGAGGACCAGCCATCTGCCCCTTTGTCAAGGGGCAGAGCGGCGGTTCTTATCTCGGTTGTGAGCTTATGGTAATTTTCCACAAGGGGTAGGCCGGTCGTGGTACTCCGGGTAAGTGTGCCACCTGGGCTAATGGCGTGAGAAAGAGGAAATCTGCTCCAGGCACGCGCCAATACCGTTTGGCAGTTTTGCATGTACTGGTTGGAGGACAAAACCTTTACACGCGTAAGGTGGTGAGAGGCGAGCATTGCCACCTGTCCATGGAAGGACAACAGAGGTGGTGCGCGCACGATCTTGAGGCTGCATGGCCAGCCTAGAAATAGGGAGGAAGACGAACGTTAGAGGTATGCAACTTCTTTCCCTGAAAATATATTCTCTCTCTAACAATCTCTTTCTTTCTCAAGTGGTCTGACTTGATCGTCGGAGGGTCTATCCGGCACACCACCGCCGGGCAGCTCACCGTTTCTGTGTTGCCAGGTTAGACGCCGTCAAGTGAAGCTTGGAGTGCAAGGAGTACGGAACGCAGAGGAAATTTCACCCCCGTACAATTGGTGCCGTCTGTGGGAAGAATTGATAATTCAACCCTTGTTCTTCAAGCCTCTTCGACCATTTCCATGGCCAACAACGACGAAATCCCGCTATCCGTCGTCGATGGCGTCACTCCGGAGGATGTCCGAAGGAGAGATGGCCCCCCGAATGTTCCAACCGCGGCGGGCCTAGAAACTTCTTCGCGAGGTGTGCAAGTGTAATAACCCCGACCCGTAATTAGCTACTAACCAGTAATTAAGGGTGTTAATTAAGTGATTAAGATCGATGACGAGATTAATCTGTAATTTGCATCATAATGGGTCTTCTATCTGTTACTTATAAAAACATCGGTTCGAAATACCGCTTTAAAATGAAAATTGAAAGCCTTATCGGCATCAAAACCCGGAATTGATTATACCATTGTGTTAATTGGAATTTTTAGAACTTTATGGCATATTTAATCAAAATGTGATTTAGTATGACTGAATTAGATTATATAAAGTTAAATCACATTAGTTCACGTAATTACCGAATTGCCACTAGTGGATTAAGTCAAGAGTCTTTTATTTGTTTCATTCTCCATATCACTCCTCATTTTGTTGAGTGCCAAAATCTGGTGAAATCATTTTAGAGTGAGAGAGAGTGCAACTCTAGAGAGAGGAGAAGGAGATTCAAGAGGAATTGATGAGAAATTGAAGCCTATGGTTTGAATTGATCAAACTTTGTGCAAAAATCTAGCTAATTGAAGACTATAGGTATGAATTCAACCCCTAAATCATAAATTTAAGTTATCAACATGAGGATTATGTGTTTATAGGTGTGTAATGAGCTTAGAAGGAAGAGTTGAGTAACAATTCATGCATGCATGTGCATTTTCTAACCAATTGAGCATGATTTCCATAAATTCCTTCTTGCATGTTTGAAATTCATCTTCATTAAGGGGAATCATCAAGTTTCAAGATGTTTTGTGGCATTTGACCATGTTTTACCCTTGTGCTGGCCCAAATCCACCAATTTGTATGGTTTCGCTGGTGGGCAATGGTACATTTTGGTTTGCTAGTGGTCTCAAAGGAGCTTCATACCATGACTGAGGCACATGTGACATTCTCTCATGGTTTTGATTATTAGTTTGACCATTAGTTTGTCCGTTATTTTGCATAGGCTGTTTGTTTCGAGCCAATCTATGCTGAAGGGAATTCTCATTCTCTTCAGCCTGTCTTACAATAGTTGGCTGATGAGAGTTCATTTGATCCAAAAAGGATGTTGCTCATCTTTCCATTGTATACATTAGTTGTTGTCCCATAGCATCTACTAAACCTCCCTATGGATTTATTGGTTGGGTAGAAAGGATAGTTAAAGGTCCAGTTTCATGGCCCTGTCTAGTATGTTGGACATGCGTTGTATATTCCGAAGTGCTGGTCTGTTCGACCATTTGCGGAAGATCTAATGAGATAGGTGCATCCATTACATTGTCCTCTAGTTTAGGTATTTCTACCTCTCCTTCCACACCCTCTTCCAGGTGTTCATTTTCTCCCCTTGCTCTACGTCTACCCATTTTTATGTTCCACTAGGCGTGCCAAAAATAAATCTTGGCTTTTTTGGTTTTCGAAGGTTAATAACGTAAATCTAAGCATGCCAACAAGGATCAATCAGTCCTGTAACGCCCTCAAAATAATACATATAAACCCACATTCTTGACATGCATAGACATAAGAGAATAAAGCTTATTTTCATTCATCAGAGTATTCATTACAAAAATATTACATGTTGACAACAAAAGTAAATGCCCTACGGGCTTACAATTTTCCAAGCCAACACTTGGTTACAAAAAAAGAGTATTAACTCAAATACACCTTAAGCCATTGGCTTGAATTTACATGTAATACCAAAAGAGAATAACAAAAAAGATCTATTAGCCTCAAAGCCTCCCAAGCTACGTCCTTAGAGGTGGCATATCACTTGAACCTAAAAATGATGTCCCATATAGGGTGAACCAATGTCCAGTAGAGATATACTAAACCAAGTATGAGAAATAACTAAAACATTAGCATTTGATAAATGGCTAACACTTGTAAACCAACTTATAACACAATCCAGTTTCATGACAAATAGTCCATGTGTCATTCCATTTTCCTTTACTTATCAAATTTTCAATTTATATAAACATGGCTCATTATCTAGCCAACAATTAAATGGGCCTACAACTCATATTAAAACACTTCCATTCTTCCACAATTCACATGAGACTACAACTCATAATAAAACACTTCCAGTACTTCAATTATCTACATTATGCAAACGTAATTAGAATTTCAGGACTTTCACCCTGGACACTCCGGCCAACTTAGTTATCAATGGAGTCCATCCCCTATCTCCTCCTAAACAGGCTTGAGAGTACATCCCCTATCTCCTCTCAAACCACGGAGTACATCTCTTATCTCCTCCCAAACAATATACATATACAATGTATTTAAACACTTATCATACACAATGATCAATCAATACACATATTCGATGTATTATTCCAACCGCCATATTCAATGACATATTCATTGTGATTAGTTTCAGTTTTCCCTAATCAACATACAGTGTCTACAACAATCAAGACTATCCTCCACCGATAGCCCAAAACAGTTATCTCTAAACAGATAATAAATTTATCAAATAGATAAAATATCAACATTTTCATAGGTGAGTGATTAACTAATCCAACTACACCCTTCAATCCCACAACTTCTCAATTTCATGATTTGCAACTCAATTTCACATTTTCACAATTTCTCAAATTAATTATACAAATTAATTAGTCACATTTAAATTAGGGTTTTTCCCCCATTTTCCAAACATTAGCCCTAAGGCTCATTTCCATCAATTCAACAACAATAGTTCCATTTTTCATAGTCCCACATACACATGGATTTTAATATTTGAAAACCCCCTTTTTATAACTTTAAATCAACCCTAACTTTCCCAAAATTGCCATAACCCACCATTTATACAAAATACATAATATCTATGTCAAAACCTATAGAGAGGAGTAGGTTATCCCTACCTCGAGATTAGAAGCCCCAAGGAGTAGATGAAGAAAACTCAAAGTGCTCCAAATCCACGATTTTTCAGATTAAAGTGAAGCCCACACCACCCTCTATCTTTCTTACAAAGAGATTAGGGTAGAAACACTCTAGAAGTAGATGAAATCTTAGAGAGAGAGAATGTGTAAAGAGAGAAGCAGTCGGGGCTAGGGTTTGATCAAAGAAGATGATGAAAAAGTGAAGTGTAACCCGCTGCTGCCAATTGATATATTCGAGGCTCGCTCGAGCGAAGGAGTGGTCGCTCGAGCGACCAGACACAAAGAAACCTCGCTCGAGCGCAGAAAGCCTCGCTCGAGCCAACAACACAAAGCTTTAGGTCTGCAACCCAAAAGCACGCTCGAGCGAAGAAATTCAAAACATAGCCCTCGCTCGCTCGAGCGAAGGAAAGCTCGCTCGAGCCAAGAAATGCAACCTTCAGGTCCAAAACCAGACGCAGATGCAAGCTCGAGTGCAAGACTTCTCGCTTGAGCCACCAGACACAACACTCAACTCTCGTTCGAGCGGAGGAACCCTGGCTCGAGCGAAGGAACTAAAACACAGAGCTCGCTCGAGCGACAAAAGCCTCGCTCGAGCGAAGACACCAAAATCTGGGCAGCAACCATTTGTTTCAAAACACACCCAACCTGTAACAAACCTGCCCAAAACATCCTAAAACTCGAATACAAAGAATTAAAGGATGGAAATGCAACATATACAACGACAGACATCCACGGAACCTAGTCCGGAATACAACAACCAATGGAGGGAAAACCGAGATCGCTATAAGTCCTTAGAGAATTTTAATTGCCAACCAATTATCAAACGATTGTGTTGAAGTTCTTTCAGCCTCAATGAAGATAACTTTTACTGGTGGCTTGTTTTAGGAGAAATTTATAAGAAATAACAAGTACAGAACAATTTAAAAACTGAATTTCATTGAGTAAATAGGAGCTTATAATGAAATGACCTAGCCTTGAGAAGGTTTACAGTAACGACTACCTGAAACTACTGCTAGGAAATGAAGTGCAGTACAGGAATTGAAGTGCTAAAAATGTAAAAACTAGAAGGAAATAAAAAGTAAATAAACTGGTTTCTAGATCTGAGTCTAGGTCTTTAATTCTGGGGCCTTTTCTTCTATTTATACTCTCTAATGGCAACCGTCAAAGTGAGTTTCCAACCGTCGAAATGTCCTCTCGCGATTATTGATCATGCTCTCTCATAGTTAATCCCACTACATCATTCTTGCAGTTAAGCTTCCCTCTCCTGAATTTGAATTTGAATTTGTGAGTAACCGTTGGGCCATGTCATCTTGTGCCTTCTAGTTATTCCAGTGTTGTGCAGATCCATTATTACCAATATGAATTGCCACGTGTCTGTCGCTGGCTAGAGACTTATATTAACTCCCCAAGTTATCCTTTTCGTGCCACATGTTAAGTTGTGATTGGTTTATACAAAATATATAGCCAACAGATACAATCAATATTAGACATATTTTAAGAAGGGTAAATTATATCGATAGTCTCTGCATTTTGTCTCTTGCGTCAATTTGGTGTTTGTAATTTTAATTAGTTTGATTTGGATCATTAATTTTAGATTTTGTATCAATTTGGTCCAATTGATAATGTCGGTTAAGATGTTTAAAAGAACTTAGTTATTGAGTTGGCTGACATTAACTTACTGAGTTGAACAAATTTTTATTTTTGTCTATAAAATTATAACATATTCTACTCATTTGTATATTTTCAATAAAAAAAATAGCAATTATAACAATTGGATCAAATTGAGACAAAATTATAAATTTAAGATCAAAATCGAGCAAATTAAAATTGCAAGGACAAAAATAACACAAGAGTTACAATATAAGGACTACCAATGTAATTTATTCTTTTAAGAATAACTACATAATTTCTTAATTAATTTTAAAATTGTTAATAAATATACCAAACAAATATGTACATATTTCCTATAATTGTTATAAATTTTTTTAAAATATATTTACTAATTAAAAAATAAATAAATAGGTGGGTCTATTAATTCATGGATTGGACATGAATTAGACGATTCTCCAAGGATTAGGCTAAATCAAGAATTATTGGCAAAAAAATCGACTTGAACTAAATTTTCTTGACTATTTTTTAAGTTTAATCAAATATTAAACCCCCCCCCCAAAAAAAAAAAAAAAAAAAAAAGCTCATATCAATCACGAATTGGTAAGCTATGATAAAATTTAAATATATTAGGACTATAATATGACCTACAATTTAGGGTGGCTTTATCTTATATAATTTTTTTCATCCATAAATATATATAACTTTTCATTTAATTGTTTTAAACATAAATATATAGTTTTTTTTAAACTAAGTTCAAAATTTTTAATCATTACAAAAAGTACTTACAAATATCTATTTATTAATTTAATAAATGGATACGTCAAATGATTCATATAACTTGGGAATAGACAAAAATAATTTTTAATGATTAAGTGAAGGACAAATTGGCATAAATCTAATGTTAAACCTAAATTTTAATATTACAAGTGAATTCTAATCCATTTTTATGTAAATCTTATAACATAAGATAAATTATAATTTTGATGTTAGATAAATTTTTAGACTTTATAAAACATGAAAAAATTGATATATTGACAAATGTAATTTATCACTAACATATGATAAATTAAATTTACGAAACTCATAAGATGAAATGTATTTATATTTTATCATAAATATAATTTTGTGATTTATTTTTTAATTTTTACCAATTAAATTATGACATGTATTTGTTATTAAGAACTTAAAGCACACAATTAATAACATAAGAATAAAAAAAATTCTCTTATATCTAACTGTAATAAAAATGAATAAAATTTAATTGATTCTAAATTATTTTTACTAAATGTTATAAATAAATTTTTTAGATTATTATTTAATTTTAAAAATTAGTTTTTGATTATTTATTACCCTAGTATATATATATATATATAAACATAGAGGTGTGCAACATAGTATAGAGTTACACGGTACTTTTTTGTGAGTTGGACTCGTATATTTTATTATTATTATTTTTTTATCCTAACCATGTAAAAAACTTCACTTGTATGATAAATTAAGAGTGAAATGTTAAAATACTAATAAAAAATAAGTAAATTATACTAATGCTATATTTGAGGGAGAGATTTTTGAAGTGGTGTTAATTTTGAAGTGGTATTTTTTTTTTTATTTATAATTTTCATATTGTCATATGTTTCATGCTATCATATATTTTTTGGCACTAATAGCTGTTTTGCAGATCATGATATTGAGAAAATTGTCTTTGTTGGTTGTAATGGGTTAGGGTGATAATGATTTTCTTTGTTAGGTGTGTTTTGTCACGGAATTGTCAAAAGGGGAGATTGTTAGGTTTTTGTAATTAACAATCTCATTTGACAAAAATTATTTCAGTTATAATTTTATTCGCTCTTATGCTTTTGTGAGGCTATAAGTGTTTAGATGCTAAACCAACTCAAATTGTGCCTGTATAGAGGAGTTTGTACTGACATTCCGTATGTTAAGCATTCCTTATTTGTTACTTTGCTGACTATGTACGGGAATCGAAGCCAAAGTTGTCGGATTGCTCGAACGGTTATTTATGCGTTTGAGTGGTGAAATGGATCATCCAATATCTCATCTGCAAACTGAACTTCTAGGAAATATATTTCATCGCTTGAACGGTGAATGTTGCGCTCAAGTGGTTGCCCTATATGTTTGCACGGTCTTTTACTCACACCGCTCAAGCTATAAAATAGGCATTTGAGCGGTCTTTGTAACTCTATTTAGTATAAAGTGCACTGTTTAATTTTTTAAGGTTGAACCTGTCTAGATTCTCAGAGAGGAATAAAATACAAAGTGTTCTATATTGGAGGGTGGTTTATAAGTTTTCTTGATATATAGAAAGTAATCGATCGATCAACGAACTACATATTAATAAACATCAAGAGTTGATTTTGTTCGTTTATTCACAAAAGGAGAGAAGTGTTCATCGGAGGATTCTAGAGAACTTGGGCCTGAAGCTTTAGTGAATTTTAGAGTGACTCATCGTCATGGATTCAACATCGGTATTGTGGATTCAACATTGGGTAAAGCAATTCCGAGGTGAAAACGCTGGTGGAAGAGGCATATCGAGTTTGGTTCAACTCGGATGTGGATTCGCTGCACTCAAGCGGTTACCCTATATGTTTGCACCGTCTTTTACTCACACCGCTTGAGCTGTAAAATGGGTGTTCAAGCGGTCTTTGGGACTCTATTTAGTATAAAGTGCACCATTTTCTTTTTTAGGGTTGAACCTGTCCAGATTCTTAGAGAGGAATAAAGTACAATGTGTTCTATATTAGAAGGTGGTTTATATGAGTTTCCTTACTATATAGAAAGTGATCGATTGGTCGACGAACTACATATTAATAAACATCAAGGGTTGATTTTGTTCATTTATTCACAAAAGGAGAGAAGTGTTCTTCGGAGGATTCCGGAAAACTTGGGCCTGAAGCTTTAGTGAATTTTAAAGTGACTCATCGTCATGGATTCGACATCAGCATTGTGGATTCAATGTTAGGTAAACCAATTCCGAGGTGAAAACGCTAGTAGAAGAGGCATATCGAGTTTGATTTAATTCGGCGTGGATTCGCTAGATAATTAAGGGTACTCGTGTGTAATTTTTTTTTTTCTTAGTAAATTGTTTTGTGACTTTGGCCCGTAATTTTTTTATCATAATTGGAGGTGCTCCAATTGTGATTTTTTTTCCACATTAAATCATTGTGGCGATTTGTCATTGATTGTTTAATTGGGATTGACATTTATTGTTTTAAATTGAAACATAATCATAAATCAATATCTCGAGAGTTTTTAGATTTTTCAACTTTGTTTGTTTGGGCAGAAACTATTTTCTAGTATATGGCACCATAAAAAATGAAAGTCAACGAAAAATACTTTTCATGGTTAGCAAAAAACATTTTTCGTAATCAACGGAAAACAAATCTATTTGGCAAAAAACGTTTTTCAGACTAAAATCTTATCAATGTCACTACACCACCGCCGCAATTATCACCTCCACCACCACACCACCATCACCATCACCATTGCAACCGCCACCATCACCATTGCTATCGCCATTACCACCACACCCCATTAGCACCTGGACCTCCACCTTTGTCCCACCATCACTACCACCAAACATAGAAATCTCTGGAAAACATTTTCTGAAAAAAAATTTATGTAATGTTTTTCGCCTAAACAAATAAAGCATAACCTCCTTCGATATTTGAAAAAACTACAAGGAATTTCACAATTTTGAAAAATTAAATTGAGCTTTTTAATGTTTTAATTCACATTATACTTAACTCCATTTTTATCATTAATTTATTAATATCGTGAATGAAAAAAATGATATTGTCATCTCTTTTATACTGATACTAATATTTTACTTGTTTTTTTTATTATATATTTTTACACCATTTACAGCAATTCTGATTTTTAACTTTATAAAATTTATTATATATTTTCTCCAATCTTAAGAGAAATCAGTGTAATCTATCTAAAAAAATAAACGAACATGAAACAAAACAGCATGACCATGACATGACTTAAGCATTATTGAAAAAAATATATATATAGAAGCAAGCATAATCAACTCTCCTTTAATTATCACATATTGTTCTGTCTTAATTAATCATAGTAACTTTATAGTGATAGAAAAACTTTGCGGAACATAAACTAAAAACCAGAAGGATTCAATTCCATACATGAAAACTATATGAATTTCTAATATACAAAATAAGTGAATACATACCTTGATCCATGATAGTATGAAATCCTCTTTTAAGAAAGAGAAACCTTGAATGGAAGATCTTGATTTTTAAGTTCTTGACTTGTCTAAGATCTTCAAACCACTTCTCTCTCTCTAGGCGATGGGAGCCTTCTTGTGGTGACAACTTAAGTTTTTGATGGAGAGTATGGTTTGGGACCTTACACTATTTATACTAATATTCTTCCCATCAAAGAACCATTCATTCAATGAACTTCATTAAATAGATTAATGTATCTTATACATTCATGATACATAATGCATCTTTTATATTTAATGAATTCATTAGATAAGACTAATGTATCTTACATATTCATAATAGATACAATGTGCATCTCTAAGATTCATTCATAATGAATCCATCACATTCAATGTGCATTAGCATTAGTCTTCTATACATTGTATATATATAGGTGCATTCATCAATAATTAGTCACCATCTAATTGATGTACATGTATCTTACTTAATGAGATGAATCTAGTATAATTATGCATAAGCCACATTAAGGAAAAATTCTTACAATCTCCCACTTGGCTTGCATGATTATATTACGTCACTAGATTATCATAATATGGCCAACGTTCTCCCACTAGAAGATTGCACCATCACCATTAGATTCTGTTCAATGAAATTATTAGCACCAAATCATTGTAGTCAGTGATTTACACATTGATCAAGACTGTACAATGGTTATAGTGTTAATATTTTCCATCAACATGAATAAGTGAATCTTAAAACACAGAGATGACATTAGCAACATAATGGTGATTAATGCTAATTCATCTATAACGGTCCCGTTGTTTACATCTTCTTCTAAATTGTGCACAAGTATGAAGAATGAAAACAACAAACATAATCATTATTAACAGAAGATGATTATAACATAACATCTATCACGAACATAATACACTCATTTCAAATCTAAACATGATAAACTTTCTACTAAGCCCATGCGCGCAACATGTTCTTGAAAGAGCTTAGGTGTGAGACCTTTAGTTAAAGGATCTGCTAACATGAGTGTAGTACCAATATGAGAGATGGAAACAGTCTGATTCAGAACCCTTTCTTTAACAACTAGATACTTGATATCAATATGCTTTGATCCTCCTGAAGTTTTGTTATTATTGGAGAACCGCACAGCAGCATCATTATCACAGTAAATCTGTAAGGGCTTTGAAATTGAATCGACAAGTTGTGATCCAGATATGAAATTCTTTAGCCATACTGCATGACATGTGGCTTCATAACATGCTATAAACTCTGCCTCCATAGTGGAAGAAGCTGTCAGAGTTTGCTTATGACTCTTCCATGAAATGGGTCCATTCGCAAGCATAAAAATGTACCCAGAAGTGGACTTTCGAGTGTCTTTACATCCAGCAAAATCAGCATCTGAATAACCAACCACTTCAAGGCTGTCTGTTCTTTGATAAGTGAGCATGTAATCCTTAGTGCCTTGTAAATATCGCAACACTTTCTTAACTGCTTTCCAATGATCAAGTCCGGGATTGCTTTGGTATCGACCCAGCATACCAACTACAAATGCTATGTCAGGACGTGTACAAACTTGAGCATACATAATGCTCCCAACTGCAGAGGCATAAGGAATTTCTTTCATTTGTTCCCTTTCTAAATTATTTTTGGGACACTGAAATTCACTAAATTTATCACCCTTAACTATAGGGGCAACACTACTTGAACAGTTCTGCATGTTGTACCTTTTAAGAACCTTTTCGATATAGGCTCTTTGGGACAATCCTAAAATACCACGAGACCTATCTCGGTGAATTTCTATCCCAATGACAAAAGAGGCTTCACCAAGATCTTTCATTTCAAAATTTCTCGTAAGGAATTTCTTTGTCTCATGTATCATTCCCAAATTATTGCTAGCAAGCAATATATCATCAACATACAAAACTATAATGCAGACATTGCTCCCACTGATTTTAAGGTAGACACATTGATCAACTACATTATCCTTAAAATCAAATTTGGTGAGAACTTCATGAAATTTAAGATACCATTGTCGAGATGCCTGCTTTAGACCATATACGGACTTCTTAAGCCTACAAACCATATTTTCCTTGCTTTCATCCTGAAAATCTTCAGGTTGGTCTATGTAGACCACTTCATGCAAGTCACCATTCAAAAGGCTGTTTTAACGTCCATTTGATGTAACTCTAAATCATAATGAGCTACTAAGGCCATGACTATTCTCAAGGAATCTTTATTAGAAACAGGAGAATAAGTTTCCTTATAGTCTATCCCTTCTTTTTGAGTGTATCCTTTAGCAACTAATCTGGCCTTGTATCGTTCGACATTGCCTTTAGGATCACGCTTGGTTTTAAAAACCCATTTGCATCCAACAGTTTTGGCTCCCTTAGGCAATTCTACAAGATCCCAGACATTGTTGTCTTTCATGGATTTTAACTCATCTTTCATGGCATTTAACCATTGAGTTGCATTTCCATTTTTCATGGCTTGGGCATAAGAAACAGGATCGTTCTCTAAGCCATATCACACTCATTTAGGTAAACCTCATAGTCATCTGATATGGCTGGTTTCTTTTCTCTTGTGATCTGCGTAAAGGTTGTTCTGCAACTGGGACAACTTCTTTTTCAATGTGAGAAATCTCTTGTGTACCAATAGGTTCAGGTACAACATTTTCTTGGATAATCGTGGAAGGCGTAAAATCACGATTTTCCTCCGAAGAAATATTTTTGAGATTCATACTCCCACTAATGTTTTCATCCTCTAAGAACACGGCATTTCTAGTTTCAACAATTCTAGTGCTATGAGTGGGACAATAGAATCTAAAACCCTTTGATCTCTCAGGATATCCAATGAAAAAACAACTTATAGTTCTAGGGTCTAATTTCTTTATTTGTGGGTTGAAAATTTTTGCTTCAGCAGGACAACCCCATACATGTAAATAATTCAAATTAGGTTTCCTACCAACCCACAACTCATAAGGAGTTACAGGCACAGCCTTACTAGGAACCCTATTAAGAACATGTACAGCAGTTTTTAAAGCTTCACCCCACAAGTAATCTGGCAAAGAAGAGTTACTCATCATGCTTCTCATCATGTCCAAAAGAGTACGGTTTCGTCGCTCAGCTACACCATTTTGCTCAGGTGTACCAGGCATTGTGTAGTTAGCAACAATACCATTCTCAGCCAAAAATAAAGCAAAAGCACTTGGATTTTGACCCGACTCAGTGAATCTACCATAATATTCACCACCTCTATCAGATCTTACACTTTTAATCCGTCTGTCAAGTTGATTTTCAACTTCAGCTTTATAGAGTTTGAACATATCCAGTGCTTCTGATTTTTCACGAATAAGATACACATAAGTATACCTAGAAAAGTCATCAATAAAAGTAATAAAATATTTATGTCCAGAAATAGTTGGGACAGTAAAGGGACTACATATATCAGTATGAATTGTGTCGAATAATTCAGTAGTCCTAGTAGCACCCTTTTTCTTTGTGTATTTTCCTTTAATGCAATTCACACAAGTGCTAAAATCACAAAAATCAAGTGAACTTAAAATTCCATCTTTAATAAGACGTTCCATCCTTTCTCTTGATATGTGGCCCAAGCGCTTATACCACAACATGGATGAATTTTCATTCACTCGCTTTCTCTTTTTATTTACCAAGTCGTTGACATTAAAGGATAAAAGAGATTGTGCATAAGTGGAATCTAAATTCAATGAATAAAGATTACCATATAAAGTACCAGAACCAATCATATGAGAATTGTGAAATAAAGAGACTCTATTATTTCCAAACTTAACTTCATAACCACAGGAATCAAGTTGTGAAACAGAAATTAGGTTTCTAGTAAAAACAGGAACATAAACTGTGTTTACTAAATCTAAAATGAAACCAGAGTCTAAAATTAGACGGAGGGTGCCAATAGCCTCAGCGTCCACTTCTATTCCATTCCCAACCGTAATGGTTCGTTCTCCTTTATTTAGTTTCCGACTTGTAAGGTATCCCTGCATGGAATTTGTTATGTGAATACTTGCACCAGTGTCAATCCACCAAGAATTTGGTGGAACATCTACCAAAAAGGATTCATAAGACACAAAGCATTGAGTGTTACCTTTCTTGTCCAACCAACTTTTAAAACCTGGACAGTCCTTTCTTATGTGACCTTTCTTTCGACAGAAATGGCATCGAATCTTATTTTCTTCATTAGCCTTGTGAGTTTCATCATTTGCATTCTTCTTCTTCTTACTTTTTCCTTTCTTGAAAATCTTTTTGGTTGGACCCAAGGTGGTAAGGTGAGCCATATCAGGCTTTTCAGCTTTAAGCCTCTCTTCTTCTTGAACACACATGGCAATTAACTCGCTCATCTTCCACTTATCTTTCTGCGTATTATAATTGATCTTAAAAGGACCAAATTGCGCAGGAAGAGAAGTCATAATGAAATGAACAAGAAAACCTTCAGAAATTTCCATGTCCATTCCCTTTAATTGAGAGGCCATGTCATTCATCTTTAAGATATGTTCACGAACACCACTCAAACCATCATATTTCATTGTCATCATTTTAATCATGAGAGTACTAGCAAGGGATTTGGAAGTTCCAATGAATTGTTCTTCAATAGATTTCATATAGCTCACTGCACTTTCAGAAACAGGAATTGCTCCTTGAATTGCAGGGTAATTGAGCCTTTCATAATCATTAGACTTAAGCGATTAGAGCGTTCCCATTTTTCATATAAAGCCATGTGTTCCTTAGAACTTGTATCATTAGGCTTTGTAGGAGCTGGCTCTCTTAATGCATAGTCTAAATCCATAATTCCCAAAACAATTCCAATTTGTTCCTTCCATTTCTTAAAATTAGTTCCACTCAAAGCTTCAATACCAGACAAGTAACTATTAATGGAAGTAGGATTCAATGCTGCAAACACATAATATCCATTACATAATATAATCAAGAAAACTACTTTTCACATCTCATAAAAATAACACCACAAGTTAAATATATCTAACTATAAAACATAATTAGTTAGATACGAAATCAAGTTATCCTTCCGTTGGGCCGAATAACAATATATTTTAACAATTCATAAAAGTAAATGAGATGACTAATAAAAATAAACAACATAAAATAAAATAAAATAATAATTAAGACCGTAAGGAGTTTATCACCGTTGGGCAGAAAAACTCAAATGTCTCTTATTTTATTTTATTAACTAAAGCACGTGAGAAGTTTATCACCGTTGGGCAGAAAAACTTATTGCTATATTTATTATACTAATCATCTCGGTTGTTCAAACATACATAGTGTTGAACCTCCGTTGGGCTGATCAACAATGTTTCAACTCATAAGGTGTGTAACAAAACATTATAAGTGCATAAAACATTATCTTAATTACCACTTGTTCAATAATTTTCAATTTTTATTTTAATATCAATAGAATAAAAGATTGGCCAAAAATAAAAATAAAATTGGACAAGTGTAAATCAAGGTTTTGCACTTGTTACACCAAACATCATCATAAAATGAAATTCATACTTATACGTTTCATGCATCAGAATTGAGAACTTCTCTGATACCAATTGATAGAAAAACTTTGCGGAACATAAACTAAAAACCATTAAGGATTCAATTCCATACATGAAAACTATATGAATTTCTAATATACAAAATAAGTGAATACATACCTTGATCCATGATAGTATGAAATCCTCTTTTAAGAAAGAGAAACCTTGAATGGAAGATCTTGATCTTTAAGTTCTTGACTTGTCTAAGATCTTCAAACCACTTCTCTCTCTCTAGGCGATGGGAGCCTTCTTGTGGTGACAACTTAAGTTTTTGATGGAGAGTATGGTTTGGGACCTTACACTATTTATACTAATATTCTTCCCATCAAAGAACCATTCAATCAATGAACTTCATTAAATAGATTAATGTATCTTATACATTCATGATACATAATGCATCTTTTATATTTAATGAATTCATTAGATAAGACTAATGTATCTTACATATAATAGATACAATGTGCATCTCTAAGATTCATTCATAATGAATCCATCACATTCAATGTGCATCAGCATTAGTCTTCTATACATTGTATATATATAGGTGCATTCATCAATAATTAGTCACCATCTAATTGATGTACATGTATCTTACCTAATGAGATGAATCTAGTATAATTATGCATAAGCCACATTAAGGAAAAATTCTTACATATAGATGTACATTATAATAATCTTGTTAGTTATTCCATCCTCTTAAACTTATTTGGGGATACTTCATACGAATTGATAACATTTGTTGTGTTATCTATCCTATTATTAAAAGGAAACATTTACTTTGGACTTTGAAAACTTTTGCTATGTGACATTTATAAAATGATAAATAAATAAAATTTATCCACGTTTTCCATCTCAACATAAAAATAGTAATTTAAAATATAGACCACTTTCACAAATACAACAGTTTAAAATACAAACCACTTTCACTTTTTCACTTTCCACGTTCCCTAAACTGCTATGTTTCAATTCAGCTTTACCATCCTCACTTTTCTCTATTCATTGGAAAACATCACTTCCTCGAATACCCATCTTTGATTTTTTTTTTTTTTTACCAAATTTTTCTGTGAGGTCCCAAGTCTTGGACTTGATCGATATTGCGTAGTAAAATAGTTTGTTTTACTTTCGGCATTTTGATTATCATTTTTGGTCGTTGAGATTTATTTTCTTCTCTTACTTAACCTCTCTTAACATTTCCGAGTTAAAAATTTAGAGTTTTGGGCGTTGGAACTTATTTTGGTTTGCGAAATCAATTTTTGGCTTCGATTGGCAAAACCGAGCAGAATCACAGGGGTTTTCTGGGCAGAAACTGCTTGTGTGGATTTTGGGTCCCACTCGAGCGGATTTTGATGAAAAATCCTAGGTTTTCTCTGGAGCAAACCGCCCATAGAGGCACATAATCCACTAGTTTGGATTTGGGATTCCGCTTGTGCTAAATTCGAACCGCTCGTGCGGATTTCGGCTCGTCTATCTCAAATTTTGAGCCCTTTTGCTCAAAACTGATGCCAAAAACGTGTTTGAGACACTTTTTCACTTCTCTCTCTCTATATATATATATTCATCTTTTCTCTTCCTTCCCTCTAAGATTTAGCAAAAATCTTCAAGAATTTGATAGGACTTTTTACACTAAATCGAAGAGGGCGATGAAAGCTACATTTGCACCGATTGAATCGAGTTTTCCTCAACATTGAGTTTTAGGCTTTTCATCTCATTCATCTCCTAAGCTTGAGCTAGGGACATTCTTAGAATTATATTTATATATATATATATATATATATTTGCAAGTCTATACTTGTTTGGAGTATTTCTTACATGTTTGGACCATGGTTTTGGGTTGATGAACCCTAAATGATATTATGAGTGGCTTTTCTCTATTTTTCCCAAAGATTTTGAGAGTATGAGCTATGTTATAAAGTGTGGGTGTAGTTTTGGAAAAATCTTTTCAAAAATAGAACAAAAACTTAGTTTTGGTAGAAATCCTAGAATTTGGAAATTTTGAGAAATGTGAAGATTTTGTGAAATTCATGCTTGATAAATTGTTATGTGAATAAATAATGGAGGAATTTCAATAGTTGTATCAAATGAGAGATTTCATGGAGAAATGAGAAATGTTGATTTTGAAGTTTGATGAAAAGCTCATTGTTGGCTTGTCATGGAAAAGCCAAATTTAAAAATTATGATTAATATGTGGAAAGTACATGTATGATGATATTGTTATATTATCTCTTGGAATATATATTATAATATTATATTGATAAGAGATGTGGGATTTGATCACAGTGGAGGATTATGTGGTGTAATTGAATATGGAACTATATTAATGCATTATTATATTTTGTATTGCCATTTCATTTAATCATTGTTACAATTGATTTTGAATCTTGTATTGAAAAATTATTGCTTTGAGAAAGGAATTGTTTTGTGAAACAAGATCATTTTGATTTATTTTGGGATAAATACGTTGGTAAGTCCGAATAAGGGCTGTAGTTGGTATTGTTTAAATTGGCCTAAGTGTTAATTGTGAAAGACCGAAAACACGCGGGAAGGAGGTACCACGTGCCTTCCAGTTAGCAACCGGTAAAGTGGCAATTGGTAGTGTTTGTTATGCCTACTTGCAAACACCAACCTAGGGATTACCTGAGTCGTATTTATCATCCCTTGTAACTACATTAAAGTTATTGAATTGTTGTGTTTTCAAATTGCATTGGGCACAAGATTTTTCGAAAAATAGAGATATATGTTTTGAGCATGATATGGATCATGCATTCATTCCAAGAGACTGTATAAAATGTATATACTTTGTTAAGATTTTCTTACTTGGCTTTGTGCTCACCCTATGGGATTTTGTGCAAGAAAAGATGTGGTGATTCTGCCGAGTTAAAGGTGTGGAAATGTATTTTGAGGGCACAAGGCTTTTTTCTTTTGTTATAATTATTGTTGGCAAGCCAAGGGCTTTACATGTATGGATTTGATAACCATTTTGCATATCTAGGCATAAGCCTTAGAATTTGTAGCCCCTTGAGGGTATTGAATTGTACTTAACTTATTGTGTCACATGTTATAGATTCATATTCTAAAAATATTGAATGTATAATTGCATGTGGAATACTTTTGTAAATCTCTAGAGTTTTATAAATACAAATGTTAGAGATTTGATGATGATGTTAATGATGTGGCATTATATCCCTTATACATTTATGCAATGGAAGCTATTAAATTGAAACAAGATCATTGGTGGAATATGATGAGTTTATTTATGTTAATTTTTTCGGAGCGTTACATATTCTGTGTATTTGGAAATTTCTGTTGGGTTTGCTTATTTGATGATGGATAGTTAGAGAAGATAACCAAGATCACAAAATAAAAAATCGCCTCTGGGTATATATACTTTTTGTTTGATGTTGTATTTATGTTTTTTCTATGCTTTTTTTAAAAAAATTTATATTCAATTTTTTATTCCTATTTTACTTTTTTAAGCATTTCTTTGTTTTTCTGTGTATAAATTCTATTTTTTGAAAATTGGTTTATTCGTTTACTTAACTTTTTTTGTGTCTTTTTTTCAAAAATTAATTTTATTAAAAAATCATTTTTTTTTTAGATTTTTTTTTTTTTTTTTTTTGGTTTTAAATCTCTTTTATTGTAAGTATTTGAGAGTTTTGAATTTGTATCACTTTTTAATATTTTTTTTTTTTTTTTTTTTTTCCTGAGAAAGACCATTTAAGAATGTTGATCTTATGGTTACGCTACAAGTTGATAGAGTGTCTATCCAAAATACAAATTTATTGCTTAAAAAGTTCCATTATGATATCAGGTTTTTGGAGGGGGAAAAAAAAAAGTACACAGTATAAGAAAAAATTCTATTCTTAAAATTTGTTTTTTTAAAATAAAAAAATCAGTTCCTTTGTGGTTTTTTTTTTTGGTTTTTTTATATTTTTTATATTAAAATGTTCACTATTATTTTGATGTATGTATATCAAATCTCTTTAACAGTATTATAAGAGTCTTAAATTTGTAGTTTTTTTTAATAAAAAAAATTGTTTGTTTATTTTCTTAATTTTTTTTTAAAAAGAAACATTTTTTTGAGGTTTTTTATTTTATTTTTCATAATAATAGGTTTCATTATTATTATTTTTTCTATATATCAAATCTCTTTAATTATAATTGTTATAAGAGTCTTTGTATTTTTCTATTTTGTGTGCTTTTGTATGTTTATATTCAATTTTTTAAAAAAAAATTATATTCAGATTTTTTGGTTCATGTTTCACTTTTTTAAGCTTTTGTTTGTTTTTGTGTATAAATTCTGTTTTTTTAAAATTGATTTGTTTGTTTCCTTACCCTTTTTTTGTGTCTGTTTTAAAAAAATAATAATAGATTCAGTACTCTTAATTTTATTTTTTTTGGGTCAAATCTCTTTGATTGTAACTTGTAAGTGTTCTAACAGCCTTGGGTTTGTATTTTTGTATTTTGTGTATTAATGTTAATTATACTTTTTATTTTCTTCATTAAAAAATAAAAGAAGATATTAAAAAGTTTCATTAGGTTGTCAAGTTCTTTGGGGGGGGGAAAATAATTATTATTTTACTTCATTTATATCAAATTTGTTTCACTTTCACTATTATTATTCTTTGTGGAAATCAAATCTCTTTGACCATAAGTATTATAAGAGTCTTGAGTTTATATTTTTCTATTTTGTGTGTTTTTTTTATTTGTACACTTAAATTTTTTTTTTTAAATTTGTATTCAGATTTTTTGTTCATGTTTCACTTTTTTATGCTTTTGTTTGTTTGTTTTTTTTTTTTTTGTATAAATTTTGTTTTTTTTTTTTTTTTTTTGGTTAGTTTGTTTACTTAAATTTTTTTTTGTGTCTATTTAAAAATAATAATAATTCATTGCTCTTAGTTTTTAAAAAAATGTTTTTTTTTGGTTTGTTTTTTGGGGTTTTGTTATTTTAATTTTTATATAAATCTAATTGATTGTGTTCTAAGAGTTTTGGATCTATATTTTTTGTATTTTGTGTGTACTAATATTAATTAGAGAAAATTAGTCTAAGGTCCCTCTCCCATTTTTAATAATGGAAGAGATTCACAATATTATTTTGTGATGTCTAAGGTCCCTCAACCCCACACTTATATATCACGGGGAAACTTGTTGATCCACGCCTTCCTGATCGCTTGTGCATTCTTTATTAGTGTTGGTCTGTTGAATCTCACTCTCAAGTCTGTCGATCCATCTACAGGCAAGGAATTCTTGATTCAGAAAACCCGACAAGTTGCAGAAGGAGCTCATATAAGTCTCGTTGCCATGACCCAGTACGCCACGGTGGAGGAAATGGGGGAAATCTTTAGCAGAGGGTTTTGGGAGGAAAGTCTCCAAGTCAGAAGAAAAATTGATCTTCATTTTTCTCTAAATGGTACTAAGTAAACCCACTTCTTCTTCTTCTTCTTTTTCTTCTTCTTCTTGCTCAATTAATTTTATCTAGATATGCAGTTGTTAATTCATGAATCTGGGTATTTGTCTTGATTTCAAATTTGTTAATATAATTGTTTACAAATAGATTTGCAGTTGTATTTGTAAAGTCTAGTTTCAAAAATTAACAATTTTGTCCAAGTTGGAGTTTAAAATTAACAATTTTGGAACATTTGACGTAGAAAATTAACAAAAATATTAGATGTTCTTTCTCTTGTTAATGCCGAAGTTCTTTCTCTAGGAATAAATTCTCTAGGAAGAAATTCCCAGAATTTCTCTAGAGAGAAGTTCTTTGGAAAGTCCAAAATTTCTCTAGAGAGTGGAAAGTTTAGAGAAATTAGAGAGAATTTCTCTGTAAAGAATTTCTTTAGAGAGAGTTGCACTAGTTTGAATTCAAGAAGATGATAAAGGCTTGAGTTGGGAATTTCTCTAGAGAATGGAAAGTCTAGAGAAATTCCAAAGCTTCAACATTAAACAGGGCATATGGATATAAACCTGTACATATATGAATTAAGATTTTCAGCACTAGTCACAACATCACAAAGCTTCAACATTAAACAGGGCATATGGATATTATAAATATGTTCGATACAAACCCATACATATATGGAAACAACTATCTCTTAACTGGCATATGATTGAGCTATTTTATCACTTACCTCAACTACAAGTTTTGCTACTACTTCATAAACACACCTTTGAGAAGCACTCTCTAAAAATGCTTTGTCAAATCTGTAAGATTCCGAATTCCATTTTTTTTTTTTTTTTTCAACTTTAACCTATTGAGCTACATAAAGGGGAACCAAAAAAAAAAAAAACAAATGTTAATTTAAAGGTCTTGGTCACTACTGAAATGTGAGCATAAGCATGCACATGCAAGTAAGAGAGGGGAAACTAATAATGAGAAGTATATCCTTGTAATCAGGTATGTTTTCATTCATATCAATGTTGAGGAATTGGATTGATGACAAATTAGCAACATAAATCAATCACCTCTTGTTGTATTTCAACACAATCAGCAAAATCAGCATCTAAAAGAAAATCCTTTACATTTCTTGGTCTAAGTCTGACTGTAACTCTCATTCTTCCAGGTTTTGTGGTGTGGTAGATATCAAAATTTCTTTGGAGAAAGAAGATGATGAAGGCTTGAGTTAGGAATTTCTCTAGGAGTCCAGAAATTCTCTCTAGAGAAATTTCTCTAGATTTTCCAAAATTTCTTTGGAGAAAGAAGATGATAAAGGCGTGAGTTTGGAATTTCTCTAGGAAATCCAGAATTTCTCTAGAGAGAAATTTCTCTGGACTTCCAAGAATTTCTCTAGAGAAAGAAGATGATGAAGGCTTGAGTTAGGAATTTCTCTAGGAAGTCCAGAATTTCTTTGGAGAGAAATTTCTCTAGACTTCCTAGAATTTCTCTAGAGAAAGAAGATAATGAAGGCTTGAGTTAAGAATTTCTCTAGGAAGTCCAGAATTTCTCTAGAGAGAAATTTCTCTAGATTTCCTAGAATTTCTCTGGAGAAAGAAGATGATGAAGGCTTGAGTTAGGAATTTCTCTAGGAAGTCCCGAATTTCTCTGGAGAGAAATTTCTCTAGACTTCCTAGAATTTCTCTGGAGAAAGAAGATGATGAAGGCTTGAGTTATGAATTTTTCTGGGAAGTCCAGAATTTCTTTGGAGAGTAGGAAATCTAGAGAAATTCCCATCGAATTTTCTCTGGATTAATGTTGAGAGAGCTTAGACATTATGAAAATATTAGATATCCTTTATGTTATAAAATCTTAATACCATGGACCTTAAAAAAATCCCTATTAATTATACTTTTTATTTTTTTCATTAAAAAATAAAAGAAGATAAAAAGTTTTATTATGCTATCAAATTCCTTGGGAAAAAAGTTAACTACTACTATACTTCGTTTATATCAAATTTATTTCACTATAATTGTTTATTTTTCTATGTGTATCAAATCTCTTGACTATAATTGTTGTAAGAATCTTGGGTTTGTAGTTTTTAAAAAAAGTATTGATTGTTCGAGAATTATTATTTTACTTGGTTTATATCAAAGTTGTAAGTGTTCACTATCTATTTTGTTAATGGGCTTGTGATGTTGAGAACAAATAACTTATATGGTCATTTTTTTAATTAACAAAAAAAATTTAGTACTTTTTTTGAATTAGCACACACATCACGTGTGCCCAGCTGCAAGTCTTATTAAAAAAAAAAAAATTTTAAATGGTGGACACCATATGCCTTTACCCCAAGAATATTAAATAATTTTTCTATTAATCATAATAACTAATCATATTTATGACAATTCGATCATATCCAATCCTCTAAATTAGTATATAATTGAAAAGGTCAAATAAACAGAATTCTTATACAATTATTTTATCTAGAATTATACATATAAAAATTGAAATTATTCTATGAATATTAACACTCTTATTAAAAAAAATTCTAAAAATACAAGAGGTTAAATTTATTTGATTATCAAAAAAGAAAGGATACTTGGATAATCAATGATTATCAGACATAAGTAAATGCAATATTGCTAATAAAAATTTTGAACAAAATTAATTAACTAATAAAGAATATTTTGTAGAAAAGCATGAACTTGTCAGCTTTTGTTAATTTTCCTGTGGTGTTCGGATGTTTGATGTGTGGGGGGGAAAATAACAATAATAAAAATAATTAACATATTTAACTCATTTTTTTTTTTTTTCTTTACTTTCACGTGAATCTAAATTTCCCTATTATAATTAAGGGAAGGCATTGCATGACAAGTTGGTATCTCTATATTTTAATATATATTTTTCTCACTTTAATTGACCACTACCATGGTTCATTGCATCTCAACAACAGGTCTTTGTTTTCAGAGAAATCGGATGTTGATTATCTTGCGTTGTGTTTGGTGGATAGATTTAGGAAGAAATTAAAAAAAGAAAAAAAAAAAAGAGAGAAAAGATATGTAAAATTAGATAAATGGGATTTGGGGTGGCTGTCGTGCAGGGTGCACAGCAGCCACTGTTGTGTAGTTAAATGGGTCCATTTCGCGACTAATTTCAATAATTTGAACCGTTCACATTTTAGAACACATCAGTAGAACATAATTGTAAAAAATCAAATTAATCGGATATCGTTTACTCTTTCATCCACTCACATTTGTATCTACAAAAATAAATAACAATTGTGATACAAACTTGTCCTACAATGTAAGTATATTTTATTCACATTTTACCTACTTTTTTTTCTTTTTTTTTTTTCAAAATCCATCTTTAAATCTCTCAATCAAACACAATATTAATGAAACAAAAATAGAAAAATAGGATTACAACAAGAAAACCAAGCACTCATTTGGGAATAAGGGTTGGGTTAGATTTGGGGTTATTTTAGTCACAAAAAGACAAAATATGTTTTTTAACTCAATAAGATAAAATATCACATCCAACCCATAATTATTTCATTTTTTCTCTCATAAAAGTCACAAAAAGTCAAAAAATTTATCACAAACAAAATTTTTTAACCCCAAACTAAAAAGTCAAAAAAATAAAAATTTAAAAAACCAACCCACTACTCAAACTAACTCAAAATATGGTTGCCAGTTTTGTACTAATGAAACCACCTAACATTACCGGGATACTACAATACATGGTTTTGTGATTATGTGGGGCCCAGCAGAATTGGGCTGTCCTTTACAAACCACCTCAAAGGTTACCGTTAGAAAAGGCTTATTGGAATTCATTGACCTTGAAAAAATTGTTTAGTGATGTTGAACCAACATATCTCAACTTAATATTTATTAATTAAAAGAATAATATTTAATAGTTTTTGTTGAATTTTTTTCAGTCAATAAGATACCGCTTGTCTTAAATACTCGAATCTATTTCAAATATCTTTCGATTAGAAGGCATAGTTTTAAAACAAATAATATTAACTATTCCAAAAAATGTCAAATAAAATAAAAAAATCCATATAAAACATTATATAGATGACCAAACATTTATTATTATTTTACAATTTTTTATTTTTTATTTTTTGATTTCTTTCTATATCATTAGTGTTCTGAAACAAATATGTTAATTTGGTAGCTCCAAACCTTGTAATCTCTTTTAACTGAGAGTTTATAGTTTTTTCTAGTCTATTGTTGGTTTAGTGGGAGTGTTATTAAGAATCGTAAGACCTATTATGAACTCTATTTCAACAATTTAAAATATCAACCATCAAAATTCACGAATAATTTTGTATGATATTGTAAAGTAAAAGTTCAATCCTAAAATACCAACTGCCAAAATCCGGAAATGGTTTTGTAAACCATTATGATATAAAAAGTTAATCCCAAAATACCAGCTACTAAAAATCCAGAAAGGATTTTGACATGGCCCATTGTATCCACTGTACCAATTGAATAAGCCCAAAGACAACTATGCAATCACACGCGATTACCGCTAAAATAATCTTATAAAGTGCAACTATTATTAATTTATATTCTGCAATCTCGTATAAATAACGCATTTAGAGTAGAGCCTTTCCATCATCTCACACAAACAACTGCAAAGAGGAGTTCTAAACACAACAAAAGCTTTATAGTCTCGGTTTATTTTCAGTGAAGAAGGAAAGATGTCAAACACAGCTGGTCAAGTCATTCGCTGCAGAGGTTTGTATAATATCATCATCACAGATTTTGGAATCAATTTTTCTTTCGAAAACAGTTTTCAGAAACAGTTCATAAAGTTCTTCAAAAAATCATACTGTTTCTACTTCTGAAAATGATTGGTTAACAAAGTCTTTCTTCAAATTTATTTATTTATTTTTTGGTGGCAGCTGCTGTGGCATGGGAAGCAGGGAAGCCACTGGTGATAGAAGAAGTGGAGGTGGCGCCACCGCAGAAGATGGAGGTTCGTGTGAAGATCCTCTATACCTCTCTCTGCCACACTGATGTTTACTTCTGGGAAGCCAAGGTAACTCATTTTTCACATTATATAGTATTCCTAAAAATTCCACATTAATTTCAATAAATTCAAGCCACCATGGTGACACCCAAATTGGTTCTTTTCAATCTTGCAGGGCCAAAACCCCATCTTTCCTCGAATCCTCGGCCACGAGGCAGGAGGGTAAGTTGATTTCTTTCCAAGAAAATCTTAATTTCAATTAAATTGTTTGTTCTTGTTAATTTTTGAAGCCTAAAATGAAATGGGTTATCTAATTTTATGGAATGAAAATATGAATTTTGTTGATTTTGGTGGATTTGCAGGATTGTGGAGAGTGTAGGAGAAGGAGTGACTGATCTTGCACCGGGTGATCATGTCCTTCCAGTCTTTACAGGGGAGTGCAAGGAATGTGCTCACTGTAAATCTGAAGAAAGCAACATGTGTGATCTCCTTAGGATCAACACAGACAGGAGAGTGATGATCCACGATCAAAAATCAAGATTCTCAATCAATGGCAAACCAATTTTCCATTTTGTTGGAACATCCACCTTCAGCGAGTACACGGTAGTCCACGTTGGCTGTCTCGCCAAGATTAACCCCCTCGCTCCTCTCGACAAAGTTTGTGTTCTTAGTTGTGGCATCTCCACAGGTACAAAAAAAAAATAAAAATGATAATCTAATTTTAATGTCAATCCCTTTTGCGTTTGCCTTGTACCATCAATTTGCTTTATAATATGACGATATCAACAAGCTTCTATCAAAAGATTTCAAGGGATTGATTGTGTTTTGGAAAGTACCATAATCATCCAATAAGAAGGCTTTCAAAAAATTTCAAATGAATGATTGAAGGCTTATTGATTCTAATAACTGATTGCAGAGTTGATCATTGTCGGACCATTCAATTCATATTGTTCTAATAAACAAATTGATTTTGTTTTGGGTAGGATTTGGTGCCACCGTGAATGTTGCCAAGCCAAAAAAGGGCTCAACTGTGGCTGTCTTTGGATTGGGAGCTGTAGGCCTAGCTGTGAGTTTTTTTTTTTTTCCTCTAATTGCCTTATAAATATGATTATTGAGCGTCTCTGTAAGCCAAATGTATCTGAACAATATTATGTTTGATGGTAATTTTGTGTGATTAGGCTGCAGAAGGGGCCAGAGTGTCTGGTGCTTCAAGGATTATTGGTGTGGATTTGAATTCTAACAGATATGAACAAGGTAGGTGATCACATAATGGGACTAGCAAGCATTATATTTACGGTAGTGTTTGATACAATGTTACTTTCATAAAACTAACTATAGTATCTGTGTTGTTGCATCATTTCTTGCATTTATAATCTGTCCTAGTCGATTGCGTCTTCGTTCCATTAAATTCTTTAAATCCCTATACCAGTATGCGTTTCTTCCACAACTTTTCTAAATTGGTTGAGTTTTTATTTTCTGTTTTCTTTGTTTGGCAAAATATTTTTGAAAACCAGTTTTTTTTTTTTTTTTTTTTTTTTTTTTTTTGGGATAAATGTTAGACTATAACTAGCAAAATTTGTAAACTTTTGTTGCTAACTGATGTGACTTGTAATAACGAAACTTTAGAATTTGAAAAAAGATCCACTTCATTTTAATAATACGGTAAGTGTCGTATCATAACATGAAAAGTAATGAGTATTTTCGAACTTTTCATTGTTTTTGTTTCGAAAATATTAAAAATGATAAAAACACAAACAAACAGGAGAACGGTAGGCATTTGCTGATTTTGATGGGCCAATTGCATCTAAATTCTTGGTGTCGTTTTGGGAAGAAGCCGAAAACGCAGCGTTTGACAACAACAACAAAAACGCAGCACCATGCAAAAAGCCAAAATCGACCATTTGGGAAGACCCCAAAACGCAGCTTCTTCATTTACCAAACTACCCTCTGAAAAAATTATTATTAATTAATTCAAAATAGTGTTGACATGCCAAAGGACAAAATTGTAAATCTAATTAAAAAGCAAGGATATTTTGGTCATTTTAGAGTGATGTGACACTTTTACAAAATATTAAATCAAAAATACAAAAAAGCCAACTTTTTACTAACTTCCCAAATCACTTTCAAAAAAGCCAAAAAACTTGATAAAAAACCAAAAATCAGCTTTTTACTAACTTCCCAAAACACCCCTTGGTTGACACTTGCAACATAGGCTACATGTCAATGATGGATCTGGGGGGGGGGGTTAGTGGGGGCGGCCGCATCCCCAAGAATTTGAAAAATATTATATATTATACTAGAAATTTTAAAATAATTTAAAATTACAGGAGTTCGCACCCCTAATTTTTTTTTTTTGATACTTTCAAAATTATATAGAGTAGCCTCCAAAATTTTTCAAACTATAGAGTAGCCCCCCCCCCCAAAGCCTCAATCCTAGATCCGTCCCTGCTACATGTAACCTCCATTTTGTCATCATTGAGCATTTCTTGAATAATAATAGTAAATATGAATAAAGGCATCATATAATACAATAGTAAAGACACAAACATTTTGATTCACATTGCAGTTAAAATATAATGGACTTTAATTTCTAGTATTAAACATTCTCTCTCATTCTGTCTCTTGGGTAAACAGCAAAGAAGTTTGGTGTGACAGAATTTGTAAACCCCAAAGACTACAACAAACCAGTTCAAGAGGTACAATTCTACACTTAATTGTACTAGTGAAATCTTCCCTTTCATTTTCAAGTATTTGATCATGTTTCTTCCTGACTTTTTCTTCAGGTGATTGCTGAGATGACCAATGGAGGAGTGGACAGAAGCGTCGAATGTACTGGAAACACTGAGGCTATGATCTCGGCATTTGAATGTGTCCATGATGTATGTTTCCCCTGCTTTACATCACTTTCATTATCGGTTTTTTCCTTTCTCAGTTGACAACAAAGTGGAGCTCTAGACTACAACATATACATGTATGTAAATCATTTTGAATGCTGATAGACTACAACCTTGCCATTGCAGGGCTGGGGTGTTGCTGTTCTTGTAGGAGTCCCTCACAAAGATGCAGTATTCAAGACACACCCTGTGAATTTCCTAAATGAGAGGACACTTAAGGGCACTTTCTTCGGAAACTACAAACCCCGATCTGACATTCCCTCTGTTGTCGAAAAATACATGAACAAAGTGAGTTTCTGAAACCCACTTTGCAAATCTCTATGCCCATAGTGCGAATGAAAGCTCAAAATGTGTAACTCTTATTTGCCTAAATTTTTGACTTTGCAGGAACTTGAACTGGAGAAGTTCATCACTCATGAAGTCCCATTCTCAGAGATCAACAAGGCCTTCGAATACATGCTAAAAGGGGAAAGCATTCGGTGCATCATCAAAATGAAGGAATAGAATGACATGAAATCCTTAGCTTCGGATGCAGTGGACTCTGCATTGATCGTTTGTGAAATATTAATAAAAGTTGTCGGTTGGATGTTTGTTTATGGATATATGTGTAACAAACATGTTTTTCATATCGGTTTTTCATATCGATTTTTCATTTAAAAAACAAAAAAATACAAAAATCGGTCATCATTCTTTGCTCTAATGTGTGTGTATCTAGTGTGAGTAGTTGAAGTGTAATTCATTCGGTTTTATAGCATTACAGCATTTTAGTACCCATTGGCTTACCTATGCTTTCGATTTTATAGCATTACAGCGTTTTATATATATATATATATATATAGATATAAACATGGAGTGCAATATAGTTTTGAGTTACACCATACTTTCCTGTGAGTTGCACTCGTATATTTTATTTATTTTGTTTTATGCTAACCATAAATTCTATTTCCTTTAAAAATTTTCTTGTAGAAAACTTCACTTCTATGATAAATTAAGAGTGAAATGTCAAAACACTAACAGAATATAATGCTCTTTTTGTTTGGATAGAAATTATTTTCATATACAATAAAAAATAAAAGTCAACGATAAATATTTTTTCTTGGTTAGCGGAAAACATTTTTTGTAATAAATGAAAAACAAACTATTTCGGAAAAAATATTTTTCATTTTTAAAGGATAAAAAACATTTCGTAAACTAAAAGCTTATCAATGTCAGTAGATCACCGTCATTATTATCACCTCCACCACCACATCACCGTCACCATTACCACCGCCACACTCCACCTCCACCACCACCACCACCACTACCACCAAACACAGAAAAATGATTTTCTCTAGAAAGCATTTTTCTATAAAAAAAAAAAAAAAAAATTGTAATGTTTTCCGCCTAAACAAACAGAGCATAACCTCCTTTGAGATTTGAAAAAAAATACAAGAAGTTTCACAATTTTGACAAAATTAAATTGAGTTCTTTAATGTTTTAATTCACATTACGCTAAACTTTATTTTTACAGAGCTGCTACAGGGCCCGAAATTTTCAAGCTTGAATTTGCCCTGAATCCAAAACGACGTTTTTTTTTTTCTTTTTTTCTTTTTTCTTTCGTTTTGGAATTTTCTCTTTTGAAGATGAAAAGAGAACAGAAGAAGAAGAAGAAGAAGAAGAAGAAGATCCAGTAGCCAACATCTTCATCAACATCATCAACATCTTCACCAAGATCCAGTAGAAAATATATATATATATATCAACAACATCTTCATCATCACCACCCAAAAAAAAAATCAGATCCAATTTTAGATCCGATTCAGATTCAACTCCAGCTCCGATCACTGCCATCACTGTCGATCTTCCTCCTCCGCTATCACCTCTACCGTCTTCTTCTCTTCCTCCTCATTCTCCCCATCTTTTCTCCTTCTCCTCTCTTCCTCTTCTCTTCTCTTCTCTCCTTTCTCTCTCTCGCCTGTGTCTGTGTTCCAAACCAAGAAAAGGAAGAAAAAGCAAGAAAAGGAAGGAAAAAAAAAAAAACCCCAAAACGACGTCGTTTTGGTTTCGAGCCAAATTCGGGCCAACGATTTTGAGCCCTCAAACAATTTTCTTATTTTTATCATTAATTTATTAGTCATAAATTAAAAAAAAAATGATATTGTCATCTCTTTTATATTGATACTGATATTTTACTTTTGTATTTTTATATTTTTACACCATTTACATTAATTTTGATTTTTAACTTTATAAAATTTATTATATTTTCTTCAATCTTAAGAAAAGTCAGTGTAATATCTATCTCAAAAATAAATAAACATGAAAGAAAATAGCATGACCATGACATGACATAAGGTTAGGATTGTTAAAAAAAAAAATAAAAAAAAAAAAAAATAAAAAAAAAAAAGCATAATCAACTCTCCTTATTCCTTTCCTTTACTTTACTTTACTTTACTTTACTTTCATCTTCTTCTTCCTTTACTTTCTTTCCCTAAAAACTACCAAACCCATTACAAAATTGAAGCAAACCCACTTTCTCTCTCTAAAAACTATGAAACCCATCACAAAACTGAAATCAAAATCAAAATCAAACCCACCCACCCACCGATCAAACACAAAAATCAAACCCACCTACCGAAGAGAGACCCACCCACTAAAAGAGAGAGATCTTCCCAAGAGATACACACACAGATACAAGAGGGATCTTCCCCCTCCATCATCATCAACACACACATACACAAGAGATACACACAGAGAGATCTTCCCCTCCTTCTTCTCTCTTCCTCTCTCTTCTTTCTCTTTCTCTTTTCTCTCTCTATTTTCAACTATATAAGAGGAAAAAAAATACCCAAAACGACGTCGTTTTGGGTATTCGAGCCAATTCGGACCACGAGTTTCTCGAGCTACCAAGGATTATCCTTAGAGTAATACTCCATACCAATTGATAATATTTGTTGTGTTATTTATACTATCATTAAAAGAGAACACCTACTTTAAACTTTTGAAACTTTACCATGTGGTATTTAGATAATAATAAATAAATAAATAATTCATCTACGTTTTCTCATTTCAACATAAATATAGTAAGAAAAATAGTTGAGAGCACTAAAAGTGGTGCTCTAATAGCACCACTAATGATGTGACAGTGAATTATGCCTTTTTTTTTTTTTTTGACATTTCCAATATATTAGTACTATTAATAATATTTTTTTAGTGGTATGAATGATTGTTGATATAGTAATTTAAAATACAAACCACTTTTACAAATACAAACCACTTCTACTTTTTCACTTTTTGCGTTCCCTAGACTGCTGTGCGATTTTAATTCAATTTTGTCATTTTCACTTTTCTCCATTTACCAGAAAGAAAAATAGCTTGTAGCTCGAATCATCCAAGGCTCGATTGGCCCGAATCGCAAAATGACGTCGTTTTGCGATTTTATTATTATTTTTTTTCTTCTTTCTCTTTTGTATCTGAAACAAGGGCGAGAGAAGTAAGAGAAACAGAGAGAAGAAAGAGAGAGAGAGCGATGGCGATAGGCGATGGCGACGGTGCGACGATGGCGATGGTGCGAGATCTATGTTTCTTTTTCTTTTTTTTTTTTTTGATTTTGAAAATCTGTGTTTGATGATGAAAAGAAAAAAATAAATAAATAAAAATTTGTTGTTGATGATGATGCTGGTGATGATGTTGATGAAGACGAGAATCTATGTTTGATGATGAAAAAAAAAAAAAAATTTGTTGATGGTGATGATGCTGGTGATGATGTTGATGAAGATGTTGCTACAAACTCTGATCTCAAATTTTTTTTTTTTTTTTTTTTTTTTTTGCAAACTCTGGTGATGATGGTCATGATGCTGGTTGTTGATTTTAATGAAACCCAGCCTCTTTCTTCTTTTGATGAAATCCAGCCCCTTTTCTTCTTCATCTTTCTTTTTCATCCTCTCTGTTTCAAAACAGAGAGAAGGGGAAAAAAAAAAAAATAACAAAACGATGTCGTTTTGCGATTCGAGCCATTTCGAGCCTCACCTTTTTTCGAGCTACAAAATGGGAATGTACTAGAAAACATCACTTTCTCAAATATCCATATTTGATTTTTTTTTTAATATTTAAATTGCCGAATTTTTCTCGGTAATTGGGAATTTTTGTCGGGTTCGTTTGTTTGATATTGTGTTTTGATGATGGATAGTTGGAAAAGACAATCAAGATCACAAAATAGAAAACTGTCTATGGGTATGTATACTTTTTGTTTGAGGTTGTATTTATGTTTTTTCCATGCTTTTTTAAAAAATATATATATTCAGTTTTTTTATTCATGTTTTACTTTTTAAAATTTTGTTTGTTTTTTGTGTATAAATTCTGTTTTTAAAAAATTGATTTGTTTGTTTACTTAACTTTTTTTATGTGACTTTTTTATTAAAAACACAAGTTGGTGCTCTTAATTTTATATTAAAAAAATAGTTTTTTTGGGGGGTTTTTTTTTTTTTAAATATCTTTGATTGTAAGTATTCTGTGACTCTTGAATTTATATCATTTTTCTCTATTTATTTATTTATTTTTTTCCTAAGAAAGACCATTCTAGAATGTTGATTTTATGGTTACGTTGCAAGTTGATAGAGTATCTATCCAAATTACATATCTATTGCTTAAAAAGTTCCATTATGTTATTAGGTTTTTGGAAGAAAAAATAAGAAGTACAATATAAGAAATAATTCAATTCTTAATTTTATTTTTTTTCAAAAAATCAATTTGTTCTTTTTTTGGGGGGGAGGGGGGAGGAACTTACGTGTAGGTCCTAATAGGTAAACTTATTATGTAATAGGTCTTATAATAATTAATGACATTTTTCATTAAACACTATTAAAAAAAAGGCCATTAATTGTTAATTTTCAACAACAATTTAAAATTTTGTCACGAAAATATCACTAATTATAAATTTTAGTGACAGTTTAAAAAAATCATCATAAAAAAAAAGTTACTAATTTTCAACTTTCAGCGACAGTTTGAAAATTTTGTTACAAAAAAAAAAAAAAAATCAATAACTGTAAGTTTTAGCGACAATTTATAAAAATATGATAAAAAGTCACTAATTGTCAATTTTTAGAGACATATGCAAAAAAATGTTACAAAAAAAAATTTAGCGACAATTTTATTAGGACTTTTTTTTATATATTAAAAGGTTTGTTATTATTTTTCATTGTTTATATCAAATCTATTTAACCGTAGTATTATAAGAGTCTTGAATTTGTAGTTATTTAAAAAAATTGTTTGTTTATTTTCTTAATTTTTCTGGCTATATCTTTTCTTAAAAGAAAGAATTCAATGTTCTTAATTTTTTTTAAAAGAAACTTTTTTTGGGGTTTTTTTTAATTTTATTTTGTATATTAATAGGTTTCATTATTATTTTTCTTTGGTATATCAAATCTCTTTAACTATAGTGTTATAAGGTCTTGAATTTATAGTTTTTTTTAAATAAAAAAAAAATTTGATTTGGGTTTATATTTTTCCGTTTCGTGTGCTTTTGCATTTTTACATTCAAATTTAAAAAAAAAAAAAATTTATATTCAGTTTTTTTTGTTCATGTTTCACTTTTTTATGTTTTTATGTTTTTTTTTTGTGTGTGTGTGTATAAATTCTACTTCTTTTTTTTTGGTTTGTTTGCTTACGTAACTTTTTTTGTGTCTATTTAAAAAAAAAAAAAATAGTGCACTTATTTTTTTTTTAAAAAAAACATTTTTTCTGGTTTGTTTTGTTATTTTATTTTTGGGCAAATTACACTGACAGTTCCTATAGTTTGAGTCTTGCATCATTTTGGTCTCTGACTTTTCAATTATGACACATTTGACCCTGAATTTTGAATCTTATTTCAAATAAGGACAATTGAAAATACTATTGCTCAATTTCAAGGGCAAAGTCGTCAATTTGATAAAATATAAACTAATTTGATAAAACTAAATGTCAAAAAAATATTTTTAAATTTTTAAAAATTATTTCTAACTATTAAAGATAAAATTATGTAAAATTGATAAATTTTTTAGACATTTAATAATCTTTATTTTTTAACAAATTAATTTTTATTATATGTTCGGATGATCATGTAATGGGTTATTGTTTGTATTTTCATTAAATTAGTTTTTATTTTTTTAAAAGTCAAATATGGTAACAACTTTGATATCATTATTAAACCAATCCATTAAATCAAAAAATTTAAAACTAAAAACATTTCATATATTAAATATATTGATTACACATTAAAAACCTAATAACCACTCATTACATGATCATCATTCAAACACATAATAAAAATTAATTTGGTAAAAGAAATAAATAAATAAATATCTAAAAGATTTATCAATTTTACATAATTTTATCTTTGATGGATAGAAATTATTTTTAAAAATTTTAAAATATTTTTTGACATTTATTTTTGTCAAATTAATTTATATTTTATCAAATTGACGACTTTACCCTTGAAATTGAACAATGGTATCTTCAATTGTCCTTATTTGGAACAAAATTCAAAATTCAGGATCAAATGTGTCACAATTGAAAAGTCAAGAATCAAAGTGACACTAGTCCCAAACTATAGGGACTGTTAGTATAATTTGCCATTTATTTTTTGATATTATTTCATTTTTGTCCCTATACTTTATCACGATTTTCAATGACCCCCCAGACTATTATTTTCACGCGTACCCTTATACTATTTAAGTTCTTATCAATTTTGCCCCTGCCATCAGATTTGAAACGGAAAAAGTAAAAAAATTACATTTTGACCGGAAATTTCAAAAGAAAGATGCAGGCTCACTCTTTCCTTACCAGCAAACCACTATCAGTAACCACCACTTCAAGCCCTTCTATCCCATTCATCATAACTCCGTTTCACCTCATTTTTATGTCGTTGGATTCAACTCACGGTCTAATTTTCATATCACATCTTACACGTCTCATTCTTTCTCTTTTTACATGTTATCGAAGCTCCGAAAGTCGATAATAAAAAAAATGACTTTTCTTCTCATTTTCGACTTTTCTTTGAACTATCTTTTGGACTTCATATCTTTCTCGATTCTTCACGGTTCTACTTCATTCTTTCGCCATTCTCTTCACCTCTCATGCTACACTACCTCGCTTTCTCACTTCTTCGTGTAAATGAGCGGTTTTGGTATACCGAAAGTTGTCCGAAAACTAATTTCAAAAATTTCAAAAGAGAAAACAAACGCAACCCACAAGCTGGAGGATAAGAAAAAACAAATCGAGAGGGACAAATAGAGATTCATATGTATGCACATGGAAGAAACCATTGGTAGCAGTGTCTAGAACTTCAAAGGGCCTAGTCTCTGTGATGAATTGGTAATGGTGGCAACGGGCTTTGGAATGGGGAACTCTGAGTAGATATCCACGAAAAAGTTGTCAACAATTTCAAGGTAAATTTGACACGTAAGGCGCGAGTAGTTGTGGAGCACCTCTTCTATGTCTAACACATGGTACACATCATTCATATCCATCATCTCTAACTCTCTCATCTTCTCCGCCAACATATAACCCTCTCCTCCTCCATTGCCAATCTGCTAACATGTCTCTTCTCCTCTACCTTGACTAATGCTTCATATCTTCTTCTCTTCCTTTTCCCTCACATTGCATTCGCTCTTCAGAGCATTCTTGTCTTCAAATTTCATGAAGCTTCCACTAATAGTATCTGTCTCATTCATCAACTCTTTGCTTTTCATCACCTTATCATTATTAGATTGCCACTGCTTAGAGAAGTCCCTGTTAAACTCCTCTAATTGCTGCAAGTTTGGATTGTCATTGCCGCCATATAAGGGGTTGAGATGATGGGTTTTAGGTAGCTTTTTGTATCCCCCAAAGAGAAATGACTTGAGGTTTTTGAGGGTTTTGTGAAAGAACATCTTGGTCTTGTGAAAAGTGTTTCTCAGCAACATTTTGTGGATTCCAGTGGTGTTTGTTTACAAGGAATATTGTGTGTGTCTCTGTTTGTCTTTTAAGTTTGCAGCAACAACATATAACTACTCCAGCTTGTTTGGCTTCTTACTCTCTAGAGATGTTGCGTCCAATATACAGCTAAGAGAGACAAAGACTGTTAAAGTTTCTCCCATTTTCCTTCAGATTAAAGGCAATGGATTTTAGATGGACAATTTGTGTATAAGTGAAGATGAAGAAGAAGAATGCGGAAGATGGAGAAGAAAGAAACAAAAGATGCATCTTTTGAAATTTTTAAAATTAGTTTTCGGACAACTTTTACATGAATAGATGAGAAAGCAAGGTAGTGTAGGGCGAAGTAGGAAATGAGGTGCAGAAAATGGCGAAAGAATGAAGTAGAACCGTAAAGAATTAAGAAAGATATGAAGTCCGAAAGATGGCTTGAAGAAAAGTAAAAAACGAGAAAAAAAAGTCTTTTTTATTTATCGTCTTTCTGAGTTTCGATAGCATGCAAAAAGAGAAAAGAATAAACGTGTGAGATGTGATATGAAAACTAGACCGTGAGTTGAATCCAACGACATAAAAATAAGGCGAATCAGAGTTGTGAAGAATGAGATACCTGTTTGGTACAGCTTCATTTCAGCTTATTTCAGCTTTCAGCTTAATTTAAGCTATTTTGATGTATTTGGTTTACCTTAACAATATAGCTTATAGCTTTTTGTAAATCAGAAATCAATTTATTCTATGAGTGGGGCAGGAGAAGCTTAATTTATAAGTCAGAAATTAGCTTATGTTCATAGTTATAAGCTATAAGCTGTTAAAGTATAAGCTATAAGCACTTTCCCACAGCTCTACCAAACAGGGCCATAAGGGCTTGAAATGGTGGTTGCTGGTGGTGGTTTGTTGGTAGAAAAATAGTGGGTTTGCATCTTTCTTTTGAAATTTGGGGCCAAAATGTAATTTTTTTTAACTTTTTCCGTTTCAAATCTAACGACAGGGGCAAAATTGATAAGAACTTAAATAGTATAGGGGTACGCGTGAAAATAAAAGTAGTTTGGGGGGTTCATTGAAAATTGTAACAAAGTATAGGGGTAAAAATGAAATAATCTCTTATTTTTTTATATATAAATCTCTTTGATTGTGTTCTAAGAGTTTTGGATTTGTATTTTTGTATTTTGTGTCTACTAATGTTAATTATACTTTTTATTTTCTTCATTAAAAAATAAAAGAAGATAAAAAGTTTCATTATGTTATCAAGTTCTTTGATATTTTTTTAAGTAGTCTAAAGTTCTTCACCGGTTTATGAGTCTGTATCTCACTCACATCCATATATCACACACATTCTTGTTAGACAATCTTCACTGTATTCCGAATAAAATAAGTTTGTCTACTTAACAACAAACAAAAGAAAATAAAAGAAAGGAGGGAGAACTTTTGATTACAAAAATAAACAAGGAAATAAAATAAATAAATGAAAACAAATTTTTATTTTGTTACAAAAACAAAATCAAAATTCGATATAAATAAATAAATAAAAACAAATTTTTATTTTGTTACAAAAACAAAATCAAAATCTGATATAAATAAATAATAAACCAAAAAATAAATTAACAACTTACTTGATTAATTTCTTGAGCAAATTTTTGATCAAGTCCAGTGTTTAACACTGTGTTCTTAAGATAGATTCATCCTTTCCACAGTACTTTCAGAATGTGGACGTCTATCTCCCAGGATAAAATGATCAACAGTAAACAATAGCAACACTACAAATCGTTTGCACAACGAACATACTAAATGTTTACACTCTTTTTCACAGAAAGTTAATGTAGCAAAATGCAGAGAATTATTGCAGAGGAGAAGTACGAAAACTATTCTGGTTTAAATTCAAACAGATGAAAATCAGGCAGAATTTTGGCAGAGGGGAAAACCGAACAGATTTTTTCTGGAATTAATTTGAATTCTGGATAGAAATTTTATTTTATCAAAAAATAAAATTAAATTCAAATGTTTTTTGCCAAAAAAGATAGGTATTAGGCCAAACAAGCCCAAGCCAACCTCACACCACGCACTCGTGCCCAAGCTCAGCCGGACGGCGGCGCGCGTGTGTGGTTATTTTTGCGCCTAATGGGTCTAGTCCAATTTGCCCATAACCTCTTCCTTCTACAAACTTGGGGTGCCCCTTGGGGCCCTCCCCAAGCTATAATTCCAAGCTTTATAAATCTATAAATTTCTTCCCACCAAACCAATGTGAGACATGCCTTTATTCAAACCTTTAAGGATTTTTCACCAAAACTCCATTTTCATGGAGCACACTTTGGCTTCAATTTCTCATTCACCCGATAATGGTTTTGAACAACCAAATATACCACGTAAATCACAACACGGCATAAAACGCGTTACCACCTTGACCCGCGAAATTTGGCGATTGTCCCACCTAAAAAATAGACCAAAGTTTAGAAAAAAATTCTATTTTTCCAGATTTTTTCAAAAACCATTTCTAACAATTCTACCATTCTTTCGCTCTCTGCAAGCAAGAGAGAGAAGATATAAATATATAGATATACAGAGATAGACGAGCTCTGTATACACTCTGATCGAATCACACAATTCAATCACAAACACATTGTTTTCAATTCTATTTTTTGTTTTTGTTTTGTTTTGTTTTTCCTTTCGGAATCAAATTCACTCAATTTCGCAGACGAGAACGATGTTGAGTTGGCGTCCCCTGTCAATGAGCCCATTTTAAACCACAATGCCGGTGAATTATAGCACTAGAACTATCTCAAACAGTTCAATTTCAACTTGAACCACCTCATTTTCAACTCCTAGTTGAGTCTCTAGATCGATATGCAAAGGTAAAAAAAAAAAAAAAAAACCCTTGTGGCCTTTTCCCTATCTGTTTCTCACTCTCATTGCTGTTTGCATAGGAATTCTTGTTGTGATGCTTTGTGTTGGCCCTTTTTTTTTTATATCAATTTTCTCTAATTGAGTCAAAACATAATTTTTTCTAGTTTGATCAAAACACAAAGAACAAATCAGAGAAAATTGTGAGCAAACCAAAGAAAATTGGTCAAAATATAGTAAAAATGGTGAGAAAATCAGATAAATTTGTGAGCAAATTAGAAAATTTTCAAACCTAAAAAATTTTAAGACAAAAAATTTTGAAAAAATTTTGAAAATACAAAGAAAATCAGATAAATTGAGCTTTGAAATTTTTCTAGATCGATATACTTAATATTTTGAGAAGGTTAGATAAACAAAATTCTCATACAATTATTTTATCTAGAATTATTCATATAAAAATTGAAATTATTCTATGAATATTAACACTCTTATTAAAAATTTTACTAAAAATATAAGAGGGTAAATTTATTTGATTATCAAAAAAGAAAGGATACTTGGATAATCAATGATTATCAAACATTAGCAAATGTAATATTACTAATAAAAAATTTAAACAAAATTAATTAACTAATAAAGAATATTTTGTAGAAAAGGATGAACTTGTCTGCTTTTGTCAATTTTTCTGTGGTGTTTGGATGTTTGATGTGTGGGGGGAAAATAATAATAATAATAATAATAATAATAATAATAATAATTAACTCATATTTAACTCACTTTTTTTTTTTTTTTTTTTTTCTCTTTACTTTCACATGAATCTAAATTTCCCTATTATAATTAAGGGAAGGCATTGTATGGCAAGTTTGTATCTCTATATTTTAATATATATTTTTCTCATTTTAATTGACCAGTAACATGGTTCATTGCATCTCAACAACAGGACTTTGTTTTCATAGAAATCGAGTGTTGATTATGTTAATGAAACAAAAATACAAAATAGGATTACAACAAGAAAACCATTATAAAATATGGTGGCCAGTTTTGTGCTAATGAAACCACCTAACATCACCGGGATACTACACTTTTTTTTGTTTTTTTAACAGCATTACCGGGATACTAGAATACCTGTTTTTGTGATTATGTGGGGCCCACCTGAATTAGGCTTTCTATAATAAACCACCTCAAAGGTCACCATTATTACAAGATAAGGCTTATTGGAATTCATTGACCTTGAAAAAATTATTTAGTGAAATTAAGACAAATTTATGCAGTGTCTCAACTCAATATTTATTAATTAAAATAATAAAATTTAATAATTTTTGTTTAATTTTTTTCAGTCGATAAGATACCACTTGGCTTGAATATTTGAATCTATTTCAAATATCATTTGCCCTCTGATCAAAAACGAAAAACACTCATCTTTCAATTAGAAGGCATAGTTTCAAAACTAATAATGTTAGCTGTACGGGAAAGAAATATACCTTCTCGTATAATCCTGTTGACCAAGTCTGCGCTCCTCCGTACGACGTCGTTCAAACACCTGAAAATACACACGTGAGCTAGCCGGCGGGTGTGTGCCGGAAACCTCTCCGATGCCTAAGTCAGTAAGCAAGACAAATAGGCAAAAGCTCTGTGTAATCAGGGAACAAAAGTTGCATTACCTCTCCAAAGGTGATATTGGTGAGCTTATATAGGTTTCGCGTGGCACAATCCTGGTAGGACTCTCACTCCTCCATTTGCAGAGTCCTTCTAGGATTACTTCTCCTTACGTAGAGTCCTTCTAGGATTCATACTCCTAGAAGATAATGCTTATCCTCTAACACCCTCCTCACTGCTTAAGCCAAGTGAGATGGCTGTACTACGGCCGAACTCCTTTATGGCCGAAGTAACCCCTAGTTCGGTCCTAACCTCCTTCTCTTACCTCGGCTTTCCTATGCTTGGACCGAGCTTATCCATAAGAGAAACGCGCCGAACTATCTTCAGAACAAGTCCTCTCCAGGACTTAACAACCTCGGTCCCACATGCTCCGACCGAACTAACAACTTGAGACCGGACTAGCATGCACGGCCGATATAACTTCAAAACCGGTCTATGCCCCCGAAGTACCTGGACCAGCCTAACCTTAGTCCATTCTCAGACCGGACTAACTTCCAAGCTTATAACCGGACCAACTCCAAGGTGTTCATGAGACCGAAGTAACATGAATGGCCACTTCATTCGGCCCATTTCGGCTGTGGCCCACTACGGCCCAATGCCTAGCTCGGCCCAATTTATCCATATAAATTACCCTCTCATTAGCTATTCAAAAAAATGTCAAATAAAAAAAAATCCATATAAAACATTATATGACCAAACATTTATTGTTATTTTACAATTTTTTATTTTTTTGATTTCTTTCTATATCATTAGTGTTTTGAAACAAAGATGTTAATTTGGAGGCTCCAAACCTTGTAAGTTTTCTCTAGTCTATTGTTGGATTAAAGGGGTATTGTTGCTAAGTTTGGCATCCCAATATAAGTGCACTTATTTCATCTTTTTATCTTTTTTGGGTCACATCAATCAACATCTCCTCTCTACTTTTTCTACACATAATACAAGAAAAGTCAAAAAGTACACTTATTCTAAACTTCCCAAACTTATGGATTATGTTTCTACAATTTAAAATACCAATTCTCAAATTCAGGAATGATTTTGTATGATATGATATTATAAAGTAAAAGTCAAGTCCCAAAATACCAGCTATCAAAATCCGGAAATAGTTTTGTAGAATATTATAATAAAAGCTCAATCCCAAAATACCAGCTATCAAAAATCCAGAAATGATTTTGTCATGGCCTATTGTGTCCACTTTACCAATTGATTAAAATTAAATTGAAAATTGAATATTAAAATTTTTAAGTTAAAAAGCTATTTGATAAAAATTTAAGTGATTAATTCAAATAAATTATTCAATATGTATAAGATCAAATTTAAAATTTATTTTTAAATTGCATATTTTAATTTTTATATTATAATGGTGATGGTAACAATTATGGCCCAATGACAACAATTGTGAATGTAGATATAGTGGTGATGATAGAGGGATAATGTAGTAAAAGTAAAAGGGAAGTACCAACAATGGTGTAATGATCGTGGTAATTGTGGTGGTTATGATAACGGTGACAATAGTTATGAAAGTGAATGGTTGTAGTGGTGGTGGAAATGGTGTAATTCTATGACAATGATGACATTGGTGATGGAAGTTGTAGTTGTAGTAGTAGTAGTAATATTAGTAGTTTGTAATTGTTGCATATAGTGGTTGGTAGTGGTATAGCGAAGATAGCAATAATAGTGTATGTGTACGTATTATAAATTCAATCAATATTAAATAATTTTTTTTTATTACTTAAAATTTTCTTAATTATTAATCTCCATTACATTTTAAGCACGTTACAATAATTGTAATTATTAAATAAGTCTAATTGATATTCATTTTAACATTTTTGTTAGCATACGGTAATATATGGTGTATGTATACATATTATAAATTCGATCAACATTAACTAAAAAAAATTTGTTACTTAAAATTTTCTTAATTATTAATCTCCATTACATTTTAAGTACGTTACAATAATTGTAATTATTAAATAAGTCTAATTGATATTCATTTTAATATTTTTGTTAGCATACGATAATTATTGCACTATAACAAATAAGTGTTTTAGAGACCAAATATTTTGGTCTTTAAAAGTGAAAATTTTGTTGCAAGAGACATTTAGGGACCAATTTCTATCGTCATGAGGATAGTCGCTAAAAGATCGTCCCGAAAAGTCTAAAACGAGGCTTTTAGCAACAAAATTTTAAAAATGTCACTAATAAATAGACTTTTAGGGACAAAATAATTTGGTCTCAAAATGGTTTATTTTTTGAGACAAAAAATTTGGTCCTAAAAAGATAATAATTCATCACTAATGTCTAATTTTTGTTGCTAAAAATATAATAACGGCACTTTTCACAACAAAAATATTTAATCCCTAAAAAATAATTTTATCCCTAAATTTTGGTATCTAAAACCTTTTTTTTTTTTTTGTAGTGTTGGGAGGCTGACCTTTTTTTCTGATCATTTTTTATCCAATAATCTTTTATTTCTTTTTGCACTTTTATAATATTTCTTTATTTATTTGAATCCTTGGCTTGTGTTGAAATTTGAATACCAGCAAATTCACATGTATTTTTTTTTAAAGTCCACTGGCATAAGCCCAAAGACAACTATTTAATCATACATAATTGCCACTAAAATAATCTTGTAAAGTGTAACTATTATTAATTTTAGTAATGTTAAGTATCATGAAAAACCTTTCATGAAAATAATCATGAAGGTTTTGTGACCCTTGGATTACACTTAAAATAAAGCACCATACACTAATCAAGTTAATCCAAAAATCATAAATCTTTTATGATCATTTTCATAAAAAAAATTTCATCATACCTAACTTATATTAATTTATATTATGTGGTACAGAGCTCTTATTCATTTTCTATAGTATAAATAACCCATTTAGAGTAGAGCCTTTCCATTATCTCACACACAGAAACAAGTGCATGGAAGAGAAGAGTTCTAAACATAACAAAAGCTTTAAAGTCTCAATTTATTTTCAGTGAAGAAGGAAAGATGTCAAACACAGCTGGTCAAGTCATTGGCTGCAAAGGTTTGTATAATATCATCATACCATTTAGGAGCTTTCTACTGATTTTGGAATCAATATTCTTTCGTGTTGGGTTGGGTTTCCCTCCTATGTGGAGGATGGCCCAAAATATTTAGTAAAGCCCATGTGATTTCCAAAGCCCACATGGAGAGGCCCATGAGTGTATTATTACACAAACCCTTGCTCTGTATCACTTAGAGAAGGGGATGCAAAACAGACACAGCAGCAGCCACAAAACAGAGAGGAAAAGAGAGGCCAAGTTCTTTGGAGAAATTCTGTCCAGCTTTGATCAAGCTATCCGATCGACATTCATTTGTGGTCCGATTGAGCTGAAATTTGGTAGGCGAGTTCACAACTCAAGACTCTACATTCTGGACGGTGGAGATCAGATTTGGAGTATTTTACAGCTGGTTTTTGGCCCGTAAACAGTACCCGTTTTGGTGAGATCTTTCCTCAACTTTGTATTTTGATCTTTGGTAGCCAAGGAAGCTTATTTGTAAGTTGTTCTTGATTGTTTGCCTCTAGTTCTACCTAGAGAGAACTCTTGTATGCCCATTACTTGTTGATAGTGGAGATATTTGGTGGACTACGGTCCCGTGGTTTTTTCCTTTCCACATCGGGAAGGTTTTTCCACGTTAAAAATTGTTGTTGCCTTGTTGTGTGATTGTGTGATTGTTGGATCATCATTTCAGAATATTTTTCAGAATATTGTGCTCTATTAAATTGTTTCCTAATAGGTTCACACAAAGAGGGAGAATAAATTACTTCCGCTATTTTTGTGCCGGTTTCGGATATTTCGAATTGGCCATTTGTTTGTTTTTCTCCCAACATTTCGAAAATAGTTTTCAGAAACAGTTCGTAAAGTTCTACGAAAAACAAAAGCAAAGAAACAAAAAAACAGACTCTTTGTACTTCTGAAAATGATTGGTTAACAAAGTATTTTTTCAATTTTTTGCTGGCAGCTGCTGTGGCATGGGAAGCAGGGAAGCCACTGGTGATAGAAGAAGTGGAGGTGGCGCCACCATAGAAGATGGAGGTTCGTGTGAAGATCCTCTATACCTCTCTCTGCCACACTGATGTTTACTTCTGGGAAGCCAAGGTAACTCATTTTTCACTTTACATAGTATAGAATAGTATAGTATTCCTAAGGTTTCCTCATTAATTTCAGGGACACCCAAATTGGTTCTTTCTTTTCAATCTTGCAGGGCCAAAACCCCGTCTTTCCTCGAATCCTCGGCCATGAGGCAGGAGGGTAAGTTGATTTCTTTCCAAGAAAATCTTAATTTCAATCAAATTGTTTGTTCTTGTTAATTTTTGAAGCCTAAAATGAAATGGGTTCTCTGTTTGTGGATTGAAAATATGAATTTTGTTGATTTTGGTGGATTTGTAGGATTGTGGAGAGTGTTGGAGAGGGAGTGACTGATCTTGCACCGGGCGATCATGTCCTTCCAGTCTTTACAGGGGAATGCAAAGAATGTCCTCACTGTAAATCCGAAGAGAGCAACATGTGTAATCTCCTGAGGATCAACATAGACATGGGAGTGATGGTCCATGATCAAAAATCAAGATTCTCAATCAATGGCAAATCGATTTTCCATTTTGTTGGAACATCTACCTTCAGCAAGTACACGGTAATCCACGTTAGTTGTCTCGCCAAGATTAACCCCCTCGCTCCTCTCTCGACAAAGTTTGTGTTCCAAGTTGTGGAATCTCCACAGGTAAAAAAAAAAACAATGGCAATCTAATTTTAATGTCAAATCCCTTTTGAGTTTTGGCTAAAACCATCAATTTGCTTTATAAGAACAAGATATCAACAAACTTCTATGAAATGATTTCACGGGATTAAGTCTATTTTCTTGATCGTAAAATATTATTGATGAAAGATTTATAGAGAGAGAGAAAAGAGAGAGACTGAATGAATGTATGTATATTCAATTGTCTGAGTTGCTTACAAGGATGCTAGCTTATTTATAGCTGAAGCACCGAAAGTAGAGGACATCAATGATAAAAGGTGTGAGTGGTGTCTGTGGCTTTCCAGCACACAAGAGCATACAATGTGGGTGAGTATATATATATTAATCTAAAGGGTGAGTATTATATTCACCGAAAGAGGAGTGTGAGTATAATATATATTATTATTATATATTAATAGTGTGAGTATAATATATATTATTATTATATATTAACAGCCCCCCGCAAACTCAAGGAGGGTAGGCATCCACCAAGTTGAGTTTGGAAACAAGATCACGGAAGCGGCCAGGAGGATGAGCTTTGGTGAAAATATCAGCAGGCTGATCGGCAGAAGCAATAGGGAGAAGATGAACAGTACCACGTGTAACATGCTGTCGAATGAAATGACAATCAATCTCAATATGCTTTGTGCGATCATGAAACACATCATTGTGAGCAATCTGAATGGCACTCTGATTGTCACAATAGAGAGAGGTAGCCCCATCAGAGGAAACACCCAGATCAGTGAGGAGCCAGCGAAGCCAGAGAAGCTCCTGAGTAGTATCAGCAAGAGCTCGGTATTCAGCTTCGGTACTAGAGCGGGCAGTGAGGGATTGTTTCTTGCTACGCCAAGTAAGAAGAGAATCCCCTAAGAAAAAGCAGAAGCCCGTGGTGGAGCGTCGGTCCGTAGGATCCCCAGCCCAATCAGCATCAGAAAAGGCACGCAGTTCAAGAGAGGAGGAAGCAGAGTAGTGAAGGCCATGGAACATAGTGCCTTTGAGGTAGCGAAGGATGTGGAGGAGAGCGGTATAGTGGGGAGTGCGAGGAGCCGACATGTACTAACTAACAATGTGAACAGCATAGGCAATGTCAGGACGAGTTACTGTGAGGTAGACAAGACTACCGACGAGCTGGCGATAAAGAGTAGCATCCGAGAGGAGATCCCCATCGAGAGGAGTGAGACGAATCTGAGGATCAACCGGAGTAGAGGTAGTTTTGCAATCGGTAAGACCAGCACGAGCCAGAAGATCGGATGCATATTTGACCTGTGACAAATAGGAACCAATAGAATCATGAGAGACCTCAAGGCCTAGGAAGTAGTTAAGAGTACCAAGGTCCTTCATTTCAAACTGACGGTGAAGAAACCGTTTGAGGTGGAGAATACCAGCTGCATCATTACCAGTGATAATCATATCATCCACATACAGAAGGAAAGAGTGGTACCATGAGGAGTAGTCCGGATAAACAGAGCAGAGTCATAGGAGCTAGAAGTGAACCCGAAGTCATGAATGGTAGAACTGAACTTAGCAAACCAAGCTCGGGGCGCTTGTTTGAGGCCGTAAAGAGCACGCTGTAGTTTGCAAACCTTATGAGATGGAAAAGTGGACCCAGGTGGAGGTTGCATGTAAACCTCCTCAAGAAGATTACCATTGAGGAAAGCATTTTTGACATCCATCTGAAAGAGCTCCCAGTGACGAGCAGCAACAACAGCAAGTAAACTGCGAACAGAGGTAAGCCGAGCAACAGGGAGAAGGTTTCCTCATAATCAATGCCATATTCCTGGTTGAAGCCTTTGGCAACAAGACGAGCTTTGTAGCGTTCAATAGAGCCATCAAATGAGTCTTGATTTTGTAAACCCATTTGCAGCCAATCGCGGTTTTGCCAGGAGGAAGATCAACAAGATCCCAAGTATGAGTTTTGTCCAAAGCCTGGAGTTCATCAGTCATAGCTTGCTGCCAAAGAGGATTAGTACAAGCCTCACGATAGGAGGTAGGTTCATAAGTAGAAAAGGCAGCAGACCCAACAATATAATCACGAAGATGGATAGGAGGTTGAGTTACCCGGCGTGGTCGACCCGTAGGAGGATCGGTAGGAGGAAGAACCGGTGTAGAAGGAGGTGGTACAGTGAGAGGTGGACCTTCAGGGAGAGCAGTCTGGACGGGATCAGGAGTGAGCAAAGGCGTCTCGATGAAGGAGGAACCTGTATCAAATTCATCAGAGAAGAGATCTATGGAAGGATTAGTAAACAGTACATTAGTGGAAAGTGTGGGTAAGTGAAAGGAGGATAGGGAGGAAAACATTTTGTGCTCCCAGAAAACGACATGGCGGGAGATACGAAGGCGTTTAGAAAGAGGGTCCCAGCAGCGAAAGCCTTTGTGTTCAATTCCATACCCAAGAAAGCAACAAAGACGAGAACGAGGTTCAAGTTTGGTGTGTTCATGGGATTGAAGCAGAACAAAGCAGGCAGAGCCAAAAACTCGAAGATTAGTGTATGGAGGGGGAGTGCCATGCAGACGTTCAAAGGGAGTTTGATTATGGATGATAGGGGTAGGAGCACAATTGATAGTGTAGACAGCAGTGAGGGCAGCTTCCCCCCAAAAGTTTTCAGGGCAAGAAGAAGAGAGAAGGAGAGCGCGAGTAGTGTCAAGAATATGCCTATGTTTCCGTTCAGCACGGCCATTTTGCTGAGACGTGCCGGCACAGGAACGATGAGGCAGGGTACCATGACTCTGAAGAAAAGAAAGGAAATCTGAATCCCGATATTCCATAGCATTGTCAGAGCGAAAAAGTTTGATGGTTTTGGAAAATTGGGTGTGGACCATTTGAGCAAATCGATAATAAATGTGTTTAAGTTCAGACCGAGTTTTCATGAGAAAAATCCAAGTAAAACGGGAAAAATCATCAATAAAAACAACAAAATAACGAGATCCCCCTATAGTAGTAGTAGGGGAGGGGCCCCAAATATCCGAATGTATAAGATCAAAAGGTGCATGGGAAACAGACGTACTTTTATTGAATGATAAAGCAGGTTGTTTGGCAAGTTGACAGGGTATACAATCGAAAGTGTCTGGAGGTACATGACCCAATTGTCCACTAGAAACCAAAGACTTTAAGCGATTAACAGAAATATGTCCTAAGCGACAATGCCAAAGATAAAAAGGAGAAATAGAGGAAGCAGATGTAGGAGCAGCGATCTGAAGAGAGTCAGGAACATGAGGTGCATGAGCTCATAGAGACGTCCGTGCTTACGGCCGATCCCAATAGTCTGCCCCGTCTGAGGGTCCTGCACCAAACAATGAGTAGTAGAAAAGGTGACAGTTAGACCAAGTTCACTTAATTGACCAATAGAAATAAGGTTTAAAGTGAGAGCAGGGATATGATAAACTTGAGGTAAAGATAAAGACGATGTGGAAACAGTACCAACATGATGGACAGACATGAGAGAACCATCAGCAGTTTGAATTGAGGGAATATGAGGAGATGAAGAGATGGAAGAAAATATAGTAGAACTAGAGGTCATATGATTACAACAGGCAGAGTCAAAATACCAAGAAGAGTTACCTGGAATCACAGACAAAGCAGTAGGAGGAGGTGTACCAGAAGGGGAGAGAAGGTGTTTGAACATGGCCTCGACATCCGTTGGAGAAAAGAGAGGGGTAGACGGAGCAGGAGACTCAGAACTAGCCTCAGAGGCAGCAGCAACAGTGTGATGAGACTGATGCCCGGAATGAGATCGATTCCCGGAACGATGAAAGCTCCCCCGGGAAGAACCACCGCGAGAAGAGTGGCGGTTGGAGGATGAGCGGGATGGATTGGGAAAACAATCCTGTTGCAGATGACCAGGACTAAGTTTGTTGCAGTGTTGACAGGTTCTGACAGGGCAATTGATCAGGAAATGGGTTGAAGGGAGGCCCCAATTCTGACAATAGAGGCAAGTAGTGGTCTGCTGGGGAAAGGATTGTTGGTACGGAGGAGTGGCAAGAACAGAGTCCACAGGATGAGTTTGGAGAGTACCAAGACGAGTCTCCTCTGATAGCAGCTCAGAAATAGCTTGTTCCAAAGTGGGCAAAGGATGGCGATGAAGAAGAGAGGCACGTACTAGCTCAAAAGATGAAGTGAGAGCCATGAGAAAATGCACCAACCGTTGCTGATTACGATAGGCAGTAAATAAGACAGCATCTTCTTGGTGAGGCCAAGGCGGCTCGGAAAGAGCAAGCTGGTCCCAAACGGAGTACATTTGAGAAAGGAAGTCATTGATGGACTGATTAGATTCTTGGCGCATCTGATGAAGTTGGCTCTGAAGCTGATATTGATGAGCAAGACCAGTAGTCTGGTATCTTTCTTTCAAAAAATCCCAGATGTCCTTTGCAGGAGTAGTGACAGAGTCAAGCTGAAAGCGACCAAACTGAAGACTGATAGAGGTAACAGAGGTATTACGAAACCAGGTAATGATTTGGTAATTCTTGCTGTCCCATTCCTCAAGCCGGTCTTCATATGTAGCAGTAGTAGTAGGAGCAGTAGTTGTAGCAGTGTCTTTTACTGGTTGGGTCACATCCTCGGTGATAATTCGCCAGAGCTTCTTTCCTTTGAGAAAGGAAGACATGGCTTGGGCCCATAGAACATAGTTGGAACCATCCAAAATAACGGAAATGGGATGGGAGGTATCATGACGATCCATTATAATAGGTGAGTAGAGCTAATTTGATAGGAATAGACCTGTAGGAGCAAAATTAGATAAAACAGAGTGTACCAATGAGTCCAGAAGGTCGAAATTAGCTAGGAAAGGTGGGCTGTGCAGTGATGATGTCAGCAGGAGGAAAAATGATGTCAACGGCGCACGTTAGCAGGAAGGGCATGCGGCGCACGATAGCAGAGAGCGCGTGCGGCGCACGGTAGCAGAACGGCGCATGCGGGTGCATAATAGCGGAACGGCGCACGCGCGGATCACGGTAGATGAATGGCGCACGCGGGTGCACGGTAGCAGGCGCGGCGCACGAACGAGCTGAGTGGAAAGCACGTGAAGGCGCGTGTGAGCGTGGCAACGGAAGCAGAGACGCGCCGAGCAAAAGGGCGGCGCGTGGAGGCGCGTGGGGGCGTTTCTGGTGACAGGCTTGGTGCCGTTGGAATCGTAAGGAGATTCCGAGCTGTTTGGTGTAGTTCCACTGTGTACGGGACTAAACACCAAAATTGAAGAATGCCAAAAGTGTAGTTCCACTGTGTACGGGACTAAACACCAAAATTGAAGAATGCCAGAATTGTATTACTAGGCTCTGATACCATGAAAGATTTATAGAGAGAGAGAAAAGAGAGAGACTGAATGAATGTATGTATATTCAATTGTCTGAGTTGCTTACAAGGATGCTAGCTTATTTATAGCTGAAGCACCGAAAGTAGAGGACATCAATGATAAAAGGTGTGAGTGGTGTCTGTGGCTTTCCAGCACACAAGAGCATACAATGTGGGTGAGTATATATATATTAATCTAAAGGGTGAGTATTATATTCACCGAAAGAGGAGTGTGAGTATAATATATATTATTATATATTAACAGTGTGAGTATAATATATATTATTATTATATATTAACAATTGAGAAATAAGAATCCATGGGAATAAGTCAAACATCCAATTTGGTATCTATTTGAACCAAAATTGTGGTATTGTTCCTGTATTGATCAAGGATTTCGATTTTTTGGAAAGTACCATGATCATCCAATAACAAGGCTTTCAAAATTTTCAAATGCACGATATGAAGACCTACTGATTCTAACAACTGATTGCAAAGTCGATCATTTTCCAATCTTTGAATTCGTACTGTTCTAATGAACAAATTCATGGGATTTTGTTTTGGGTAAGATTTGGTGCCACTGTGAATTTTGCCAACCCAAAAAAGGCTCAACTGTGGCTGTCTTTAGATTGGGAGCTGTAGGTCTAGCTGTGAGTTTTTTTTTTTTTTTTTTTTTCTCTCTAATTGCCTTATGAATATGATTGTTGTCTCTGTTAGCCAAATGTATCTGATCAATATTATATTTGATGGTAATTTTGTGTGATTAGGCTGCAGAAGGGGCCAGAATGTCCGGCGCTTCGAGGATTATTGGTGTGGATTTGAATTCTAGCAGATATGAACAAGGTAGGTGATCACACAAAGGGACTAACAAGCATTATATTTGCAATGTTTGATACAAATTTACTTTCAGAAAACTGACTACAGTATCTGTGCAGCATAAAGTTGTTTTCAAATTTTCGAAATATGAGAATAACATGAAAATTATGAGCATTTTCAAACTTTTATTGTTTTGTTTCTAAAAACAACCCACTTTCTAAAAAGGATAATGTTTCGTAGCTCGAAACTATCCCCCCTAATCCCCCTAATGCCCAAAACGACGTCGTTTTGGGCATTTTACTTTTTTTTTTTTTTCCTCTTCTTCTTCCATTTCAGGTCTGAAACGCAGAGGAAGAGGGAGAGGGAGAGAGAGAGAAGAGAGGGGAAGAGGAGGAGTCGCAGCCCCGCCGCAGCTCTTCGCAGTCGGGCCGCAGCTCGTCGCAGCAGCAGCTCGCCTCCTGCAGCTCGTCGCAGCAGCAGCAGCTCGCCTCCGGCCCCCTCCAGTCCTCCTCCTCCTCCTCCCTTCTCCTTCTCTACTTCTGAAAACAAAAACAAAAAAATTAGGGGGATTCAGGGGGGAGGCTTTCGAGCTACCTAGCATCACCCTTCTAAAAAATACCAAAAAGTTGTTTTCAAAATTTAGAAAACAGTTTTCGCAGAAAAATATAAACTATAACAAAACAATGATAACACAACCGAACAGGAAAGGATTTGCAGATTTTGATGGCCAACTGCATGTAAATTCTTGGTGGAAGCTATTTTTGCAACATAAGCTACATTGTGACTCACATTCTAGTTAAAACACACAATGGACCTTCATTTCTAATATTTTGTGTGTGTGTGTGTGTGTGATAAACAAGCAAAGAAGTTTGGTGTGACAGAGTTTGTGAACCCCAAAGACCACAACAAACCAGTTCAAGAGGTATAGTTCTAAACGTTGCTAACTCATTCGGTTTTATAACTTGCATAATGAATTTTGTGGTTTTGCCCCTATGCTTTTCAATATGTAAAATACAACGGATTTTTTTTAACAAGAGATTTTAATCAAGTTAAGTGCATCAAGAGTGAAGATTTTAAGGTATTGATGAAAGATGAAGAGATTAAGGAAAGATGGAAGAATTATTTTGAGAAATTATTAAATGAGGAATATGGAGGTATGTTAATAGGAGAAGAAATAACCAGTAATACGATAAACTAAGATTATAGATTCTATTGCAGGATTAGGAATTTTGAAGTGGAGATTGCGCTTAAGAAGATGAAATCAAATAAGGCTTTAGAACCTGATGATATCCCTATTGAAGTTTGGAAGTGTTTGGGTAAAAAAGGGTTGCTTGGTTAACTAGATTGTTTAGCAAAATTTTGTTGACTAGTTTTGCTGACTAGGAACATGTCAGATGAGTGGAAGAAGAGTATTTTAGTGTCAATCTATAAGAATAAATGAGATATCCAGAATTATAACAATTATAGAGGAACCAAGTTAATGTGTCATATAATGAAAATGTGGGAGCGGGTGATGGAACGCCAATTGCGAGATATAATAGAGGTGTCAGAGAATCAATATAGGTTTATATCTTGCAGGTAAATAATGGAAGTGATTTATATTTTGAGGAGGGTAATAGAAAAGTATAGAGAAAAGAAAAGAGACATTCATATAGTGTTTATTGACCTCGAGAAAGCATATGATAGAGTGTTTCGGGATATAATACGGTGAGTCTTAGAGAAGAAAGGGGTGACAAAATGTTATATTAATGTGATTAGGGACATGTATGAAGGGGTGATGACTACTATTAGATTGCCTATTGGAGAGACAAATGAATTTCCTATCACTGTAGGGTTACACTAAGGATCTATCTTAAGTCCTTATCTTTTTGTTTTAGTTATGAATCAGTTGACAAGAAATATTCAGGATGACGTGGCATGGTGTATGCTTTTTGCAGACGATATCGTGCTAGTAGGTGAGACTAGAGAAGGAGTTAACACAAAGTTGGAAATTTGGAGAAAAACACTTGAATCTAAAGGATTCCAGATAAGTAGAACTAAGACAAAGTACATGGAGCGTAAATTTAGTAACAATAACAATGAAAGCAGATGAGAAGTGAAGATTGAGAACCAAAAACTGTCTAAGAGTGAACATTTTCGTTATTTAGGGTCGATTATCACAACAGCGAGGGAGATTGATGCGGATGTGGCCCATAGGATTAAGGAGGGATAGTGTAAGTGGAGAAGTGCGTCCGGGGTATTGTGTGATAAACGAATACCCACTAGACTAAAATGTAAGTTCTATAGAATGACTATTAGACCAGCGATGTTGTATGGGACAGAGTGTTGGGCAACTAAGAAACAACATGTAGATAGGATGAATGTGACTGAGATGCGGATGCTAAGGTGGATGTGTGACAAGACTAGACAAGACAGAATTAGGAATGAGTGTATTCGAGAATGGGTAGGAGTAGCACTGATAGAAGATAAGTTTAGAGAGAATCGATTGAGATGGTTTTGTCATATTCAAAGGAGACCCATAGTGACAGTAGTGAAGAGATGCGATGTAGTGACGGTAGATGGAAGTGTTAAGAGACCAGGTAGGCCTAGATTAATGTTGGCTAGCGTTGTAAATAGAGATATGGATCTACTAAATTTGACTAACGAAATGGCCTTTGATAGAGCTACATGGAGAAGAAGGATTCATGTAGCTGACCCCATTTGATGGGACTTAAGGCTTGGTTTGGTTTGGTTTTGATACTGATGGACACCCAAGGGGGCGCAGCTCACGGTCCAGGTGTTAAAGCCCAGTCAGCCCAATAACTTTGAGAAGCTGATGCTAGCCCAGGACCTATGGCACTCAAACACTTGTCAGGTAGGGAATTAACCACGTGAGCAGACAAAGATCTTACAAAGTTATTGCACCCACACATTAGCCATTTAATGAGGCCACTATAGCGTTAAATGTAGTAAGACCCATCACGCTGAAGTATGCAGAATCACCATGAACGATGTTAGCTAGGCCATAGACTTTCGGCCAACTAGACACCTTAGAATGGACAAGGAAATGGTGAGCAAAGGATATAAGGAAGCTTTCAAGATACGTTAGAGAAAGTCTTCACCCCCTTTGCTTCTTTTTCTCTTTTTCTCTCTCTCTAAATTCAATCTATCTTGACTTAACTTGATCGTCAGAGTGTCCGTCGGGGGTCTATCTCCCCCTTTGGACCTATTTTGCAGGCATATTTTGAATACACCAAGGCCAGCAGACCTGTTGGAAGCGTGGATCAGTCCGACCCTTCTTCCATTAAAGTTATTGCATTATCAGTTGGCTCCATCTGTGGGAATCCATCTCTGGTCGATAGTTGTGTTCATTGTCACCGAGGGGAACCCCATTAACACCCATCTCCTATGTCAGAGTGGATGGTCACGACCAAGTCCATGGCTTCACAACACAATGTTGTTAACCTGGAAGTTGAGTCCTCCAACCCAAATAACCCACCTCCATATTTCACAGAACTCATCAACAGTATCAACCGATTAACCGAACAAAACCAAGCCCTGATCAACGTTTTGCTCCAGCACGACTTACCTATCCCTCCTCCACCACCATAAATAGTCCCCCCTAACCCGGAACAAACCCACAATCATCACCAATTCCCACTACATGTGTCCCAAGAAATATTCCCACCATTTGTCCCACAGTCTCAACCGTCGAACCTCGATGATCTGTGCGCCCCTTCTCCAGGCTCGCAGCCCCGTTAGGAGGGACCACCGATGTTCCATAACCATCCGCCATTGCACCACGCCGCCGTCCATGAAGGTGAGGCTAGCAGTGTTCAATCCCCAACTCAAACTTATGGAGATAATGCCCTCGTTTGGGACGAATAATTACGGGCCATGGAGCTTCAGCTACAAGGGGCCATGCAGAACATGCAGCATAAACCTTTTTCCACCATCAACTCCCCTTTTATCACCTCCATCAGAGATAAAGCTCTACCCTCTAAGTTCAAAATTCCATCGATTGACACCTTCGACCAGTCGACCACGTGAAAGCATATCAGACACTTATGATCCTCCACGCCTTTCCAGACGAAATAATGTGTCGCGCTTTCCCCGTCACGTTGAAAGGGTTGGCGCGACTCTGGTTCAGCGAATTTCCCCCGGACTCTGTTACTTCCTCTCACCAGCTCAGCGAGTCTTTCCTGAGCCATTTCATCGGTGCGCAGTGCCAATGACACCCAGCGACTCAACTGCTAAACATCTGGCAGACCGAGGGGGAATTGCTGCGCAGCTTTGTCACCCATTTCAATGTAGAGGCCGTACAAGTAGAGAAAAACGATGATAAGGTCATTCTCACAGCCTTCATGGCCGGTTTGCGCCTATTGAATTTTCTCTTTTCCCTCTCCAAGAACCCCCTGCCTGCAATAGCCACCCTTCTCACCAAAGTCCAAAAATACATGAATGCTGAGGACTCTCTGGCAGCTCGCCAAGACTCCACATTCAAAGCTTCATAGTCCAAGGAAAAGAAAAAAGAACTTGAACCTAGGCATTCGCAATACACTCACCGACCTTCGCAGCATACAGATCGACCCCTATGCTCAGACCGACCAGCTCCTACCCGACCACCCGGTCAGTTCGAACGATACACACCTCTCAACTTACCTATGGAGCGAGTCTTGCACCAAATCTAGCGTGACTATGACCCCAAGTGGCCCCAAGCATCGAAATCTCCCTCCACCAGGCAGAACCAGTCCAGGTACTGCCGTTTCCATTGTGACCACGGCCATACCACTGAAGAATGTATCAACCTTAAGGACCAAGTCGAGGGTTTGATCCGCCAAGGGTGCCTCAACCGGTTCACAGCAAGCCGTCCCCATCAAAGGCCTAGGGTTGACCCCCACGGCACAATGATCGACACACTTCTCCTAGACAGCCTAAACCACCTAGACGGCATGATGATCGGGCTCCATAACAACCCCGCGCGCAAGGCGCTCTTGCCCCCCTGTAATATTCCCGGGGAGATACCCGCGCGTGTTAAACAGTTCGGACCCTCGATCTCTTTGATCTAGTCTCACTAATGCAATGTGAAACATAGATAAGATTCCAGATTTGGTAACTTTTAGAAAATCCATTTTATTGCAAAACCTTATTGCCAAAAATGGACTACGTCATCAGAGCTCAGAGTCACCACCTAATATTTTTGAAAAATTAGGAAACCCATGACTCGTGCCAAGGCCACTGTTCGTCATAACCAAAGTTGTCTTGGTTTGGAACCTTAGGTATGAGAGGGGAAGGTCATTAATTGAGCACCCCCACTCACCCGATCAAAAGATCGGCCTTTACTAAACCATAATATGAATTTTATTTACTTTATATGTTCATATTTCGATTATTTAATAAATCCTAAAAATTACTATGTGAAGCATACAAGTATAGACTATGTCATTTATTTTGGAATAATTTGATTTTATGTATTTTGAAAGAATTTTGAAGATGTACAACCAAAATAAATTGAGTTTACAAACATGAACAATCAACATTATTCCAAATTAAGCGACACAACTTCCATCCACTGGCATTCATTCAGTTATATCAAGTAAGCAAGTAGCCACATGGTAGGATGCTTAAACATAATAAGAAAAATACACGCAAACGGGATGCTAAAGCATAAAGACTTACATGTTTGTCGTCCCGCAAACAAGCTACAAAAAAAAGTTCGAAAAATATGCATGATCTTATATACAAGGTCCTAATGTAATTCACACATGAGATGCAACCAAAGATTTGGCTTCTAAGATATGACATATGAATTATCTCAAGAACATGAGGTAGCGCACATAATCACATAGGAATTGATTAACTCCACAAATGCAAAATTAGCCGAATCAAGATGCATGGAACATGTATGCAAATCATGGATACAATGAGAAACAAAATAAGATGCATATTCACAAATAAAGAAAGCAAGTAAAAGAATGGGATAGAAAGAAACAGGGCGGGGAATTTTACAACATTTGAAAGAATAATTACAAACCAAATTAGAGAGGGATGGGGAGAATATTACAACAAAATAAAAATCTCACAAAACACTCAAAATAAAAAAAAAAAAAAAAGAAGCTTCAAATGCCTTGAAAACCATTGGAAACTATTCCGCTTAAAGCATGAAGATTGTTCTGTCCTGTCTGGGAAAACTTATTTTGCGGGAACACTATTCATCCTGGGCACTATTTACCGCCGATAGTACTATTCACCATGACAATTACTATTCACCCTTCTTGGTTGTTATTCATCTTATTGGGCATTTTCGTCCGCAGTTAATATTCATCGTCGGGGTTACTATTCACCGCCAATCACTATTCATCCGGTGGGGTCATATCTTTTAGGGAAATGATGAATTTTCTGATTCACAAACTTTCTTCTGATCACCCTCAAGGTTGTAGAATGTGTTCTCAATTCTCAGTCCAAAATTTGGAATTACAACTTTAGTGGTTGGTTTTTGAATGGTGTATTGATGAAATGGAAATAAAAGTTTGGTTTAGAAAAATAAAATATCTAAGAAAATATTTTATTTTCTCTCTCTCTTTCTCACTCAAAAACTAATTTTCCTTCTTTTCTTTTATTTCTGATTCTTTTTTCTCTCAATTCTCCGATCTTTTTTTCTTTTTAATTCTCTAATCTCAATTCTTTCTCCCAATCCTTTATGATCTTTTTTTTCTCTTACTTCTCTGATCTCTCTTTTCTTTCAATTCTTTGATCCCCCCTTTTATAGAAAATAAAATTTAGAAAATGACAAAAGAACAAATGGTGGAAGGAGCTGATTTCAAAAGGTGCATAATGATTTTACTGTGCACTGCACAGTAAAATTACTATGCACTTTACAATATAATAATATATAAAAGGTATTATTAGCATAAATATATGTACAAATACCCAAAAAAATATATAAAATTATAAAATAACAAAATACATGGACTAATAAAATATATTTTAGCAGGCCAAATATGTAATATAATTTGACCAAAGCGGGTCTTAAAGAAAAAGAAAATTAAAAAAAAAAACAGTGGGAGGCTGGGGAGTTTCAAAGGAGGAATAGTATATAATATATAAAATATTTAATATTTAATATATATATACAAAAGTATGGTGCGTGGGTGAAACCACGGCACCGAATAAATAAAATATTATATAATATAACATACTATATATATAATATAATATTACATAAAAAAAAAGTAAAAGAAAATAGAGAATGGATCTAAATAATTTGGCAAAAAACGAGTGTAAGGTTAAGATTAAAGTTTACATTCCATCTTTTCACTGAGAATTTTGTGGGATCGCATATTCTTATTTTCATCATCGGGTAATCAAACGAAAGCGCCCAAGTGTTAGGACCGGTCAAAATGGGGTGTCTACACCCCCGGTCGGCAAAATCAGGGTCATCGTCAGAAGGCTAGCGTGTGGCGGATCTTTTCAATCAGCACTGCGAGCTGAGCTCCAAAAAATTAGGCAAGGCTTCGATAAGGCCGTTACGACAGTGGACCGTCTCTACAAACAGTCCAAGCAATGGTATAAACCAATCACCTTTATGGAGGCAAACTGCACAGGCGTTCGCTACCCCCATGACGACCCTCTGGTCATTTCTACTCTCTTGTCAAACTACAAAGTCAGACGAGTACTTGTCAACAATGGCAGCTTCTTAGAGATCATCTTTCTCAATGCCTACCGACAACTCAAAGTCAAGGAAGAAAAGTTATCTCCTCTACAAACCCCTCTGGTCGGCTTCACTAGAGATTGGGTGATGTCTATAGGCTCCATCGACCTCCCAATCACCATCAGAGAGTATCCACGGCAGTCCATGAAACTACTCACTTTCCTCGTCGTCAACTACCCTTCTGCCTACAACATCATACTTGGCCGCACAGCTCTCAATGCCCTCTCAGCTATAACCTCCACGTACCATTTGGCCATGAAATTTTGGACCGATCAAAGGGTCAGAACGGTGAGGGTCGGAACGGTGAGGGGCGAACAGCCGGTGGCCAGAGAATGCTATGTTGTCTCATTAAAGGAGGTTAGAATGAAGGAGACCATGATCATAGAAGGCCTTGATGTCAGAGATGAGGAGGAGTTAATCAGAAGGGAACTCGTAGAAGAACTAGTTGAAGTACCCATTGACCCCACCGACCCGATGAAGATGGCCAAAATTGGTAGCCAACTGCCCTCCCTAGCCAAAGCCGACCTTACAACCCTTTTAGTCGAGCATAAAAATGTTTTTTCTTGGACTCACTCCGACATGCCAGGTATTGACCCTTCTCTCATTATTCATTGTGTAACAACCCCAACCCATGATTAACATATAAACCACTATTAAGAACGTTTAATAAGTCATAAAGGTGCAATTTTTGTGTTTATTACATGTGTTATGTACTATATGAGTTTATATCTGTTTTGGATAGGAATATCTATCTCTGATTTTATTTTGTTTTGTGAATTGAAGGCCTTATCGGCATCCGAACATGAAATTGACTTGAATTACGTGTTCGTTGGAATTTTTAGAATATTATGGTAAGTTTAATTGAAATTTGATTCGGAATGAAATAATTGGATTAATTAATGCTTATTTACTTAGTTTAAGCCGAGATTAATTAAGTCAATGTAATGGGCCTATATAAGGCCACTCTCTACACCATTTATACATTTTGCACTCTCAACCCCTCATCTTTGAAGACTAAAACTTGTGAGTGTGAGAGAAGAGGAAACTTGAGCTCAATTGTAGAGTAATTGCTAGAGACTTGGAAGAATTGGAAGGAACTTCGAAGGTTACACTTCTATACTTGAGAATTCAAGATTGAGGTAGGAAGTTCAACCCTTGGATTGTATAATTTTGATGCTTAAACCATGGATTCAGAGAATTGAGTGGATTACATGAGAATTGAGCTAGAATGAAGAATATAGATCATATTATTGCATGCATGTGCATATCATTAAGTTTTTGAAGTTGTTTAAGCAAGAACCTTTGCATACATGACCTCACCTTGGTTATGATTTCATCATTCTACTTGTTTTGTACTAAACATTTCAATTAATCATGGTATGGGTGGTTAAAGAACATATCCTTGCATGCATGTCATATTTTGACCATGATTTGCAGCTTTGAAATTGAGTTTTGCACTTGGCCGTGCAATCTAGAAATTCCAGATTCTGTCTCTCTGCTCAAGCAATAGACCCTGCGCTCAAGCGACCACTCTGTGTTTTACACCTCCACTCCAGCGACCAATAGTTGGCTCAAGCATAAAATGCGTGCTCCCAAAAGTTTACATGTTTTGAAGACCGCTCGAGCGACAAAAGTTGCGCTCGAGCGAAGACCTCAGTCACACGCTAGAGCGATCGTCGAGCGGAAATTTCACACAACTAGTACTTTTGTAGAATTTACAGACCGCTTGAGCGAGGGAAGCTGCGCTCGAGTGACCGCTCACATTTTGCATGTCTGCTCGAGCGAAGGAAGTTGCGCTTGAGCGAGACCCTTGTTTTCAATAAATTTGACTAAGTGTTCTGAATCACATTTTGGCATCCTCATTGCATTCTAGGCATTCCTAAGCCCTAAATAAGATGGAATAATGAGGAATAGAAGTAGAACACACCAAAATAAGAAAGAACCAAGTTAATGATTCTGGGTGTGTAATTCTGTATGTATTCGTTTTATATCTGTGTAGGTCACACGCCGTAAGTTATCTGATCTGTCTACTCTGTCTGTTTGCTTGGAGCCATCTGTGAGTAATAACTCTGTAAAGTTATGTTTAACTTCAATTATTTTCTGATGATATGAAATGATCTGTTTTCTGAAACGCTATTTTGTGAATCTTGAATGAATGTCCATCTTTTTGAAATATATTTATAGCATCCTTATTTTCACGTGGCCCTCGCCCGGGGGTAACAATACTGTGGCTTATATTCACGTGGCCCTTACCCGGGGGTAACAATATCGAGGCCTATATTCACGTGGCTCTCGCCTGGAGATAACAATACCATGGCTACTTGTGCACAAGGTGACCCATGTGGTTGTCAGTACCGATTATGCAAATTTGATATGCCATGATAGTTAAATGGATGTACCACAAATATTTGCTTATGACTTTTGGAAAAGTATGTGATTATGAATCTGATTCTGATTTGAAATCTGATATGGGACATCATTCATTAAACTCTTTACTTTATTATTATTCACTGGGCTTCGCTCATCATTTATTTATATATGTAGGTGACCAGGTGCGTAACCAGGCTCAGTGATGACCTCCTGGAGAGTTTTTGTCAGCCAACCTTTGTGCCTCTCGAGGAGGTTCCGTACGTCTTGTGGTTATGTTTTGTGAACGTAAAAGACTTGTTTTCTTTTTGGATTATGAACAAGGTTATTGTTATCTGTATGTTGTGCTAAGTCCCTTTTTAGCTATATCTGTAATGAATGTGACATAAGAATATCTGCATTATGACATCGCGTATTTGTGTATTAAGGTTTAAAATTTCTATCCCATATATGTTTCCCAACTCAATGGACTATGTATGTTTCTATATTTGCTTCCGCAGCCCCTAATTATAAGTTATTCTGTTCGGAGGCCTTTGGTAATCCAAGGATTACTGGCCAGTTATGACGCTAAACCAATAGGGGCGGGTTTGGGTCGTGACAGGGTGATATCAGAGCACATGTTATACCGCACAGACGAGTCCATATGAGCTATAGGGTGTCCTAGTAAGCATTATGGGCATCTCATCTGCATGTGTGAGTGTGTATACTAATTTTTGTAAATGTGGAAACTGGATCTGACCATGAATGCTTGAAATAGAAATGAATGGACCGTGAATGAATGATCTAAACATTGTGAAATGAACTATTTGCCTATGTTCATAAGTGCTCTATTTACCTATAGCAAATGGAAAATACAAGAAGTGACAGTATAGCTGAATTGTTAGAGGCTTGCATGAGCCGAATTGAGCAAATGCTCACAGCTCTAACTGAAGCAATGACACAATAACAGAGGCAATAACCTTTACCTCCTCCGCCTTCGCTGGTCCAAGTTGAACCGAATAACAATGACCTAATCAACCTCACTCAGAAATTCATGAAGATGAAACCACCAACCTTCTTTGGTGGTATTGAACCCTTAAAGGCAGAAACATGGCTACTGGAAGTGGAGAAACTATTTGAGGTGTTTCCTTGTTCTGAGATTCAGAAAGTCCTTTTGGCCACCTACACTTTAAAAGATGAAGCTCGAAGATGGTGGTTGTTAATCCGCGATAGCAATAGGAACATGACGTGGGCTCAATTCAATGAAATCTTCTACAACAAGTACTTTCCCCAATGCTTCAAAGATTGGAAAGTGTCAGAATTTCAAGAACTCAAGCAAGGCAAGATGTCTTTAGTCGAGTATGACGCTAAATTTACCGAGTTGGCCAGATTTGCTCCTCATATGGTTGACACAGATTACAAAAAGGCTCGAAAATTTGAAGGGGTATTGGATTTGGACGTGTTTGATTGAGTAGGAGTTCTAAAGTTGCCTACGTATGTGAAAGTACTTGATAGAGCATTGATGGCAGAGGCCATTTTGGCAGCAACGAAACAAGCTCCAGCTCCAACAACTGAATGGAAGGGTAAAAGATCCGGATTTAACTTCAAGAGGGGTCGGTCATTTCCAAAAAGGTAGAATACAGGATCCTCTAGTAGCTCTAGTCAGAATAGTGGCTCTATTCCAAACTGCCCCGATTGCAGAAGAAAGCATAAAGGTGCATGTTACCAGGCATTAGGTGCGTGTTTTAGGTGTGGCAAGACTGGCCACATGGTTAGGGATTGTCCGCTGAGATTCGATGATGTTAACCATTCTGCAGCAAGTTTAGCTGGGTCTGCTTCTGTAGTAAGGTAAAATGCAAGAACTAATGCCAGGGGTAACACTGGAAATGAAACGCTAAGGCAAGGGAGAGTATTTGCATTGGTACCTAAGAATGTACAGAATACTAAGTCAGTGGTGTCAGGTATAATCTCTATCTGTGCTCAGAATGCCTATGTGTTGATTGATTCTGGTTCTACACATTCATTTGTATCGCATGCTTTTTCTCAAAATTTACTAGACCCTTAGAATCCATGAATTATTTATTGTCTTTATCTACGCCATCTGGGGGTTTTATGGTATGTGTGTGTGTGTATCCGGCATGTGATATTTTGATTGGCGATGTGACGTTATATGTTGATTTATTGCCTTTGGAAATTAATCATTTTGACTGCATATCGGGTATGGATTGGTTAACGAAGTACTGTGCAACTATTGACTGTGTGAATAAGTTTGTTATATTTCGTCCACCTGGGTTACCGGGGTTTGTGTTTACTGGGAATGGGGTGGTCCCTCCCCTATACTAGATTTCTGCCATGAAAGCTGTTAAATTGCTTAGGAAGGGCTGTAGAGGGTATCTGTGTTGTGTTTTGACTGTAACTTCTGGTAATTCTACTATAGTGAACATCCCTGTAGTAAATAAATTTCCTTATGTATTTCTAACTGAATTGCCCAGAGATTTAATTGATAGGGAAATTGAGTTTACTATTGATGTAGTACCCAGGACACAATCAATTTCTAAGACCCCTTATAGAATGTCAACTTCTGAACTGAAAGAGTTGAAAGTCCAACTCTAAGAACTCTTAGACAAGAAATTCATACGTCTAAGCACCTCACCTTGGAGAGCTCCAGTGTTGTTTTTCAAGAAGAAATATGGGTCTTTGAGGCTATGCATTGACTACCATGAGTTGAACAAAGTAACTGTGAAGAACAATTACCCATTGCCGTCGAATAAACGATCTATTTGACCAACTTCAGGGAGCCCAAGTGTTTTCTAAAATTGATCTTCGATCGGGCTATCATCAATTGAAAGTTAAGCATAAGACATTGAGAAAATCGCTTTCAGAACTAGATATGGGCATTATAAGTTTTTTGGTAATGCTAGTTGGGGTAACGAATGCACCGGCAGCGTTTATGGACCTAATGAATCGGTTTTCAAACAACTCCTTGATGAATTTATTGTTGTATTTATTGATAATATCTTGATTTACTCTAAAAGCAGGGAAGAACATGAACATCACCTGAGAACCGCTTTGCAGATATTGAGAGAAAAGAAGTTGTATGCAAAACTGTCCAAATGTGAATTCTGGTTTGACAGCATAGCATTTTTGGGACATGTGATTGACCAGGATGGTATATTAGTGGACCCACAGAAAATTAAAGCCAATGTAGACTGGCCAAGGCCAACCAATATGTCTAAAGTGAGAAGTTTTCTAGGACTTGCAGGCTATTATCGTAGATTTGTGAAAGATTTCTCCAAGTTTTCCTTGCCACTCACTCAACTGACTCAAAAAAATGTACCATTCGATTGGAATGATCAATGGGAGTCAGTCTTTCAAGACCTGAAAACTAGACTGGTAAGTGCACCAATTCTGACCTTGCATAACAGAACTGATGGATTTCAGATTTACAGTGATGCTTCCTACAAAGGTTTAGGATGTATACTAATGTAAAATGGTAAGGTGATTGCTTATACTTCTCGACAACTCCGACCGCATAAAAAGAACTATCTAACTTGCGAGGTATATACCGATCATAGAAGTTTGAAATATTTCTTCACCCAAAAAGAACTGAATATGAGACAGAGAAGATAGCTGGAATTGATCAAGGACTATGATTTGCAAATTCTATATCATCCAAGGAAGGCAAATACCGTTGCAGATGCATTGAGTAGAAAATCCATTGGGAATCTATCATGTTTGCTCACTAGTCAGAGAGAATTGTTGTGTGAATTAGAACGAAATGAAATAGAAGTGGTTTTGCGTGAACATGGTGGAATTCTAGTCGCTATTTCTGCCCAACCTACAATTATTGAAGAGATAAGAGACAAGCAACTGCAAGATACATTTTTGAAAAAGATTGTGGATGGAATTGACTCAAAACCGAAGTCGGGATTCTTGATTAAAAATGAAGTGTTGAAATTTCAGAATAGACTTTATGTACCAGATTGTTGCGATTAAAGAAAATGTGTTATAACTGAAGCCCATAATTCCAAATTTGTTATGCATCTGGGGAACACAAAAATGTATCATGATTTAAGACAGAACTTCTGGTGGCCTGGAATGAAGAAAAAACATTGCTGACTTCGTGGCTAGATGTTTACATTGCCAACAAGTTAAAGCCGAACATCAACGACCCGCTGGACTGCTTCAGCTGCTTCCTATACCAGAATGGAAATGGGAGCATATTACTATAGATTTCATTATCGAACTGCCTCGCTCTTCTCGAGGTATGGACTCTATTTGGGTTATTGTTGACCGTTTAACTAAGTCTGCCCATTTCCTGCCTGTTAAAACTATTTATAATGCAGACAAACTGGCTAATATTTACATGAATGAGATTGTGAGGCTACACGGTGTGCCAGTATCTATTGTATCTGACAGAGACTCGAAGTTTACATCAAGATTTTGGCAGAGTTTACAACAGGCTTTGGGGGACTGAACTGCGATTTAGTAGTGCCTACCACCCACAGACAGATGGCCAATCTGAACAAACCAATCAGACATTGGAAGATATGCTCAGAATGTATGCCCTAGATTTCCAAGGCAATTGGGAAACCTACTTACCATTGGCTGAATTTGTATATAACAATAGCTACTATTCGAGTATCGGTATGGCCCCTTATGAAGCTTTGTACGGTAGAAAATGCCACTCTCCGATCTGTTGGGCTGAAGTACGTAACAGACTTTTGTTGGAACCGGAACTGGTGTAAGAAACAACTAAAAATGTGAAATTAATTCAACAGAGATTGAAAACTACACAAAGCTGCCAAAAGAGTTACGCGGATGTCCGAAGAAGAGATCAAGAATATGAAGTTGGGGATCATGTGCTTGTCAAAGTGACTCCTATGAAAGGGCAAACGCGGTTTGGAGTAAAAGACAAGTTAGCGCCAAGATATGTTGGGCCATATGAAATTCTTGAGAAAATTAACCCGGTGATGTATCGGATAGCCTTACCGCCGGTCATGGAACATATGCACAACGTTTTTCATGTCTCTATGCTTCGGGATTATTTGAGAGATCCGTTACATGTCATTGAACCAACTCATGTGCTTTTGAAAGATGACCATACGTATGAAGAAAGGCCAATTCAGGTGGTAAATAGCAGGATCAAGAGATTGAGGAACAAAGAAATACCGTTGGTGAAGGTTGATTGGCAAAACCACAGAAGGACTTTTGTAACTTGGGAAACGGAAGAAGATATGATAAAGAGATACCCTGAACTGTTCCCTCTGGATCCGATATTCTTGCAGATTGAAGGTAATTCGAGTTTGGAGGACCAAACTCTTTAAGGGGGGAAGACTGTAACAATCTCGACCCATGATTAACATATAAACCATGATTAAGAATGTTTAACAAGTCATTAAGGTGCAATTTTTGTGTTTATTACATATGTTATGTACTATATGGGTTTCTATTTGTTCTGGGTAGGAATACCTATCTCTGACTTTGTTTTGTTCTGTGAATTGAAGGCCTTATCAGCATCCGAACATGAAATTGACTTGAATTATGTGTTTGTTGGAATTTTTAGAATATTATGGTAAGTTTAATTGAAATTCGATACGGAATGAAATAATTGGATTAATTAATGCTCATTTGCTTAGTTTAAGCCAAGGTTAATTAAGTCAATGTAATGGGCCTATATAAGGCCACTCTCTACACCATTTATACATTTTACACTCTCAACCACTCATCTTTGAAGACTAAAATGTGTGAGTGTGAGAGAGGAGGAAACTTGAGCTCAATTGTAAAGTAATTGCTAGAGACTTGGAGGAATTGGAAGGAACTTCGAAGGTTACACTTCTATACTTGAGAATTCAAGATTGAGGTAGGAAGTTCAACCCTTGGATTGTATAATTTTGATGCTTAAACCATGGATTCAAGAGAATTGAGTGGATTACATGAGAATTGAGCTAGAATGAAGAATATAGATCATATTATTGCATGCATGTGCATATCATTAAGTTTTGAAGTTGTTTAAGCAAGAACCTTTGCATACATGACCTCACCTTGGTTATGATTTCATCATTCTACTTGGTTTTGTACTAAACATTTCAATTAATCATGGTATGGGTGGTTAAAGAGCATATCCTTGCATGCATGTCATATTTTGGAAACTTTTAAGTTGGTTTTGAGCAATTCACATGATTTTGGGCCTTGGTTTCAAGGAATGATCTTTAATTCACCATGTTTTCCAAGTTTATATAAGTTTCCTCAAGTTTTTGGCCCAAATGACCATGATTTGCAGCTTTGAAATTGAGTTTTGCACTTGGCAAAACAATCTAGAAATTCCAGATTCTGTCTCTCCACTCGAGCAACAGACCCTGTGCTCGAGCGACCACTCTGTGTTTTACACCTCAGCTCAAGCGACCAATAGTTGGCTCGAGCATAAAATGCGTACTCCCAAAAGTTTACATGTTTTGCAGACCGCTCGAGCAACAAAAGTTACGCTCGAGCGAAGACTTCAGTCACACGCTTGAGCGATCGTGGAGCGGAAATTTAACACAACTAGTACTTTTGCAGAATTTACAGACTGCTCGAGCGAGGGAAGCTGCGCTCGAGCGACCGCTCACATTTTGCATGTCTGCTCGAGCGAAGGAAGTTACACTCGAGCGAGACCCTTGTTTTTAGTAAATTTGACTAAGCGTTCTGAATCACATTTTGGCATCCTCATTGCATCCTAAGCATTCCTAAGCCCTAAATAAGATGGAATAATGAGGAATAGAAGTAAAACACACCAAAATAAGAAAGAACTATGTTAATGATTCTGGGTGTGTAATTCTGTACGTATTCATTCTGTATCTGTGTAGGTCACGCGTCGCAAGTTATCTGATTTGTCTACTCTGTCTGTTTACTTGGAGCCATTTGTGAGTAATAACTCTGTAAAGTTATGTTTAACTTCAATTATTTTCTGATAATATGAAATGATCTGTTTTCTGAAACGCTATTTTATGAATCATGAATGAATTGTCCATCTTTCTGAAATATATTTGTGGCATTCTTATATTCACGTAGCCCACACCCGAGGGTAACAATATCTTGGCCAATATGCACATGGCCCTCGCCCGGGGGTAACAATATTGTGGCTTATATTCACATGGCCCTTACCCGAGGGTAACAATACCGAGGCCTATATTCACGTGGCCCTTACCTAGGGGTAACAATACCATGGCTACTTGTGCACAAGGTGTGGACCCATGTGGTCGTCGGTATCGACTATGCAAATTTGATATGTCATGATAGTTAAATGGATGTACCATAAATATTTGCTTTTGACTTCTGGAAAAGTATGTGATTATGGATCTGATTCTGATTTGAAATCTGATATAGAACATCATTCATTAAACTCTTTACTTTGTTATTGTTCACTAGGCTTCGCTCATCATTTATTTATATATGTAGGTGACCAGGTGCGTGACCAGGCACAGTGATGACTGCCTGGAGAGTTTTTGTTAGCCAGCCTTTGTGCCTCCCGAGAAGGTTCCGTACATCCTGTGGTTATGTTTTGTGAACGTAAAAGACTTGTTTTCTTTTTGGATTATGAACAAGTTTACTGTTATCTATATGTTGGGCTAAGTCTCTTTTTAGCTATATCTGTAATGAATGTGACGTAAGAATATTTGCATTATGACGTCATGTATTTGTGTATTAAGGTTTAAAATTTTTGTCCCATATATCTCTTCACAGCTCAATAGACTATGTATGTTTCTATATTTGCTTTCGCAGCCCTCAATTATAAGTTATTATGTTCAGAGGCCTTTGGTAATCCAAGGACTCCTGGCCGGTTACGACGCTAAACCTATAGGGGCGGGTTTGGGTTATGACACATTGCCTCAGTATTAAGCCCCAATTTTGGCCCTTCTGCCAACGGCAGTGCATTTTCCATCCAGAGCGCAACAATCTCATTGTTGTTGAGGTAGACAAGTTGTTGACGGCCCAATTCATTAGAAATGTAGACTATCCCAAATGGCTATCTAATGTGGTCTTGGTCCGCAAAAACAATGGCAAGTGGAGACTTTGCGCCGACTACTTCGACCTCAACCGAGCCTATCCTAAGGATAGCTACCCACTACCCATGATCGATCTATTGGTTGACGTAACGGCAGGACACCAGATGCTCAGCTTCATGGATGCTTTCTCAGGCTATAATTAGATCTTAATGCATGCAGCTAACCAGGAGCACACCTCTTTCATTATTGACAGAGGAACTTATCATTACCGTGTGATGCCATTCGGTTTGAAGAATGCGGGGGCCACTTACCAATGCCTGGTCAATGCTATTTTCAAAGGCCAGATAGGTAAGAATATAGAAGTCTACGTCGACGACATACTAGTCAAAAGAAAGCTCTCTTCCGATCACCTGGCCGACCTACGGGAGACCTTCCAGGCCTTGTGCAAGTATAAGATGAAGCTGAACCCAGAGAAGTGTGCCTTCGACGTTGGGTCCGGTAAGTTTTTAGGGTTTATGGTCAGCCACAGAGGTATTGAGGCCAATCCAAAGAAGATTAAGGCCTTAATCGAAATGCAATCCTCCCGAACGGTAAAATAAGTCCAACGGCTTACTGGCTGCGTTGCCGCCCTCAACCGTTTCATTTTGCGAGTGACCGACAAGTGCCTTCCATTCTTCAAAGTTCTTCGGTAGGCTTTTGAGTGGAACACCGAATCCGAGGAGGCCTTCCAACAATTGAAACAGTGCATGGAAAAACCCCTATCCTCTCTCAGGTAATGCCAGGAGAGACCCTCTTCCTCTACTTAACTGTCTCTAACACTGCAGTCAGTGCTGCCCTTATCAGAGAAGAAGACTCAATTCAACGCCCAGTTTACTACATCAGCCGTGCACTTCGGGGGGCAGAACATAACTACCCCTTGTTAAAAAAGATGGCCCTAGCTCTAGTCATCGCCTCTAGATACCTCCGACCCTATTTCCAAGCCCATTCCATTGTGGTCTTCACTGACTAGCCTTTGAAAAAGGTTATACAACAACCAGAGTCGTCAGGTAGGCTTATGCAATGGTCCGTTGAACTAAGCCAATACGAGATCTCCTACCGGCCCCAAACAGCCATTAAAGGCCAAGCTGTTGTAGATTTTATCTTAGAGTTCACCAACCTCACTTCCGACATATCCTTGATATCAGCAAACATCATTCCTGATGCAGAAGACCCCCATTGTTGGGCTCTTAGCGTTGATGGTTCATCCCACAAAGAAGGTAGTGGAGCTGGCTTAATCCTTACCACCCCCGAGGGCGAATCCTTCAAGTGTGCTCTCCGATTTCTGTTTCCCGCAAGAAACAATGAGGCCGAATATGAGGCCCTAATAATAGGTCTCCGGCTTGCCTGGGACATTGGGGTTGACCATCTCTGTGTGTCTAGTGATTCTCAGTCATATAGGGACATCGCCTTTCTCCTCACCCGTCTCTTTAATAGTTTTCATATCAAGAATGTCCCCAAGTCTGAGAATTCCCAAGTAGATGAAATAGCCCAGTTAGCTTCAGCAGACCAATCTGACCCCAACGACGGTGTCTGCACTGAATACCTGACCCACCCAGCAGTTTCACCAACTCAACAAGAGGTTCACCTACTCCAGGGCGAGCCTATCCTGTGGGCCCAAGACATCATCCCATTCTTAGAAGAGGGCACCCTACCAGAGAATAAATTGAAGGCTGACAAGATCAGAGCTTAATTGTCTAACTATGTCATTATCGATGGCATCTTATACAAACAGGGATTCTCACGCCCGTTCCTCAGATGTCTAAATGTTGACCAAGCTACCTATGTAATGAGAGAAGTTCATGAAGGGGTTTGCGATAACCATTCTAGAGAACGGTCCTTAGCCCATAAAATTCTTCGTATAAGCTACTTTTGGCCCACGCTCCACCAGGACGCAACTGAATTTGTATTCAAGTGTGACAAATGCCAACAATTCGCCAACATCCCCCACACCCCTCCAATAGAACTGATCACACTCAGCAGCCCTTATCCTTTCGCCAAGTGAAGCATCAATCTTGTTGGTCTATTGCCGATCGGCAAAGGCCAAGTAAAGTTCGCTGTGGTCGCCATCGATTACTTTACCAAGTGGGTGGAAACGGAGCCTCTTGCTAAGATTACCAAGCGAAATACCACCAAGTTCATTTGGCAGTCCATTGTGTGTCGTTTCGGGGTCCCTCAAGCCATCGTCTCCGGCAGCAGTTCAACAATGCCAAATTCAGAGAATTCTACGTTGAGCTTAACATCAAGACCTGTTTCTCCTCTCTTGGCCACCCCCAAGCTAACGGGCAGGTTGAAGTCACCAATCGCTCTTTGTTGAAAATAATCAAGAGCAAGTTGGAAGCCACCAAAGGACTCTGGGCAGACAAACTCCCAAATGTGCTCTGGGCCTACCGAACGACAGCAAGAACTCCTATCGGTGAAACCCCTTTCCGCTTAACACTACAACAAAAAAAGAGTTTACGACATGCAGCATGCGTCATATTATAACCAGTCATTGAAAATCATTCACTTTCAACGACATGCTTCATACACCGTTATTAACGGCAAATTTTGTGCGTCGTTGTTACTTTTTCTACGACATGCTATAGTACACCGTTAAAAACTATTTAACGGCAGATTTTGTGCATCGTTGTTACTTTTTCTACGACTACTTTTGCATGTCGTTAATTGGCGAAACAAATAATGACGCTGATTACGCGCCGTAAAATATGTAATACAACGACTAATTATGCTTGCCGTAAAATATGCAATTTTTATTTTTATTTTTAAATTTAGCAGGTTCTATTTGACCAATTTTGTACAATCTAACAAATATTAGAAACAAACATCACAAAACATCAATCAACCCCAAAATATTGTTTGAAACATCAAAAAGAAACTATATCCATAAATTATAAACATTCAACAATCATCTATACATTCCAAACATTCAAAAACTATATCCTTAAGTTCTAAACTGTACAAAAAGTGTAAACCATCCAAAACTATGCATATCTAACTTTCTAAACATATCGACAATTATTAATAGATTATCTAAAACTACTAACAACAGTTTCTATAGCAATTGCAGCTGCAGCTGCATCAGTATCAAATCCACTTGCTCTTATCACAGGGACGAGGGTGCCCAATGTATGTGTTAAGGCACCTAAACCCGCAACAATAGCTGGAGCAACTAATCCTGTTGCATTTCTTGTCTGCATGACAAAGGAAACTTCACATAAGTACAAAAACAAATAACTCGGGGACAAAAATATTTCTTGAGGTATTAAGAAATGATCAAGAAATTTTAAAACATCAACAAAACATTTCCAAAATTAATAAGATAATTCAATGGCCCCATAAAAGCAATGTCATAATGAAAAATTAGCAAAAATTCAAGATCTCAATAGTCTCAATGTATATGCAAATAAAATCCACATAAAGCAAAACCTTTTTTTTCATACCTCTAATGAAGTTGCCTCTTTTGTTGCAATGTTTCTAGAGAGAAATGAGTAGGAATCTTCAAACAAACCATTAAGTTTGTACAAGAAAATATAGTTTGGTACTAAATCCAGACCATAAGAAGCTCAAGAGAAAAATTAAATTTAAAAAGAGGAAGAGATGGAATTAATCTACTTCAATGCAGCACCTACATGGGACTTGCATAATTATGTTAAAGGACCTCTATGTATGAGGTTCAGGTTTGTATAGGTCTTATCCATTACCATTGTAAGTTCCAAAAAAAGAGTCTAAATCAAATTAGAGTCTATATTATTTACAAGTTTAAAAAGAAACTTTCAATCCATTATAGAAGAAATTTAGGTTAGTTTTAGTAGCTTTAGGCGCTTTTTCGAACAATGTGATGTCATTCTACCTGAGTACTTAGTAGCAAATACATGAGATTATTATTTGTAGTTTATCTATAGATTATTATTACCAGACTACCTTGGAATTAATCTTCAGAAGGACATTTGTTAGATACTGATCATTGATCTTAATAGGTGAAATACATTTAGTGGATATTCCAAAGTCACTCAAACTTTTCTTCTTCCACGGTCCTTGACAACGTAAAGAAAATTTAGAACATTATATGTAAAATTGCCTTACAACAATAAATATAAAAATAAAAGATGCAGAGATCTTACCATAAATATTAGAAGCAGAACAGAGGATGACAAGAGATGGATATCTAATTTGACGATTTTGAAAACATTTTTTTGAAATGGGTATGCTTGAAATCGATGGAGATGAAGTGGGTTTTTGCTTTTTGGTGATGGGGAAGGGGTCGAAGACTGGAGGGTTGCAGAATCAGGTCGAAGACAACCAACCAAAATTGAACCAAAAGCAACGAAACGCAAAAAGAAGAGAAGAGAAGAGAAAAGAAGAGATTGTACCGATTGTTGTCACCGCCGAACCAGGTTGAAGCCTCCAAAGAGAGATTGAAACCCTTCCAGATCAAAATGCCCAAAATCTATCTTTGAACCCTCTCTCTTCTCCCTCTCTTGTTAACTTCGAACCCTCTATTTTCGAACCGTCTCTCTTCATCATTTCTATGTTCCTTAATGATTAGAAGTAATTAGAACCCAAACAGTTCTCTCTTCTTGACTTCGAACCATCTCTTTTCGAACCATCTCTCTTCATCATTTCTATGTTCCTTTATGATTAGAAGTCATTAGAACCCAAACAACTATGTATTTTGGTTTTTTTTTTTTTTTTTTTTTTTTTTTTTTGTGCGTCGAATATGGGGTACTACACACGATGTTGTGGAGGTTGAAAGAGAGAGAGAAGCAAAAGAGACTAGGGCAGGACTGGGTAGGGGTGATAATGAATTAGGGATTTTAGATACATAACCAAGAAGAGAATAGAAGCATGAGACGATTATAGATACCTTTGATTTCAGATACACAACCGAAGAGAAGAGATGAAATGATCTTGGTAACCTTAGCAATTGATTCGGCCTTCATCATCATCAGAGAGAGAGATTGAAACCTTGTGATGTTCCATTCCGATTAGAGGAAGGCAAAATAGTTATTTTGAGAAAAAATATATTTCTAATTTTTTTTTTTTTTTTTTTTTTTTTTTTTTTTTTTGTGATTGGTGCCCCAAATTTCATTTTGGCTTTTTTTTTTTTTTTTTAATCATACAATTCACGACATGCATTGTTCGTCGTAAAAAAACAATACTTTTAACAGCGGGCGTTGTGTACGCCGTGAAAAGTATTCACTTTTCACGGCTGGCGTATGTACATCGTGTGTAATTGATGTATTAATGGCACGCCATATGCACGTCGTAGAACTTTTATTATTTACAGAAAGCATTGCAAGCCGTAAAAAAATCATCGTTATTACCATTCACAGCCTACGCAATAGACACGCCGTGGTTGGAAAAGTATTTACGATGTGCAAAAAAAGCAAGTCGTAAAAGTGAGAAACTACAACGTGCATTTATTATATTCCGTTGATGTGGTGCCGTAAAAAGTCAGTTTTATTGTAGTATAACATATGGCGCCGAAGCGGTCATCCCTGTGGAAATTGGTCTTCCAACCCCTCGGATGATACACCCAAACATAGAACTACACAACGAGTTGCAACGAGCCGAACTAGACCTGATTGAAGAACTACGAGAGTCAACTACTGTCAGGCTGGCCTCTTATAAACAGAGAATGAAGAAACATTATAACCGCAGAGTCAAACCCCGAGAATTCGCAGTGGGAGACTTAGTCTTACGAGAAGCCACTCTCGCCACCAAAAACCCAACCAAGGGCATGCTAGCAGCTAAATGGGAAGGACCTTACATCGTCAAAACCAGACCCCGCCTAGGCACTTATCGTCTCTAAGATATGGCAGGCAGAGATCTCCCTCATCCGTGGAATGCCGAAAACTTTAAGCGATATTTCTAATAAAACGGCCTCCTTTGTTTTTTGTATGGTTCAATTGTGGTGTGGTTCACTTTGCTGGTCGGAACACTTGTTCACTTTTTCCTTGCCATACAATATATAAACTTATGATCGCAGGACTATGCCTTAATGACAAAAAATTAGTCCCCATTATTCATGTTATACCTTTTTGAAGAGCTCAGCCAGACTGAGTCAAATAAGCCTCAGCCAGACTGAGCATTACAAACCTGAGCTTGATTGAGCATTACAAGTCTCATCCAGACTGAGCCTAATGAGCTTAGCCAAACTGAGTCAAATAAGCCTCAGCCAGACTGAGCATTACAAGTCTTAGCCAAACTGAGCTTGAAGGGCTCAGCTAGACTGAGCACTACAAGCCTTAGCCAGACTGAGAATTACAAGTCTCACCCAGACTGAGCCTGTAGAGCTTAGCCTGACTGAGTCAAGTAAGTCTCTGCCAGATTGAGCATTACAAGTCTCAACGAGACCAAGCCTGAAGAACGCAGCCAAACTAAGCCAAGCACACCTCAGTAGATTGAGTCTCAGGATCGGTCTGGCCAAGTCCAGTAACCCTCAATCCAGTTAAGTCTACCACAATTAATTTTATATAACCATGATTGTTTTCAACAACATGATTGTTGTACAAATAATTTTTTTTCGTTTACGTAATACTCATTTTCATACAACACTATGCGCAAAGCCAGTTCACCCATACAAAAACTAATAACAACAATCACACACACAATATAACAATAACACAACAGCCATTAGGCAAACAATCTTGGTAATTTAAACAATTTCTTCACACCATTCAGATATTCTTTACAAATGAGCCACTTCAATTATTACAAGGTGCTATTTCAAACAAAAAAAACAAAACACAACAACCAAACACCCAAGCTTAGGTCCAATCTTCACGCTGCCCTGCCTTCACCCCCGCCATCCTCGCTGGATGCCAAATCTTCTTCTTCCACACCCTCATCTAGTGGGGTCTGGGCAATGTCCTCATCTTTTGGCCTCACGTCGCTGAAGTCCACGTCTGGGAAGAGCTCTTCCACCCTATACTTGAAGCTCCTCCAACCACTGTCCCAATATATGCTCATCTCGTGCTTATAATAGTCCGACTATTGAAACCTCTAGTTTATTTCTTCTTTGGTATGCCCCTCCACTAACTCAGCAACATCCACATTTGACGGTTTCGCCCTGCCTTCTCCCTCTCCGGCCAAGCTCTTCGCCACAGTTACGTCAATGGCCATTTGAAAATCAAGGAATAGCTTAAATTATTCCACTACAGCGGTGCACATATCTGGATAAGGAGCCCTCTTAGACACTATCACCCTGGCCAACTCCGCTGTCTTGGCCCTCTCTTCTTCCAAGGCCCTCTTCAACCTCGCCACTCGTGTATCTGTCTCCTCCTTATCCTTCAAGGCTAGATCATGCAGCTCTTCATTATTTACGAGGGCTTCTTCCAATCTTTCCTTGGCAGTGCTACAAGCTTGTTGGACCTCGTCAGTCCTCTTCTGCTCGTTTGCTAGCTCAAACTCTAGGGATACCACCCTGCGGTGCACCACTTCAAGTTCAGACTTGACACCTGATAGCTCGGACGCAACCTTGGCCTGGTCTCTCCTGGTGCGCTTAGCCAGGTAACTCTGCACCATCGCCAACACCTCTATCTTTTTTGCCCTCTGAGCATAGGCCAGGCCCTTTGCATAAGCGCTCAGCGCTCCCTTTCTCTAGCTAGCCGTCTCTACCCTTACGTTCTGCAATTGCGCCCGCACCGTTTCCAACTAGGCCTTAAGCGGCTCCACTTCCACATTCGCCTCCACTGTCTTGCCCAACAGAGCAACTGCCAGGGTCACTACCTTCATCTGTGCTTATTAGAATCTTCTCATGAGTTCAACCTTCGTATATTCTACAACACTCCACACGGCCATGTCCTCAACAACCCCTAACAGACGGTTTGTAGCCGTCCTAGCTTCGCCTCTATCACCCATCAAGTAGTCGACCCCCGCACGAACATGATGAGTGGCGGTCCCCAGTGCGACGCTCGTTTCTGCTCCTCTCACTCGCTCTCTCTCCAACTCTTGACTTGGGGGCAGTTTTTTTAGGGGCACGTCCTTAACGGGCCGGTCTGTCGATCGCTCGGCCTCTGACAACTCTTTTTGCTCGACTACTCCACTTGTCCCTTGAATGATCGAGAACTCGGCCAAACCCTCCTCAACCTCCACACTAACCCTGGTCTCCTCTTTCTCTACTTTTGGGGGCAACCCCACTGCCCCCTCCTCTGTCTTCTTTAGCAACGATCTTTCTTCACTTCCCTCCAAAGCCACCTTTCTCTTCTTCTTTTCCTTCAAAACTAATTCCATCTCCCTCCTACTTCTCTCCTTTAAGGGATCCACCAGTGCTCACAGAGGCACAAATGTTGCTAAGTCTTTCTCTCCCAAGGGTTTGGGTCGTGGTCGAACCAACCTCTTTGCGACCAGCTTTGGCATTGGGCCCAATTGTTTCTCTTTGTATTTGTCCGCCATGGAAAAAACTTGTGTGTCCTCATTCTCTTGCGTCTTCCTCCAGCTCCTCCGATGGGGGTCTTCTCGATCGGCTGAGCCCTAGATTTAGGGCAAACAGAGCTGAGGGCTGGACGACGTCGTCCCATTTTAGCCCCTCATTCTCCCTTTACTTCTTAACCTGTTTGACCCTCTTCTCAGCCGTAGTGTCTAACTTTGGCTCCAACAACTTCGTGGAGACTTTCCACATCATGCGCACTCTTCTCCCTCCACTTGCCGACACAAAAAACCATTTTGGCAGCCAACCCATCACCGACAAAGGCAACCCTGTCACCAATCCCCTCCCCGTTATTGCTTGCAGGGCCACCCATGTTTCTTGTTGCCCTAAAGCCTTGTAGCACGAAAAAAATTCGTCCACCGTCATTACCTCTCCTTCGGTCGCCCGTGGCCACACGATCGCGCAGGCAAATAGAATCTTCTACGCATTCGGCATTAGTTGTCCTGGAGCCACCTCCGGGCGATTCAACACGTCGACCACTAGCTGTGGGAGCGGTAGCCTCAGGCCCCCCTATAGCGCCTCTTTGTACAATGCGAACTCCATCGCAGTACATTAGACGCCCTCTCCTTCGCCGTTGGCAATCTCAACTCCACCTCTACCGGAATCTGATATCTGCTACACAACTCCTCAAAATCCTCTGTCGTTAGCGTAGATCTGTCAGCCTTGGTATGCCAATGGTCCGACGCCACTTGGCTAATCGGCTGAGTTGTCGAGATCACTGTCGACAGAAGGGGTCGCACTGGCCATTCCGTGCCTTTTTCCCCATGCCTCTCTACCCTATATTGTTCCACCAGTGCCACTCTATCATCCTCTCTCAACGCATTCAATGTCATGGCAGCGCTTTGCTTTGTGCCATTTCCTTCATGTTTCTGTATATCGCTTCATTGCGGGGGCAAGGAAATTTGCAATGTGAAAGAGGGGAGAGTCCATTGAGATGTAGGAGCTAAAGTCAGGAATGTGTTGATTTTTCGCAATAAGGTAAATAAATCGCACCAGTCTGAATGCCCAGGGTTTTCCTATGTTCCAAGGATCACAGTTAAAATTCGCCATTTTGAAAATTCCACCAAGATAAAACCCCCGTCTTTCCTATGTCATTCCTTATATAACCCCTTCACTTCCTACTACCGCTTCACATCCTTCACCAGTGGCCTAGATTGCCCCATGTGTCCCTCATCGATCTCTCTTTCATCGCATTCATTCTCTTTCTTCTCCCTTGTCTATTCCATTTCACATCATCACGTGCCTTCCTGTACCTTGAGCCTCGTGTACCATCAATACCCCCCGTAATTGACCACCACATCGGTCGGTCACCTCACTCAATAGTCGGCCACTACGTCGTTCGGTCACCTTCTCCAACGGTCGACCATTACGTCGGTTGGTCACCTCTCTCAAAGGTCGACCATTACGTCGATCGGCCACCATGACGGTCAGTCCCCTTCTTCAACGGTTGGCCACTACGTCGGTCGGCCACCATGATAGTAGGTCCTCTCCCTCCTCGGTCTCTCATCATGTCAGTCGGTCACCTCCCCCAATGGCCGGCTAACACGTCAGTCAATTCGCTCCCCCCAACAGTCGACCACCACGACGGTTGGTCACCTCACTCAACGGTCGGTCACCACGTCAGTCGGCCAACACATCGGTCGAACACCTCTCCCAATAGTTGACCACCACGACGGTTGGTCACCTCACTCAATGGTCAACCAACACGTCGGTCGGTCACCTTCCTCAACGGTCGACCACCACGTCGGTCGGCCAACACGTCGGTCGGACACCTCCCCCAATGGTCGAACACCACGACGGTCGGTGACCTCACTCAATAGTCGACCAACACGTCGGTCGGTCACCTCCTTTAACAATCGACCACCACGTCGGTCGGCCACCACGATGGTCGGTCCCCTCCCTCCTCGATCGCCCACTAACCGCGCCCGCTCCCATTCGTTCCCTGTCTTGCCCGCCATCATTCCCCTCCTCTAGGGGTGTAAAAATGGCCCGAGGCCCGTGGGCGGCCCGAAACCCGCCCGAAGCCCGAGGTGAGCCCGGTCCGTTTTGCCCCGGTTAAGCTCGGCCCTGAGCCCAGTACCTTGGGCCTGGGCCTCCATTTAGGGCTCGGCCCGACCCAAAAAAATTTCGGGCACTACAGGCAGCCTGACCCAGCCCACACATTGAACCCTCGCTCTACCATTGATCAAATTTCAAAAAATAAAAATAAAAACAACTTATAATAGTTAAATAATTAAAAAAATAAAAATAAAATAAATAAAAAGATTAATCTTATAAAAATAAAAAAATAAAATAATTAAATAAAAATTATATAATTAAATAAATAACATTAATAATTTAAAAATAAAACAAAAACTAATAATAAATTTTTAAATTAAAATCAAATTATTTTTTTTTTGGTAAGGAGAGAGAGAGAGAGAGAGAGAGAGAGAGAGAGAGAGAGAGAGAGAGAGAAATGGAGTGGGTGTGTGTATCATGTATGATGTATCAAGCCACGCCACCACGCCCTGCCACACTGTGGCTGGCAGTGCACAATCTGTGGCTGGCCTTCAATTTTTTTTTTTTTTTTTAATTTTTTACATCATTGATGGGAATTTTGGAAAGTACCTACAGGCTACCACGAAAAAATAAATAAATTACATATATATATTCACTAAGGTGGACGGTAATGTTAGGCTCATGGGGGCTCACCACGAGTCTCGTTTTAATAATTCAAACCGTTAAATATATAGAACTCATTCATTACTATATGCTTGTAAAAAATCACGTTGATCGAATATCGCTAACTACATGATCAAATCAGTTTTGTATAAAAATGCATGGTGTTATAGTCAATGGTTGACAAAAAAAACTAATCCGATCAGATAGTTATAGATATCCGATCAATGTGATTTTTTACAAACATATAATACTCAACAAGTTGTACACATTGCACGGTTCTGATTAGCAAAACGGGACCTGTGATAGGCTCCCACTAACCAAAGAGCACCGTCCAAATGGTTGCCCGAAAAGAAGGCAACCATTTCCTAAAACCTTGCTGCCAGTGCCACCGTACAACCCCCCTACCTACTATAGTACTAGCCTAGCTTGATCAAAATTGAGCCGTTGCATTGCATCTCCTACTTAAATGCAACTCAAATGAATATATATAAATATACAAACAGTTATAATTCAAACTACTATAAATATATTTCATTTTTCAAAATAAAATTCACAACAAATCATTCTCTCTCTCTCTCTCTCTCTCTCTCTCTCTCTTAAACTCTTTCAATCTCTCTTAAACTCTCAATCTCTCTCAACTCTCAATTAATTTTGAAGTGCCATCCCTAAGTGGCTATTACAATTGTGCAACAAGAAACTTTTAGCAGAAGAAGAAAATTTCTATATCGCATTCGCTAGTCGGTAACATTAATTAGTTTAATTAAATTTATTAACTACTCATTTTTTTCATTAATTATTTATGCACATATATTAATTATTATTTTTTACTGATTGAATTTACATATTATTTAAATTAATTGTTAATTCTTATATATTGTTTTACTTGCATTACTATGGATCCTAATATGCCTAATGTTTATGTCGATGTTGATACATATACTACACCACATGAATCTGTTGATTCTTCTTCTAATATCCCTCTTCCAACAGTTGGATCATCATCTAGGAGCAGAAGTAGTAGTGTTTGGGAATATTTTGAAAAAATATCTATAAATAATCCTGATGGCACAATTGCATTTAAAGCAAAATATAAATATTGTGCACGTTTACTTAGTACTGCATCTGCAGGGGGTACTAGTCATTTAAAAAGGCATTATGACAAACATTTACAAAGTAAACAACCTGATATTTGAAGTCAAATGCAATTAGGGGCTTCATCAACTGGTAATTTGCAAACATTTTCATATGATCCTATACGTGCACAAAATTCTGTAGTTGATTATATTATTAAAAAAGAACAACCTTTTAGTACTAGTAAATGTCTTGATTTTATCTAAATGATTCACGAAAGTTTTGTACCGCAATATCAAAGTTTTTCAAGAAATACTACTAGAAACAGGATTTTAAAGAAATTTAAGGATATTAAAAGTGAATTATTTGATATCTTTAAAAATTTGAATGGAAGAGTTTGTTTAACATATGATTTGTGGTCAAATAATGATTTTGAATATCAATGTATCACTGCACATTTTATTGATAATGATTGGAAATTAAATAAAAGAATTATTTCATTTAAATTAATTGAACTTCCATACACTGGTCATTCGCTTGGTGTAGAAATAAGAAATGTATTATATGAGTGAGCTTTACAAAATAAAATATTTACGATTAGTTTAGATAATGCATCATATTATAATCAAACTGTAACCCATTTAAAATCAACTTTACAATTACTTGTTGATGGTGATTTGTTTCATGTTCGTTGTTATGCCTATATTTTAAGTTTGATTGTTAAAGAAGCTATGCATGTATTCGAAACTTCTGTACTTGTAATAAAAAATGCAATTGTTACTATTATGTCTTCTAGTAATCGAATTTCAGAATATAGAAAAATTTGTTAACAAGAAAATATGTCATTTAGAAATTAATTTTAGATGTAGATAGTAGGTGGAATTCAACATATAATATATTAAAAATAGCTTGTAAACAAAGAAGAACAATAGATTTATTTTTTGCAACAACATGAATAGGAGGATTACTGACACCCACTGAATTTAATTGGCGCCAAGTAGCCTTGTATAAAGATTTTTTAAAAGTTTTTGATACTTCAACAAAATTATTTTCTTATATATATATTCCTACTTCACCATTTGTTTTACATATGCCAGTAGAAATAATTAAAGTTTTCATAAAATATACGAGTAATGAATATTATGTAACCATTATTACTTCAATGAAAGAAAAATTTCATAAATATTTTCATCTTTTGCCTCATCTATTAGGTTTAGCTATAATAATTGATCCTAGGTGTAAAGAAGTTGGTTTACAAGAATTTTTAGAGCGTATTTTCGCTGATCAAATATAGTTTGCCCCTATTATGCAAACATGCTATAGATTATTTCAAGAATACAGGGCAGCTGCATCTGTAAATACACCTACACACACTACACTAGCAATCCAATCTCGAGGCGGGAGATTAAGTATTTTCATAACAATAAAAAGTAGAAGAATATCTCAACATACAAGTGTAAGTAGTTCTGAACTACAACGTTATTTGGAAAGCCTGTCAGTGGATGATTCCGATAATTTTGACATTTTGGAATGATGGAAACAAAATGAATCTATGTGGCCTGTGGTTTCACAGATGACCCGTGATATACTAACTGTTCTTATTTCTACAGTTGCTTCGGAAACAGCTTTTAGTGCAAGTGGACGGGTGCTGAGTGACTACAGGAGTAGGCTTTCACCCGAAATGGTTGAGGCACTGATGATATCCAGAGATCATATGCACGCGCTTACAAGAAGACAAAATTTTAGTGACAATAAGCAAATTCAATATGATTTGGATGACATATTATCGGGCAACGCAACTGAAATGTTTGTCTCCTCCGATGATTGATCAACAATTTATTTTTTACTATTTCAGTTCATTTCATTTTTTTCTTGTTTTTTTTTTGTTTGTTTTTTTTTTTTTGTTTTTTTGTTTTTGTATTAGATTATTGAGGTAGAGTATAATGCAAATGATTGGTAGGCTAGTAGGTGCCAACCTAGTTGGGATGTACTTAACCTATAGTGATGCGATTGCTATACCATCATCAGTAATTTACAACTAATTTATTTAATAATATCAATTTTTGTAATATTTTATTTCATTTTGAAATAAAAATTATTCATTCAATAAATGTTATATAAATAATTTAATATTGCAATATTGAAAGTTTCAATTTCATATATATAAAATTATTCATTTCGAAAGAAAAAAAATTACATAATTGCATACTTTTTTAGTTATAAGTTCATAATTAAAAAAACATAAGTCATACATAATTAAATTTAAATATCACCATGAAACATTACATAACCAAACAAAACATTTCATTAATCGTAACTAAAATACTCTAGTATAATTTTTTTTATAATTTTTTATTTCTAATATTAAAAAAAAAAAAAAAAGCCTAACTAGGTCCGGCCCGCGGCCTGAGCCCAGACCCTAGGCCCTATTATGAGTGGGCTTGGGCCTGGGCCTCACTTTTTGGCTCATGGGCCAGGCCGGGCCACTAAAAAAAACGTGAGCCCACGAAGCCCGATTGGGCCGAGCCGGGCCATTATTACACCCTTACCCTCCTTCCCCTTTGGTCCTCTTTTTGGCGTTTTGGGGGATTATTGTCTTTTTTCTTATTCCTTTTGTTAGACTAAAGCTGCACTTAGAAATATGGGACTACTGATACTGATGGGCATCCAAGGGGGGCGCAGCTCATGGCCCAGATGTTAAAGCCCAGTCGGCCCAATAACTTTGAGAAGCCAATGTTGGTCCGGGACCAGTGGCACTCAAACACTTGTCAAGTAAGGAATTAACCACGTGAGCAGACAAAGATCCTGTAAAGTTATTGTACCCACACATCAACCATTTAATGAGGCCACTATAGCATTAAATGCAACAAGACCCCTCACGCCAGAGTAAGCAGAATCACCATGAATGATGTTAGCTAGGCCATAGACTTTCGGCCAACAAGATACCTTAGAATGGACAAGAAAATGATGAGCAAAAGATATAAGGAAACTTTCGAGATACGTTAGAGAAAGTCTTCACCCCCTTTGCTTCTCTCTCTCTAAAATCAATTTATCCTGACCTAACTTGATCGTCGGGGGTCTATCTCTCCCTTTGGACTTGTTTTACATGCACATTTCAAAGACACCAAGGCCAGCAGACCCGTTGAAAGCGTGGATCAGTCCGATTCTTTTTCCATTAAAGGTATTGCATTATCAGGTTTGATTTTTGTTTCAACAAAATTTAAACCCATTTCTGACAAATAAAAAAATAAATGTTGATTAAAAATGTTCAAAAAAAAATCAAAAATTAATTAAGAAAACCAATTAAAAATTAAACCAAATAGATCATCGTATCTACATGCTGAGCGTTATTGTATTGCAACAATGGTGTTTCATCCTCAAGTGATTGTTTGGTGGCCTTATCTTGTTTCTGCTGCACACTCTCTGATGTAATTAAACCCTTATATTGTTTGGTGGCCAATATATGTTTTAGTTAAACCCTTTATTTTTGTGAATTGTGTTGGAAATGGTTATAAAATTTTGAGTAAAACCAGAATTTTTTCCTAAGTTTGGTCTATTTTTTAGGTGGGCCCCGAGCGTCAATTTTCGCTGGTCAAAGTGGTAACGCGTTCTATGCCGCGTTGTGATTCACGTGGTATATTTGGTTGCTCAAACCATTACCGAGTGAATGGGAAATTGAAGCCAAAGTATGCTCCGTGGAAATGGAGTTTTGGTGAAAAATCCTTAAAGGTTTGAATAAGGCTTGTCCCACATTGTTTTGGTAGGAAGTTTTGAATGGGTTTATAAGGCACGGGATTGGAACTTAAGGTGTGCCCCAAGGGGTACCCAAGTGTTTTAGAGAGGGAGGTTATGGGCAAAATGGGCTAGACCCATTGGACCCAAAAATCACCACACGCATGTGCTGCCCGTCCAGTCGGGCAGGCTGCGTGCGTGGTGTGTGGTTGGGCTTGTTCGGCCCAATACCTATCTTTTATTATTTTTTGGTAAAATAAAATCCAAAATTCAAATTAATTCCGGAAATAAACTGGTCCAGTTTTTCTTGTACACCCAAACAGGGCCCTTTCTGTTTTTATCTGTTCAAATTTTGAACCCAACAGACTTGTATCTGTTTATTCAAAATGAACAGGTATCATACCTGTTCAACAGGTTTCCACCTGTTTAATTCAATACTGTAGCTACCAATCCATCTATAAATAGGATAGCCCTCATTTGGATTTTGTAACTCTAATTTTCGTTCTTCATAATTCTCCAAACATTCTCTTCATATTGTTGCATCATTTTCTTTTATGAGAGAGTATAAACACTTAGTGTGTTCGTTAGGCAAACAGTTGTAGTGCTGCTATTTTTTGTAGTTGATCATTTCATCCTGGGAGATAGATGTCCACATTCTGAAAGCACCGTGGAGAGGACGAATCTGTCTTAAGGACACAGTGTCAAACACTGGACTTGATCAGATATTTATTAGAAAAATTAATCAAGTAAGTTGTTTAATTTATTATTCTGTTTTATTTGTTTATTAAATCAGATTTTAATTTTGTTTTTATAACAAAATAAAATCTGTTTTTATTTATTTATTTCTAGTTTGATTTTTGTAATCAAACAAATTCTCTCATTTCCTTTATTTCTTTATATTCTTGTTGTTGTTTAATACACAACAGAATATTATTAATTTAAATACAGTGAAGATTGTCCAACAATCTTAAGACAAAATCGTTTGGTATCTTCATTATATTTAATTTTCTGTGTTTTCAAAGTAATATTCTGGTTAGAGAATACAAATAGTATTATAAACTATTTGACAGATAGTAGTAATATACTGTCTATTTTCTTTGACAACTAGTAGTAATATACTGGTGTCATTAACAATTACAGAATATTATTTGGTGTTACAGAAAATTATTGTGGTATTTTATTTTTCTGGTTTTAGTAACAAAGAAAATAAAATTATTTTGTGTTATAATATATTTTCTAGTTTTAGTAACTAGAAAATTAATTTGTGGTATTTTATTTTCTAGTTTTAGTAACAAGAAAATAAAATTATTTTGTATTATAATTTATTTTCTGGTTTTCTGGTTTTAGTAACAAGGAAAATAAAATTATTTTGTATTATAATATATTTTCTGGTTTTAGTAACTAGAAAATTAATTTGTGGTATTTTATTTTTTAGTTTTAGTAACAAAGAAAATAAAATTATTTTGTGTTATAATTTATTTTCTGGTTTTAGTAACTAGAAAATTAATTTTGTTAATCAATCATGTAAGTTTGTGTCTCGGTCACAATCTGTAAATTTTGTATGTGACTTACGGTTTCGTTTGGAAGACCACTTAATTTTGAACCCATTGTGAAAAGGTGTTAATTCTTTTGACTTTATCATAGTTCATCGTGAGTATACATGAAAGAATTTGTTTCTGGAGTAAAATATTAGTTTACAAACTAATTTCATTTTTATTATGAAGAAACCTTTGTGGCAAGTTTATTTTCTTTATTGGTTTTCTGATTCATTCTTTAATTTCTGTGTATGGATCCGTAGTCGTGAATAGTTTCTGCACATGAGTCAAAATATATATTATATATATATATATATATATATTCACAAGAACATTTTAATGTATATATAATTAGTTTATTTATGTACAAATCAAACTGATTAAATGAAGGTATGTTTTGTCGGTTTTGAAGTTTATAGTTTAAAACGTGTTGTTTTACTTACGTTGGATTTTGGGTTGAGAATCTTTTTATCTCATGATGCAAGTTTTGGGATCATGCATGATAAATTTATTTTGTTAATTTATTTTTTTATTTGATGCGTTTGATATGCATGTATTGATATCAACTCAAGTTATTTTTTACAAAATAATCTCATGTGATTTGGAATGATAATTGATATGTTCACTTTGTACATAAGTAGATTAATTTGAGTATTTCTAATCAGTTTGAATGGGTATTTAAACACTTGAGAAATTTCAATAACATGAAGATTTAAGTAGTTATATCGTTCCATTTAATTGGAAGTAATTTTGACAAATCTTTTATGTGGATTATTATTTGTTGAATTTGTGACGTAAGATGTTGTCAATCATTATTTTACTTGTGTAGTAGAATTTGTTAAACCATAAACCATTATTTTAATATGGGAGTGTAACACTTGCATTAGAAGAGATAATTTAGTTTTCTTTTATCACAAATATTTTTGTGTCAGTGTTACGTATTCGTAAATGAGTTGCAAGAATTTATACAATCAAATGAGATTTTTGATTTGTTCGATTCTTAGGCAAAATCTTTATGAGGATATGATTTTGTCAAAACATTAATTCTGACTTGTGTAGTCATAATTATTTTGGATTTTTCATGAATTTGTTTTGAAATTTATGAATCAAGCACACCATAGTCAACAATTGATGGATGTGCTAGGGGTGGTGAATATGATGCACCATTAAATGAATTTTGTGTGCACAACATTGCATTATTCACCAAACTACAGCACCTTATTCTCAACAGCAAAATAGAATTGTTGAAAGGAAGAATAGAACCCTTAAAGAAATGATGAATGCCATGTTACTAAGTTCAGGCTTACCACAAAACTTGTGGGGGGAAGCAATTTTGTTTGCTAATTATGTTCTTAACAGAATATCTCACAAGAAAACCAACAGCACTCCTTATGGCTTGTGGAAAGGTCGACCACCTTCCTACAAATACTTAAAAGTGTAGGGGTGTTAGGCAAAAGTTGAAGTTCCTATTCCTAAAAAGACTAAGATTAGACCAAAAACAATAGATTGTGTGTTCATTGGTTATGCTCAGAATAGTAGTGCATATCGGTTTCTGACTTATAAATCAGAAATACCTTATATAAATGTGAACATTATTATAGAGTCAAGGAATGCTGTGTTTTTGAACATGTCTTTCCTTACAAGAAAGGATAGGAATTAAGTTCACAAAAAAGAACTTATGATTGTACACAAAGTCAAGAGACTAATGACAATCAAACACAAGAGACTAGTAATGGTCTCGACCAACAGGATTTAACTGATGATGAACCAAGACGAAGTAAGAGAACAAGAACATCAAAATCCTTTGGTCCAGATTTTCTGACATACCTGTTAGAAAATGAACCTCAAAGCTTTAAGGCAGCAATGACAGGTCCTGAAGCACCTTTGTGGAAAGAGGCTGTTAATAATGAAATTGAATCCATTATGCAAAATCATACTTGGGAATTGGTGGATCTTCCACCAGGTTCTAAACCTCTTGGATATAAATGGATATTCAAGAGAAAAATGAAAGCAGATGGTTCAATTGACAAGTATAAAGCAAGACTTGTAGTTAAAGGTTACAGACAAAATGAAGGTCTGGATTATTTTGACACATATTCCCCTGTGACAAGAATAACATCCATTCGCATGCTTATTGCTATAGCAGCATTATTTAATTTAGAAATACATCAAATGGATGTTAAGACAGCTTTCTTAAACGGTGATTTAAATGAAGAGATCTATATGGAGCAACCCGAAGGGTTTGTAGTGTCGGGGCAAGAAAAGAAAGTTTGTCGGCTTGTAAAGTATCTTTATGGATTAAAACAAGCACCTAAGTAATGGCATGAAAAATTTGATCATGCAATGCTTATTAATGGGCTTAAGATAAACGAATGTGACAAATGCGTCTATGTTAAAAACACTGACCAAGGATATGTCATAGTTTGTCTTTATGTGGATGACATGCTTATCATTGGAAGCAGTCAAAAATGATCAAATCAACTAAGCAAATGCTTAACAAAAGATTTGATATGAAAATATGGGGGTCGCAGATGTTATATAAGGAATGAAAATTACTAAAACATCTGACGATATGCATTATCTCAATCACATTATATGATTGAATTTAGCTAAAACACCTGTAGACATCAATCTTTATTTATCAAAAAATAAAGGTGATGCAGTGTCTCAGTTAAAATACTCCAAATCATTGGAAGCCTAATGTACCTAATGAATTGTACTCGTCCTGATATAGCTTATGCTATCAGTAAATTGAGTAGGTACACTAGTAACCCCGGAGAAGACCATTGGAAAGCGATCATTCGGGTTCTTAGATATCTAAGATTCACCGTGATCATGGTTTGAACTTTACTCGATATCCAGCAGTACTTGAAGGTTATTGTGATGCCAATTGGATATCGGATACTAAAGATTCAAAATCCACTAGTGGATATGTCTTTACTCTAGGAGGCGCTGCTGTTTCTTGGAAGTCCACGAAACAAATTGCATCGCACGATCCACAATGGAATCCGAGTTCATTGCTTTAGACAAAGCAGGAGAAGAAGCAGAATGGCTTCGTCACTTCTTAGAAGACATTCCAATGTGGCCAAAACCTGTGCCAGCTATTTGCATTCATTGTGATAGTCAATCTGCAATAGGCAGGTCACAGAATCATGTATAACGGTAAGTCACGACATATTCGTCGTCGACATAATACCGTAAGGCAATTGTTGTCAAATGGAATAATCTCAATAGATTATATAAAATCTAAAGAGAATATTGCGGATCCGTTAACAAAAGGTTTGACAAAAGAGCTAGTGTATAGTTCATCGAAGGGATGGGATTAAAGCCTATTACATAAGAGTCGTCATAATGGTAACCCTACTTATATGACTGGAGATCCCAAGAACTAAGTTCAAAGGGACAACTAAGTTATGTATGGCTCGCCAGAAATCACCAAGGGATTAAAATTCCCTACCCATTCCTATGGTGAGAGTGATATCTGCAACATATGTTTGTTAGGGGTATAAGGATAAGCTTTGCTTTTAATGATTACTTATATCTTGATTGAGGCATAAAATCAAGACGAGTATAAGGAGATACTCACAATAAGAATCACCTATATGAGTGTCGAACTGGGGCCGGTTCTATGAGAATGAAGAGGCTAAATTCTCTAGAAACACTCATGAAAACAGGAGCGTTCAAGGCCAAAATGAACACAACAGTGAGAACCACGATGTGTTAGAAGATATTTTGTGTGAAATCTATATCTTGGCTTACACAAACGGCTGAACAATTCAAGGCATCGCGTCCATTGGTTAGCCAGTAAGTCATAGGTTATCACTAGGGAAGGTTCAAGGCCGAAAGCTACCTATCCTGATGCAAGATATTTTCGACTTATACTCTTTCGATAAAATCTGCATATTGTTGCATTTCCGTTGTCATCAAATTCCATTCATGTGGGGGATTGTTGGAAATGGTTATAAAATTCTGGTTTACTCTGGGTAAACCAGAATTTTTCCTAAGTTTGGTCTATTTTTTAGGTGGGCCCCGAGCGTCGATTTTCGCGGGTCAAAGTGGTAACGCGTTCTATGCCGCGTTGTGATTCACGTGGTATATTTGGTTGCTCAAAACCATTACCGAGTGAATGAGAAATTGAAGCCAAAGTATGCTCCATGGAAATGGAGTTTTGGTGAAAAATCCTTAAAGGTTTCAATAAGGCTTGTCCCACATTGTTTTGGTAGGAAGTTTTGAATGGGTTTATAAGGCATGTGATTGGAACTTAGGATGTGCCCCAAGGGGTACCCAAGTGTTTTAGAGAGGGAGGTTATGGGCAAAATGGGCTAGACCCATTGGATCCAAAAATCACCACACACACACGCGCGTGCCGCCGCCGCCGCTGTCCGTCCGGTCAGTCGGGCTGGCTGGGTGCGGGTGCGTGGTGTGTGGTTAGGTTGGGCTTGTTCGGTCCAATACCTATCTTTTTGGGCCAAAAACATTTGAATTTAATTTTATTTTTTTTTGGTAAAATAAATCCAGAATTCAAATTAATTCCGGAATAAACTGGTCTGGTTTTTCTGTACACCCAAACAGGGCCCTTCCCGTTTTTATCTGTTCAAATTTTTGAACCCAACAGACTTTATCTAATTGTTATGATATCACCAATGAACAGGTATCATACCTGTTCAAACAGATTTGCACCTGTTTAATTCAAACCTGCAGCCACCAATCCATCTATAAATAGGACAGCCCTCATTTGGATTTTGTAACTCTAATTTTCGTCCTTCATAATTCTGCAAACATTCTCTTCATATCTTGCATTTTTTCTTCTATGAGAGAGTATAACACTTAGTGTGTTCGTTAGGCAAACAATTGTAGTGCTGCTATTGTTTGTAGTTGATCATTTCATCCTGGGAGATAGACGTCCACATTCTGAAAGCACCGTGGAGAGGAACGAATCTGTCTTAAGAACACAGTGTCAAATACTGGACTTGATCAGATATTTATTAGAAAAATTAATCAAGTAAGTTATTTAATTTATTATTCTGTTTTATTTGTTTATTAAATCAGATTTTAATTTTGTTTTTGTAACAAAATAAAATCTGTTTTTATTTATTAATTTATTTTATTTCTTGTTTGATTTTTGTAATCAAACAATTCTCTCTCTTTCCTTTATTTCTTTATATTCTTGTTGTGTTTAGTACACAACAGAATATATTAATTTAAATACAGTGAAATTGTCCAACAAATTGGACTCCCATGTTTTGTAAAAATTTTAAATCCTATATAAACTGAATTTGTAATTTCTTCCATAAAAATAATAAAAAAAAAATTCATCTAGATAAAACTTCACTTGTATTAGTGAAGTGAGGTCTGGCATTAATTTTTTAGTTAATGCCTTGAATAATTAAAAAAAAAAATATTTTTATTTTTTACTTCTGGAAAAGGTTGAGTAGACCAATATTTTTTTTAACTCGGAAACAGTACATTTTTAATTTTTGGACTTAATTATTCAAAAACTATATTCTTAGAATTTTGCCAAACAAGAATCGAGTAGTTATAATAAATTGAGTAAGAGTGAAAGGTAATAAATTAAATAAATTACAATAACCCCTTTTAAAAATTAGAAAAAATATAGTGAATTTCACAATTTTGTCATTGTGTACATTAAGTTTTTTAAAATTTTAATTCACATTACACATATTCTCTTACATTATTTATTTGTTAGTCAATATGAATTAAAGAATGATATTGTCATCTATGTTATATTGAAACTTATATTTTCACTTTGTTCATATCATTTTGTTTAATTCTGATATTCTAATATAATTATATATATAATACAAATTTTTAAAATTTGTTATATTTTAGGTCAGTATTTGTGTATCTCAAAATAGGACATGAACGAATTGTCATGACCATGAAATCACTTAAGTTAGAACTATTAAAAAAAAAAAAAAAAAGAAAATCAACTCTCCTTAATTATCACATATAGTTCTGTCTTAATTAAGGTAACTAATCATATGTATATGTTT
>JAPPVO010000036.1:89990494-90316718 GCA_030407325.1 Camellia japonica
TTCTTAGTGCTAGGGGACTATAATGCAACTAGTTCCCTGTGTTGAGATATCCCCTTGCCACCGACGGTCTTGTACGGGTTAGGTTTGTCTAATCGATTCCGGGGTTGATTATTCCCTCGTTTTGTCAGGAATGTCATCCTTTGTATTATGTTGATGCTAGTAAGCATCCTTGAAGCTTCGAAGACTTTGATAGATGAACTTGGTTCATCCCTTGATTTTGTACAAGCTATGATATGTACTGTTTTGATAAAGATCTCGGATATTATTCATTCAAACATTAATTACTTATATCATTCACTGAGTATCCAAGCTCACCCTCTCCTTATATATATGTAGGTGACGAGCAAGAAGGCGGTGTCGCCCTAAGATGTTATTTGCAAGTTGTTTCAAATTTACGTTTTGCTAGCATCTTGAAGATTATGCTTCTTTAGTTTGTAGTTCATTCTTTTGTATGTTTGGTTTGAGAAGCCTTTTGATCAAGATGTAACATGTACTGTATTTTATTTGTATTCAAATTGTAAAACCACGTTGAGATGTATGTCATTTCATTTGATTTATACACAGCTCTTATGGACTAATTAGATTTAAATTTATTGCTTCCGCATATGTAAACCCCATATGTATACTCTGATTGTGTGAATCTTTGTAAGTTGGCCTTTGGTAATTTCGAATTACTGGCCATCATGGCGCCATTCCACTAGGGGCGAAATGGGGTCGTGACAACTACTATCAAATATCCATGCATGTTGCAAACTTTCGAACGATGTCAAGTTTTGACAAAGAAAAGCAACCTTGGCTTCTTCAACAATGGCCACCACCCATACACTATACTTTTGCTTTTTAAACTAAGCACTACTTGACTAATCAAGTTTCTTACCTTGCAAAAAAAGAGTAAAAGCGGAATATTACAAAAACAATGAGGCCTAAAAGTAGTTTTTAGATGACTTCAAGCACATGCTGCATTGGGATTGTAATCACCTATAACAGCCATTACAACACTATGACAGACATTAACCACCTCTACATTACCATAATGGTTCGTAACAGCACATAAGGGATAAGGCTATGAAGTCTGAGTTTTATTCAGATCAATATTTCAGTTCATAAAAACAACAGAGCTCAGTAGCACAGTTACACAACATTATCAACTGATTTTAAAATCATGCTACTGAGGTATTGTTTCTCTTTGACCTAGCAGCTTTGTTATATGGTCTAGATGATGTATTTTTTCATTATATCGTTTTATTGTGTTTTTCTAACATTTCATATTTTCCGATAGCTCTTAAAAAAATTTCTTATCTTAAAAGATTATTTTGTGATTTTAAAAAATTTTAAGCCCTCTTTGCAGCAATCGTCAATACAGAAAACAAGTATATTATAATTCTAGATTTTAAAGATCATATCTAGAACATCAAGATTTATCCACAATTAATACCAAAAATAAATATAAATAAACAGTGGTGCACTGCACAGAAACGTCATTTCATACATAAAAGATTACTACCCATTTCTTGCTAATTGCTTTCACACTAATGAAAGAAGAATCATTAAGAAAAAAGAAAAAAGAAATCCCTTATGAATTGTCAGTTGATGCGAAAGCCCAACTCCAAGATTTAAGAAGAAAAAAAATCTAAATATCAAACTTACATTAGAAAGCCTAAATGGACAAAACTTCGGCTTTCCCTTACGACCATATTTAAGCAATTGAGCACCCTTCTTTAGAGCAATTAATGCCTGCAAAAGAAAATACGATAGTTTACAAATAAATGTATTGCCAGCCAAAGATTGCACATGAATATATATATATATATATGAGATCAAAAATCAGTTACCAAGTTTTACACAGCTACATCAATAGCCAACACATTTCCTTGCAAATGTGAACATTCATTCCACATTTTTATAAGTCTCGTTTTATCATTCATAAACGTGAAGAAACTCAATTTCTAATACAAAATTTGGCATTTGTTTCACAACCATATTTTCCAGAACAAACTAATAATACAGGCAATTCCATCAAATGTACTAATTCAACGATTAGTAAAAACATAATCTAGAATTATAATAAACATGCCCTTTGGTGCAAAGTCACAGCTTAAAAACTATCATCCATCTAATAATTTACATTGAGTGTTTTCGTCACAGTTCTGATCAAAAAAACAAAATTTGTTTAATACAAATCCAACGAATCAATATTTCTCAGCAGGTATCACACGAACCAACCACAAAGAACATTAAATCAATTTAAGGGAAAACAAGAAGATTTTTCTCAATGTTAATTACTGATACCAAACTGTAGCAAAATCAAGAAATGGAAGATAAATGTTTAAAATTTTCGCACAAAAAATCTGTAAAATCCAAGCGAATGAAATCGAAGCAGGAGGTCAAAATTCAACAAAAAGATCCCAATTTTGTTGAAATCCACAAGCATACCTGCTCGATATTACGGTTGGCATTACCATAGCTAACAAGATCTGCCATTCCATGTGAGAAATTCACCGGAACACCACCTCCATCTGCGATTGCTCTGATGGATTCCGACATCATCAACAACAAGAACAACAACCACACTCTCTTACCATCAACCTTTCACATCTACTCTCACCAAAATCCAACTCTCGAATTCACAAGCCTAGAATTCACAGATCCGTCACTCCCTTACAAGCTCCGAAAAACACCGTCCAGGCCTAAACCCTAGCACCACCACTCGAAACCAGCGTCAGCTGTCTCGAAGGCGGTTCTGGACTGGCGTGGACTGAAAGAAAAGTGGTTTTAGAGGAGGAAAGCGGTTTTCCGGCCAATGGAGAGTAGAGACGGCGGTTTTCGGATGAAATCGCTGGCGGAGACCGGTGGCTCCGGCGGAAACGACGGCGGCGGACGGCGAAGAGAGAGAAAAAGAAGAGAGAGAAGGGGGGGTGAGAGAGATAAATTAAATCAGATTTAAGAAGGTGGTCGCGTCCGCGTAAGTACAGAGTCAAAGACGGGCAAAAGACAAACGCTTGAAATCGCCTGATAGCGAAAAAAGAAAACGAGAAGACATTTCCAAAGCCCCGACAAGCCCATAATTTAATTTTTTATTTAATTATAAAATTAAAATTCGTTGTACTGTGTTTACATTTTTCTAGAAGTTGTACTCGCGTTTGGACTGGCAGAGAAGAAGGGGACACTGTCGGGACAAGGGGTGTTTTAGTAATTTAACGTGCCTATCAAACCTGAATTGGCAATTAAAAAAATAATAATTTTAAAATATTACTATTTAAAACCAAAAACTAGACGTCAAACGGGGTACTTACAATTAGTCCTATTAACTAGACTTATTTACCTACAGGTCCTAACTAATAAATTTAACATTATAAAAATAAGAGAGTGATAAATTTATCACTAAAAATTTATTTATAAAAATAAGAGACTGATAAATTTATCACTATAAATTTATTCATAAAAAAAAAAAACTGATAAATTTATCTTTATCACTTAAAAAATTTTATCAAATAGGACTTAATGGTAATAAGTCTTCAAAGTAGGACCTATTGGGTAATAAGTCTCCAAAGTAGGACCTATTGGTAGTTTACCCTTAAACTTAGTAATATAACAATCAATTAGAATATTAAAAACAACTCTCTCTCTCATATTTTTGTTAATCATTAACCAATCATATGATCTCATTTGATGGAACTTATACTATGTTTGGGACCTAGGGGAGAAAAAAAAAAAAATGATTACTTAAGTTATAAGAGAAAAAAAAATGATTGTGATTTCTCTCATTTTTGTTTGGATAAAGAAGAAATAAAAGAAAAGAAATTATTGTGATTTTTCTTATTCTTGTTTAGTTAGATTTCATTAAGAGAAAAAAAAAAACAAATTTTTTTATGTTATATTACCAAAATAACATTTTTATATTTTCAATCATTTTATTTCTTTTATTTTTATAGGGACAAAATTGATATTATGAAAATAGTAGTTTATTTTCTTTTCCAATCTCTCCACTTTTGGAAAGATTGAAAATGAGACTTATAATATCTATATTTCTTCTCATTTATCTCCACTTAGGTTATCCAAACAAGTAAGAGAAATACATATCTCTCCATTTATTTTCTTTTATCTCCAAATCACTCAATCCAAACATAGCGTTAAGGTTTTGTTTGGTTTAATTTGATTTGATTTATTAACCAATCACATCAACAAAAATATCATTAAATTCAAAAAATAAGTTTACAAAATGAACTTGTATATATATTTTTTTATTTTTAATTGCTTGAAAATTTGTTTTGAAGGGGCATTTCTAAGTTAAATGTTTTTTTGGGAAATTACAATTGAGGGTGTAAGACCAAAAAAAAAAAATTAAGAGTGATGACAGAGAGCATTAGATTTGGAGTACTAATGTCAACTCTAATGATATAGTAATACATTAAAAAAAAATGAAAAAATACAACATCACAAATTAAAATATCAAATCATAAGATGAGACTTACCTCTAAAACTCCTCATTCAGAGGTCTCAAACATTTTTGAAAATTTAAACATTGCAGGTGCAATTCATTTTGTGATACTCAAACACTGCGAGGTGTAATTTTTAATTGCACTCCTGCATGTTTGTGCAATTTGTCTGTTTCACTTAACTATAATTCTCTTCTTTTTTTAAAAACTGTTTTGAGTTTTTTTTTATTTTTATTTTTATTTTTTTTGGACTTTGATTATTTGTTAAACTTTTTAGGTATATTTAATGAGTGCTGCTATTAATATCTTATTAATTATTTTAAATCCTTTATTTCTTTAAACCTCTATTTGTAAATTGTAAAACACTTAAAAAAAAATTTCTTCCCATAAATAATACCAAAATTATCTTTGTAAAAATATTCCACCCATTTAAGTACACACCCTCACATCCCAAAAAGCCTCTATCTCAAAACCCTAACAAAACTCACGACGATGGAATCTCCCAAAATTAATAGAAAAAAATTGTGTGATTAAGAAGTTTTTTCTCTGCTTATTAGAAAGTTTGTCAATCTATTTGATTTTTTTTTCTATTACCTCTTTTCACTCACACAAAACATAATCCACTTTCATGCTTCTATGGTTGGTTTTCTATCATTTATCTATGGCCTCACTATACTTGTATGCTCTCTGTGTAAGCAAAACTGGATAGGATTTCACCCCCCTTGGTCGACCACCCAAGCGTGGTTCGACTTCCTTTGTTTGCCTACTTCTACTGCTGCTTTCAGTTATTTGTTTCCGAACAAATAAAAAATGTTCTGTTACCTATTTCTAAACAAATAAACAATATTCGGGCATGTATTCTCGAATTTCGATCATATGTTCGAGAGTTCAGTCCTGAAAAAATAACGAAGAGTTTTTACTATTTCGTCATTTTTTTCAAGAAATTTACTCTTACAAGGTCAATCTCCTCTGAGTTAAGAATACCATCAAAGTTGTGAACCTCTTATAAGCTTTTATTGTTGCACTCATCTCGTCTCATAAAGTTGTGGTTACTCAAAAAACTTTCACTCACTATTATTGCCGAAAAAGTATATGTAATCAAATGGTGCCGCCGGAATATTGCCGCCAAAGGGTTTTAAGGTTTTAAAGGTGGGTTGGTTTTGAAAGTGAGATTTGGGGAAGATGGATGAGTGATGATGGAGGTGTATGCTCTTATAAATCCTAACTTATGATGTAGTGACTTAATTGTAAGATGGGGTGTCCCAAAATTATTGATGTCATTTTTAATAATTTCACTTGAGGTTATTATTGTAATTAAAAAAAACCCCTAAAAATAAGAGATCCAAAATAATTAATGAGATGCTAATAACAACACTCATATTTAATTTGGATGTACTTACAAATAAAATATTTATTAAAAATTTGAAGACAAAATCATTAAAGACAAAACACAACCAAATGTGCTTTTTCTTTGTCCCTTAGTGAATTTGTTTTTAAAAATTCACAACAAATTTATTTTTTAAGTAGATCGAGATTATAAACATCTAAAAAAAGTAATAAAAAATTATTACAATATGAAAATAAAAATTAACTAAAAAAATTTGGTGAGAAGTCCATTTCTAGGAATGTATAGCATTAGGTCCAAAGATTGTTCCATTTTTGTTGTAAAAACATGATTAATGAAATTATTTGATGAAAAAATAAATTATTATTTTGAAATATACATATTTTTCTATTTTTATCTACTGTCACTACACCACTGCAGGATTGTTAATTGTCAGAAAAAATTGTCAACGTCAAAAGTAACTAACAAATCAACAATGATTTATATCACTAAAAAAAAGATCATTAATAGCACTAATGTATTAGGAATGTCAAAAAAAAAACAAAAATAAAGCATAGCCTACTGCTACATCATTAGTAGTGCTATTAGAACACCACTTTTAGTGCTCTCAACTATCTTTCCTAACAAAGTCACCGAAAAAATCATAATAGGTAGCTAGAGACGAGTAGATGCAGTCGGCAATGGTTGGTAACTTGATAGTGATGGTAACATAGATAAATAAGTAGATTATATGAATAAATAAATAATACTAAACAGATAAGTGGTGAAATAAATAAAGATAATATGATGTTTTAAATTATTATTATCCTTATAGTCTTACAAAATTAGAACTCCGTACTATTGGCCCTAAAAATTTAAAATTGATTTATGATCCCTGCACCCAAAACAAAAATCTCAAAAGTAATTTTTCAATTTAAAAACCAAACAAGTAAATTTGTTTTGGGAGTAGATAGATAAGAGAATAAATAATATTGTATAATTTATCATGGGTTGAAAGATAAATAATTAGCCTCCGTTTGGGAAGGACTCAAGTGGCTCATGAGTCACAAAAGACAAAACAGGCTCATGAGCCACAACAGACAAAATATCACATCCAACCCCATAATCATTACACTCTTCTCTCACAAAAAAAGTCAAAAAAGCCAAAAAGCCAAGAGCCCTTCCCAAACCAAGCTTTTGAGCCCAGGCTCATATAGCCAAAAAAGCCAAAAAGTCAAAGAGCCAGCCCACTTCCCAAACGGAGAGGGAATTATATATATCTGTTGTGATACAAGTCTGAGTGGCCTACAAATAATCGTTTTCAGAAAAATAGTAGCCCAAACATGATAGATATCGTGTTTGGGTTTGGTAAACCCATTTTGAAATCGATCTCAACGATTTAAATTTTTTTTTTTAGAGCTCATTAGGTTTATTATACTTTCTACTCCTAAATTATCGCTAAATTATCTATTTAGTTCCTGAACTATTGATTGAATCTATTAAGTTCCTAAAGTATACGAGTCTATTTAGTCCTTAAATTATCGATTCAATATATTAAGTTTCTAAAATATTTAATGCAAACCTATTTAGTTCCTAAAAAAATTACAAAATTAAAATATATGCCTCTAAGTATTATAAATTAGTAAAGACCCTATAATTAAAATTTTATTACAAAAAATCTTAAAATTTTATTTTGTCTTTAAAACGTGTTTTATTTCATTATGTGATTAAATTAGCATTAGAGTTTGATTTATCAGTTTTACCAATAAAATTATATGAATATTCAATATAATGAAAAAGTAGAATTAGATAATTCAAATAATAACGTTTCGCTACAAATAATAGTAGAAAAATAATATATTAATTAAATTACAAAAAGAATTTAGCAAAAAAATTAAAAACAATCAATTAAAAATTATAAACAAAATCTGACATATAATATTTGATAAAGACAAGCACGTAGCCATTTTAAAAGATAAATAAGAAAATACTATAAATAATTACCATTACCTTTATAAAAAAAATTCACCATAGGAGTTAACGTCCACTTTTCAATGACAAAATAAAAATTTAAGATTTTTCTAAAAAAAAAAATTTAAATAGATAGGATCTTTTACTAATTTATAACACTTATTGGCTTATATTTTATTTTTGTGATCATTTCAGGGACTAAATAAGTTTGATTTAAATACTTTGGGGACATAATAGATTCAATCAATAGTTTAAGGACTAAATTGGCTTTAATCTATATACTTTAGGAGCTTAATAGTTTCAATCGATAATTTAGAGACTAAATAGACAATTTGACGATAGTTGAGGGGTATGAAGTGTAATAAATCTAATAAAATATTCATGCAAAATTTAACATGATCTAAAATCTATGTTATATGTTTGAATTAGATTTATATTACAAAAAATGAATGGTTATTTTTAAAATTATAATTGTCATTCATTTTTAAAATATATATATATAATTCAAATATAGTTATCAATGTCCAATCATCTTAATTTTTTTGCATGAATATTTTACTCAATAAATCTTTAAAATGAACATTTTGAATCGTCAAAGTCATCCTAAAATGGGTTTACAAAACCCAAACGCTGCTTAAATTGGCCTACTTGAGATAATACAAACCCTTTTTTATAGGGTTGGGATTCTTTCAATTTCAAATTTCAACTTGAGAGAATTTTAAGGGGTTCGTGGAGCTCACCACGGTCTCATTTCGATAATCTGAATGGTTTATTTTATATCACCCTCTATATATATCATTCATGAAAAAAATATATCGATCTGATAATTGTAATATTTCATTTTATCATGTTTATCCAAAGAAATTAATGGTTTATTTTCAAACATAATTATCATATTTATTTTTTTAATAAATAAACACGATAAAAATAAAAGTATAACTATTATCGGATTGACTTAATTTTTTTTATAAATAATATAGACAGAGTGAGTTATAACATGAATTATTCAAATTATCAAAACAGAACTCATGATAAACTTTACTACCCCTCGAATTCTTTCAAGTCAATATTTAAACATGACAAAAAAAATCCAATCGTTCTTATATATTGTAACATTTTTATTTATTTTTGTCAACATTCTAATTAGATATTTTAGTTTGTTAGTAAAATTAGTGTCGCCGTTAACCCATTAACTTGAACTCTTAATTTTTTTGCACTGCGCTGTAATTATTTACGAATTATTTTGGACAAATTACATATACCTCTCTCAAGGTTTAGCTAAATTACAGATATCTCCTTGAGGTTTCAGAAATTACAGATACCCCCTGAGGTTTATATTTTCATAACAAATTACCCCATGTGATTTATATTTTTATAACAATTTGGCTCCTAATTTGTTATGCAAATAGTACCTTCAGGGGAGTATCTGTAATTTCTCAAACCTCAGAAGAATATCTGTAATTTTACTAAATCTCGAGGGGGATATATGTAATTTGCACAATTATTTTTCATAAAAGTATGTTATTATTTTGCGAATCCCGAAAATACCCTATTACTAGATTTTTATTTTTATTTTTGTTATATAAAGTATCTTAAATCAATTTACGTGCACTAAATTAAATTCTTATAATCTGACCAAATTTTTTAAAATAAGATTTATGTCTTGCAGTTCATAACTCTAAAATATACATTTATTAATTAAGAAATTCGAACCTCAGATCTAGAATTGATGAGTAAACCTCCATGCCCCCAGCCCTAAGCACTAGATTGACGTGTCGGGCACATAGGAACTTCCTATTAGCGAGTAGGGCGAGTATGTATATAAAATCTTTACCAGTGATGATAATAAAGAGGAGTGGGAATGTGATATGATGATCCTCCTCGGGAATATATGTGGACTAAGAAGATTTTAATACGCCGATTACAACGCCTAATGATGCGAGATTTTTGTATTCATGTTTAACAAAAGTGGAATGTATAAATGTATTGTGCTTTTTTCTCTAGCAACCTCCTCTCTTAGATTCCCCGAGTATATTTCCTTGTCATACCGTTTTAGATTGTGAATTGATCTAGACAATCTTTCATAGTTTTCACAATTACACTTTGGTACTGGAAATTTGTTTTTTCTTTATTTTGATTTTATGTTTAAAAAACAAAATTTATTATTTAAATTAATTTCTGTTTAAAATTAGAGAAAAAATATCACATTAGCCTTCAAATGACATAAAAAATATAAAACAAATTACTTTGAAGTCCTATTTAAAAGAGGATAAGCCTATTTAGTCCTATAACCTTTTGATAAGCCTATTTAATCCCACAACCTTTTGAATACTTTCAAAAGTCAACTATGTATTTTTCTTTTTCATTATTCTCTGTGTATTTGTTTTTTTCTACCTCTTTCTCTTATGATTTTCGGTAATCGACGACCATGCCTTACTTCTTCTCCTTCTCTTTCTCTTTCTAATATATAGTCATTGGTGGCCGAAGACCATCACTGCTTGGGGTTCACTGACCATCGACTCCTTACTTCACCCTCACCAACGACGAAAGAGACGAGTTTCTAGCGAAGAAGATGAGTAGATTTACTCAAATCTACATCATATCTGAGTAAATCTGCATGAGATCCGACTAAATCTAAACAAAAAATAGTTGCCGGAGTACAATATTCTCACTATATCTATTTCTCTCATTTGATTTCTCATTTTTTCTACTTTTTCTTTACTACACACTTCTATTTTCCTATTTTAATAGAGAAATTTTTTAAATTCTAAACAATGTTTTTAAGTTTTAGTTACAAGCGGTGAAAACTGTAAAATTTTACAGTTTTAATTTTTTTGATGCTGAAATGAATTATGCTTTAAAACTATAAAATTTTATTGGTTCATAACATTCTTTAAAATTATAAAATTTTACAGTTTCATAACATGTTTTCCAGCTTGATTAATAGGGATAAATGCTTAATAGAATCATATTTTGAAACTGTAACATTTTACAGTTTCAAATATTACTTTTCAATTTGATCAGTGTTTGAGATTATTTGCTTAATCCCTACAAAAATTAAAAAATAATATATATTTTTTTTCATTGTTGTTTGTTGTTTGTTGTTTGTTGTTATTTTTTTTTCTTTTCCGTTTATCAATATTTAGTACATTTTATTATGTTTTTTCACTATAATTTCTCCATTTATTCTTTTTTTTTTCCAGCAATATTCTAGACATCTTGATGAGTCTTCGATGATGTTCTTGACATTCAATGAACATTCTGGACATTCCGACGACTTCTAGTGACGTTCAGAACACTCCAACGATATTCCAACGAACTTCTATCAACACTCCGGTGACTTCTCGGTAATATTGAATATTCTGCCGAGTTTTCGGTGACCGTTTGACGGAAGTTCGGCGGTGGTGGGATATAGCAGCGTTTAAAAAAAAAAAACAATTTTTTGATAATAGTTAAAAATATATATAACTAATTGGTGCAAATGTTTTCTTTTGGGAGTAGATGGAGTTTGAATTTTGTATATGAGACTTATTGGTAAGTGTCTCAAAATATATTATTATATAAAAATTTGAATTTGTGTTAGAATGTAAGTTATATATAATAAAATATTTTTATGTCACATGGTTATTAGTGTGTCATTTTTGTTTAATTTTGGATATAAAATTTTTTGGATATGTAATTTGGATATAAGTTGGTTTTTGAAGTAAATAAATGAATAGTTAATTAAAATAAAAAATTAGTCAAATATGAAAAGGCCAAACTATTATTTACTCAAATTAATAAATTAAATTAAAGAGCATCACATTGATCCCATCTGTATACAAACAATTATTGATGCACTTCGTTGACCAACTAACAATAGGCCAGCTTTATACATTTTCAACTCAAAACTTATGGATGGATTTTTGTCAAAAATAAAGATTAATCATTTCGTTTTATGGAATGTTTGTCTAGTTATGGTTTTTGGAGAAGGTGTTTTGCTTTATGTCCAGACACGTGGCATTATTTGATAGGTTTAAAATATACAAGATCCAACTAGACTCTAGAAAATTGGGCATTTAAGTTTTGTACGATTGTTGATGTGGGCATACAAATGGATGTTGCTAATATGAAACCAAAGATTTGATATGATATATCAACTTCATTGTGCAAGGTTGTTAAGGTCGTGATTCAGATTGTAGGATTGTACGATCTTACAATCCAATATACAGCATTTGATTCGACTTGTACTTTAGATCGACCCCAGGTCAGAATCGTGGTGGGATCGTAATAGGGTCGTTGGGATCGTTTATGGATTGCGACTCTGTACGATCCAGATTTGAAGCTTTTTTTCACAACTTAAAAGCAAAATCTAGAGTAAACAGACAGAAAAACAAAGAAGCAAAGCAAGCAGAGAAGCATACCTTGCGATTAGGGTAATACAAATTGGGGAAAAAAAGAAATTCAACAGCAAATTTCAGAATTTGCAGCCATAATAAACCAGGTACGCTTCTTCCTTATTCTTCAAATCTTCTCTTCCTCTCTCTTCGTTGCTTTCTTCGCTATTCTTCTTCCTCTCTCTTCGCTACTTTCTTCGCTGTTCTTCTGCCTCTCTCTTCGAATCTTCTCATCTTTATCTTTCTTCGTTGCTCAATTCTTCTTTCTTTCCCCTCACTGAGCTGCTCTCATTTTGTTCGGTGGTTCAAATCAACTTTTTTTTTTTTTTGCACTTTTTTTTTTGTAAAATATATATTAGGCCAAGTTTGGCATAACCTAAATAATACAAAAAGTTAAAAAGTTATTATCCTATTTAAGTCACATCATCTTATTTAAATCACATCACCTCTCTAACACATCACATCAAACCCAACCCAAACCCAACCCATATAAGTCAATAAGTCAAAAAGTGCACTTTTTTAGAACATCCCAAACCAACCCTGTATATTATATATATTTATTGTTCTGTTTTTGTAAATTATATATATTTATATATATTTCCCTAAACTTTGTTCTCATTTTGTTCTGTTTCTTTTTTTATTTTTTGTTCTCATTTTGTTCTCTTTATATATATATATATATATATGTTTATGTTTTTTGTTCTTTTTTTGTTCTGTGTCTGTTTTTGTTCTCATTTTGTTCTCTTTTTTTTTTTTTTTTTTTGTATTATTATATATATTTTTGTATGAATGATGTGTTATTTTGTTTCTCTTTTTTCTTTTTTTTCTTCTTCTTCATTTTTGATGGTTCTTCTTTGTTACTATGCCACTGTCCAGACAATGAAAAACAAGTGAACTATTCTAGATATCAACTCAAGGCACCCAGTTATGCACTTGTATATTCAACTCTCTTCCTTTATACTCCTCCAGTCTCCTATTTATGGCATATATATTATAATGAAAAGAGTAGGTTGTTATGGTTATTGCACATTGGAACATGTAACAAATGCAGACATAAACTGCTGTTCTTCTTTGTTTCTTTTTCCTTAAACTTTGCTGAAAAATTTTCTTTTAATTTTCACAATTTGCAGCACACAATGTCAGCCTCTGGTTCAGAAAGAGGAAGGAAGAGGAAAAATGCTGCTGGTCACAGATCTGATCCTGATTGGAAACACGACATTAAAGTGGATGCTGCAAGCAAAAAGGTAAAATGCAAGTATTGTAATGTTACTCGTTCTGGAGGAATATATAGATTAAAACACCATTTAGCATGCACTCATCAAAATGTCGAACCATGTCCCCAAGTTCCGGAAGATGTTAGAGAAAAATTTATAAGTCTTTTAAGAACTCAAACATTAGAGTCTCAAAATAAGAAAAGGAGGATGCTTGATATTGGTGATAATGATTCTGATGAAGAAGTGGAACTATTGCATGCTGGGTATGAAAACAAACAAAAGCATTATGGGCATATGGATAAATTTGTGGTGAATAAGTCTCGGCACCAAAATCAAAAAACTACCAATCAATTATTTAAGAAAGAAGAGGGAGATGATGTTTGTCAAACAATTGTCCGGTTTTTTTACATTAGTGCAATTCCTTTTAATTGTGTTAACAAACCTATATTTCTACTTATGGTTAAGAAAATTGCAGATGTCACGCCCTCAAAATAATACATAAAACCCATCACTTTAGACATGCATTGATATAAAATAAACCAACCATTTCTATTCATCAGAGTAGTTCTTACAACAGTGTTACATGTTAACAACAAAAGAAAATGCCCTACGGGCTTACAGCTTTCCAAGTCAACACTTGGTTACACAGAGTAGAGTACTAACTCAAATACATATAAAGCCCTTGGCTTGAAATCACATGTAACACATCAAAAGGGAAACAAAACATCAAAAGGTCCATTCGCCTCTAGCCTCCCAAGCTATATCCTTGGAGGTGGCATGCTACCTGTACCTGAAAATGATATTCCCGTATAAGGTGAGCTAACAGCCCAATAGAAATACACTAAACCAGCTATGAACAATGACTAAAAGATTAACAGTTTGATAGATGGTTAACACTTTTACATTCTTTCATAACACATTACAGTTTCATTTTCCATTCCTTTTCAATTCTCAATTCATAACCATAGTCCAGAACCTGACCAAATAACCGATATGAGGCAGTAACTCATATTAAACATTTCCTCATTTCACAATAGATAAGCATACTAGCTATATCAATACATCAACGGATAAGCATATGAGCTACATCAACACTTCCACTGATAAGTATAAGAACTATATCACACTTCCAACGATAAGCATATGAGCTATATCTACACTTCAACAGATAAGCATATGAGCTGTATCTACGGAGTCCATCCCCTCTCTCCTCCCACACAACACCTGGTTTAGAGGTCCATCACCTCTCTTCCCCTAAACCGTGAAGTACATCACCTCTCTCCTCCAACACAACACAATGCATATAAACAATTATTATACACATCATCAGTCAATACATAAAGTTAATGTATTCTTTCAAACGTCATACTCAATGACACATTCTAGTGATTAGTTTTAGTTTGCCTAATCATCATGCATTGTCTACAACAATCAAGACTATCCTCCACCGATAGCCCAAAGCAGTTATTTCTAAACAGAAAATAAATGCACAAAATGAATATAAAATCAACATTTCAACTAGGTGAGCGATAAATAATTCAACTACATCCTTTAATCCCATACATTCCCAATTCTAACATTTCTCTATGCTAAACATGCATATAGGTTTATTATAAATAAAACCCCAACTTTTATAAAATTGCACAAAAGCCCTTAAACTTTCGCAAAATTACCCAACAACCCCCAACATATCAAAATGCTAAAATTTAAAGACAAAGCTCATAAAGAGGAGTAGGTTATCCCTACCTCAAATTCGAAGCTCAACGGAGAAGATGAAAAGAGTTGAAACTCGATCTCCACCACACACCACAAAGCCCTCGAGAAATAATACAACTTTGGCGAAGGAATTATGGCCGAAATCCCAATGGAATTATGGCCAAAATCCAGCTCGGCACAACTAAAATTTATAACTCAAGCTTGGTTCGTAATGGCTTATTAAACCAAGAAAGAACCATAGAAGTTGATAAGCTAACCCTATGCACTTGCACCTATATATAGGAGTTTGTCCACCTTAAAATGTGTCTTCTAACCGATGTGGGACTTCCAACAACATATAGAAGTTTGTCCACCTAAAAATATATCTTGTAACCGATGTGGGACTTCCAACAAACACACCAAAGGTTCCCAAAATAGAATGAAGGCATTTACCAAAAGCCTTAAAAGACACAAGTGCTACAGCAGATTATGGAAAAGGCCTTGTGCCACAATTTTACCATGAAATTAGGGTGACATTTGTAAAAAAAATAAGTACGCGAGACATTGCACTTATTGAACTTGTTAGGTCCGCGGTAACTCGGTTGGCTACATCTTACTTGACCTTGAGGCGCCTTCATGAGCAAAAGGGTGCATTGTTCTCTTTGTTTACATCATCCAAGTGGAGGAATAGTCAATTTGCAAGGTCTGAAAAGGGCAAAAAAATTGAAGATATTGTTTTAGATAATCATATTTTTTGGAAGAGCGTTTCTATGTGCTTGAATGATTCAGTACCTCTCATTAAAGTACTTAGATTGGTGGATTCGAATGAGCATCCGGCGATGAGATTCATTTACGAGGCAATGGATCGTGCGAAAGAGGAAATTCAAAGCAATTTCAATAATGTTTTCGCATGGTAAGCTTTTATTTAGTTAAACTTATTTACTTTACTACTATATTTCCCTAAACTTTTTATTTGTTCTTGTTCATTAATACTCTTTATTTAATGGTATTAGCTATAATCCTATATGGACCATCATTGATAGAAGATGGAAATCCCAACTCCATCACCCATTGCATGTTGCAGCATACTTCTTGAACCCTCAATTTCATTACGGTCCCAATTTTCAGCCCAATGCTGAGGTTTAAATTGGGTTATACAAATGTCTTGAAAGAATGGTTCCTATGCTAATGAAAGGGTGAAGATAGATTTGCAAATTCATGCATTCAAGAGTGCAAGAGGACTCTTTGGCATACAAAATGCAATCATGACTAAAAAAAAGAAATCTCCAGGTGTTTTTTTTATTTTTACTATAAGTTGAATTGTATCATTTTTAACATCTTATTATTTGTTTTCATTTCATTAATTTTAAATTCATAACTAAACTTTCATGTAACTGATTGGTGGGATTCTTTTGGTGGTGAATGCCCTGAGTTGAAGAGGTTTGTAATTAGGATATTAAGTTTAACATGTAGTTCATCGGGGTGTGAGCGCAATTGGAGTGCTTTTGAGATGGTACATTCAAAGTGGAGGAATCGTTTGCACCAAAAGAGAATGAATGACTTGGTGTTTGTCATGTACAATTTGAAATTGAGACAATGACACATGAATAAACAAGCAATCGTGAATCCATTATGTTTGGATGATGTCCCATCAGATGATGAATGGATAACAGAGAGAGAGACTCCGACTCTTCCAAGAGAAAGAAATTGTTTGAGTGTGCTTGATAGGAATGCTCGACGTGGATGTGATTTGGATGAAGACGAAGTGAAGGCCCTTGCAAGGAATTTGGAACAAGCTTGTAAGTCTATGTACACATCTTTTAGTTTTAATTAGAAATTATAACTTTAGTTTTACTTTTAATTTTTTTGTTTACTCCAACTTAGGTCGTGATCATATTGGTGGAGAACATGATGAAGTTCATGAAGTAAGTGATGATGATGCTATGGATCAAAACATGGATGCTCGAAGGGATTTTGATCATGACTTTGAAGATGCTACTATTGGTGAAGACATTGAGGAGTTGGATGGCACCGTGGGTGGTGATGATGATGATGATGCGGCAATGATTAATGTTGATTGTGGCAATAATGATGATAATTTCGGCGACCATGATGACTTCATGTAGTCTTTTATTTGTTCTTCTTTTATTTAGTTTGTCTTGTTTTCATTAAGAAACAATGACAATGGTGTGCAAGTGTTGGTATTTGTTTTTATTATGTTTTTTACTTCTTTTTTTGGAAAAATATGTTTGAATGGTACCTTGAATTGCTATATTTCTTTTTTTGAGACTTATTCTATATATATTTTGATAGTATTACTTCGTCATACAAAAATTATTATATTTTTTTATCATTTTAGTAGGATCTTACGATCATTGATCCGATCCTACGATCCGATCCGACAAACCCCCAAACGATTCTATGTAGGATTCCGATCTTAACAACCTTGTTTATGTGTTCAATTGATAATTATCACACAGTGTTTGGATGTCACTAAAGGCTTGAGATACTTGTCAAATGCCTTTGGAAGGCCAATGGGTTACCATTGGATAAACATCTTTAGATCAATAAGAATCAAACACAACACGTACAATGTTAGGGATTGGGATCTACAAAAATATGCTGAGAAGAGTAAGAAAATAATATAATATGTCAAATTAAACATATGTATAAAAGAAAGTTGTAATAGAGAGTACAAATAAAATAATAACACTTTATTTATACTTTAAGTCCTCATTTGGTATATATTTTGGGACTAAAAAAAGTATAAAAAGACAAAATATACAATATAATTAATAAGACAAAATGTCACATCCAAATCATAATTATTACACTTTTTCTCTCACAAAAGTCAAAAAAATCTAAAAACAAAAATCAATGAGACTAAAAAAATCAGGCTAAAAAAATCTCAATACAAAAAAGTTAACTACTATAACTAATGCCAAACGAAACTTAAATTTGTTGAGTTTGCTAAATTTTCAATTCGGGATAATACAAATTAATAATGAATTTTGGAAGCATACTCGTAAACCAAAATAGTGGCGAACACTAGTGAGAATACTCAAGAGAAGTGCAAAGGTAGTCTCACGCCTCAAAAAAGCTAAGATTGATTGTGATCTAAGCTGAATGTAATATAATATTGACATATTTGATCAAAAATAGTTGAAATGATACTTTGTTTAATACATAAATACATATTTTGTTATTACTAGAAGTGACAATGCAGCAGCAAAAATTTAGCTATAAAGCTCTCGTAAGAGTAAGGAGGCAAAGTTAAAGACTGATTCAGAGAGAGAAAAAAAATACAGAAAAAAGAGTCTTCCGTTTTTATAACATCATTGTAATATGAGTCTCACTTATCTAAAATAGAAGGCTAAAAAATGTAAAATTTTCAAATGTGAAATTAATAATTGCTTGAAAGTGAAGTGAAATATTATGAATGCAATTATCAAAGCCTCAAAGTCAAGTAATCAAGTCGTTGTCATGTAGTTCCAACTAATAAATAGACTAGTTAATTCAATTTTGAGTAAATTATGTAGTTCGTCTTTTTAATTTGAGCGAAATTTTACGTTAATTATTATAGCTTTAATTTAAGTAAATTAAATTTTACACTTTTATTTTGTAATAATATGGTCCTTCTATCGTTTACGTTTAAAATTTTGAATGGAAAAAAGGTTTTTTAAATTTTACTTTGATTTACATAATTTTATACATGTCGTTTTTTATTCAAAATGTTAACGACTCATCACGACAAGACAAAAATTGTAACAAAATTCAAAGTAAGATATTTAAATTATTCAAATTACAATTACAATGGCACTTTAATTAAACAACGGACTCAGGATTAATGGTGTAATTTATCAAAATATTAAGGCAAATGATAATTAGTGTCCCGTGTCATTCTTTAATGTTAAAAAGTATTTTGGGTTTGTTTGGCAAGTGAGTTGGTTTGTTGACTTTTGATTTTTTGGCTATTTTAACCTAGGGCTAAAAAGTCTTGTTTGGAAAATGATTTTTTTTTTTTTTTTTTTGTGAGAGAAAGAATGTAATGATTATAGGTTGGATATGATGTTTTATCTTATTGAATTAAAAAACCTATATTATCTTTTTGTGACTACAATAGCCCCAAACCCAACCTTTGAAACTATGTAAACATGTTAAAAAATAGGAAAATATTTAGGACCTCCTTTGAGAATGACCTCCCCACCCCTCAAAGTGATCCTTGCCCTCCATGTATGTGTGGGGTCACTCATGTATATGTGGATCTACATCATAAATGGTTCAAATTTGTGGGGGTCTTATGTAGATGAGGGTCTCAATCATACTCTAAAAAATATATTGATTTCAGTAAAAATATATTAAATTTAATTAAAAGTATCTTGTATTCTTTAAATTTTTTGTATTACTTGATTTATTTTTTTTGTATGATTGGGTATTCGGACCAGCTTACAAATACCTCAACTAATCTCAAGATCTATACAAGACACCTCTTCCATGTAGATCGAGCAAATCTTGAGCAAAGGCTGCCAACGTGGCTTTAAGGAGTGAATTACTCCTAATTAGAATTGAATCTAAGATCTAATAAAAACACACCTCTAGGTCTCAAATTACACTCACTAGGCAGAGTTGTCTCATAGGACACTTATTAGCAAAACTTAAATATTCATCACCATAAATTGAGGGTAAGGCTTCTTTTAAAATATTAAGGGGTTATTTGGGATATTCTAAATAAGTATACTTTTTGACTTTTTGGATTAAAAAGTTGAGGAAAAAAATATGGTTGTTTGGGTTAATTTTTTGACTTTTTATGGAAAAATATGTATTAAAAAATTGTATAAATTAGTGTGCAGGAAAAAATTAAAATTGAGAGTTGTGCAGCCGTACTTTTTAACTTTTGATAAATAGTGATAATTTTTTAACTTTTTGAGTAACTTTTTGACTTTTTTTTAACTTGCTAAACTTGTCCTAATTACTATGAATGAAGGTAAAGCTTCTCCCTAGTGGGCAGTTGGGTACTTGTAGGGCCCATTATAAGTTAACATTGATAATTTAAATTATTTATATTATAAAAATTGTAGAAAAATTTATTTTTATAAAATATTAAATTAATCAAATAATTATAAATATAATATTAAATTACATTAATCTTTAAAATAATAAATAAATAAAATTTAAAATTTAATAATTACCATACTTTTTTAAATGACAAATGTAATTTAATCATATCGATTGTCATTACACTATGAACAGTTAATATTATTGAGATCACAATCAATCCTGAGCCTTCCTATGAAGTAATTATGATGTGATCTTCCTTTGTTTGGGAGCAATTTTTCTCGAAATGACAAAAGCACCCCGCAAGAAGCCGAGAATGGTATTGAAAGGCGAGCCTGGTTTTGGATATGGTTAGTTAATCAAACCACGTTTTGTTGATGAATGATGTTGGAAGAGGACCCACCGTTGGATGAGTGGGTTCCACAACGATGCTGTCGATGACCAGATCATTCAATGAGAGATTATCTCAGCCGCCCATTTGGAAGACTTTGTCGTTTATTTGAACTTTGACCGTGACGTATTTGGAATTTTTTTTGTCAAGTTTTCCGGCTTCCGTTTGCAGCAAGGCACGTGTTCTTGTTAATTTGGTTTCATTTTTCAAAGATAAATTACAAATATATACCTGAAATTATATTTCATCTTTTTAAATTTTTAATTGCATAGTAATTAATTATTTTTATTAATAAATTATTTTGAAAAATTACAAATATATACCTGAAATTATATTTCATCTTTTTAAATTTTTAATTGCATAATAATTAATTATTTTTATTAATAAATTATTAAATAATTAATAATTTTTAATAATATTAAAAGTATATTTCAATTAACAATTCATGTAATTTTATTATTTTATAGGTGACTAACTAAGAATTTTTTTATTAATTTTGTTAAATAAAAAATTCTAATAAGAAAATATTTGTAATTTCTAGAATCACATGAGATAATTTATATTTTAAGTAAATCTTAAGGGGTATATTTGTAATTTACCCCTTTCAAAATTTATTTATCTTTTAAATTTAAAAAAAATGTTTTTGACAAAAAATAATTTTCAAATTTATTTTTATCCTAAAAAAGTGAAATCATGCGAAACTGATTATTGTTTATTTTTTTTCCCATCAATTAGTTTTATTTATTTATTTATTATTATTTAGTTTCAATTATCAAATCAATCTACTATTTTTACTGAAATTTATATTTAATGATTCACAAAATAAATGATTTAAACCATTAAAATGAAACTCCATAATGAGTGAGGTTTACAGGCTCAAATGCATTGCACCAAACTTCTCCTTAAGTGGAAAAAAAAAAGTTGATTTAAAAAATTATTATGTGTGTGAAGAATTTCAATGTGAATGTACTATTTCAATGATCTGATTTTTATTTTTTAAAGTGATTATGTATCCCATATTATTGATTGAATACATGATGACATATATCATTTTTTGAACACCAAACAATTTCTCTTGATCTCTCCTATTTTTTCTTTGTATTTCTTATTTTTTCTTTTCTTTTTTTAAATTAGTTTGGATTCCAAGTTTGATGAGAATTAAAGAAAGTGAAAAGAAAATAAATTAAATTAAATTAAATTTATTGTCAGAAAAGAAAGTGAAAAGGAAATAAAATGAAATTTCTTGTTTAGTTGTGATAGAGACTACAAAGTTGACGTTGAGGAAAAAAAAAATCAGCATGGGAATCATTTTCTTACGGAATTTATTTCTTTGGAGGTGTTTGGGAAGTGAGTTTAGAGCTCCTTTTTTTTTTTGGGCCTAAAATAATTAATAAAGACAAAGTAAATTGAAATAGCTAATAAGATAAATATCACATTCAAACCATAATTATTTCACATTCCTCTCACAACTATAAAAAATAAAAAATAAATAAAAAACCAACAACAACAAACTTTCCAAACACAACTTTTTTACTCAAGTTAAAATAGTCAAAAGCCAACTAAAATAACCAACTTCCCAAAATGTGCCATTTATAAAATTGTAAGGAAAAAATGGTGAACAAGTAGAGCTTTTTATCAAGTTCTCATCATCACAATCAAGAAAGCGTTCAACCTCTCATATAATCGAAATTTTACACTTTGCCCCCTATACTTTAGGGCTAAAAGTGTAATTGACTTTAAACACATAGGGTTGCTATTTACTCGTACTTTATTTTTTTGGACTTCTCTCTTCTTTGAACTCTCAATTCATCACCTCTTTTCATCGCAAGCTACCATTGTTGCTTTGTTCCCCCACTGTCACCTTTCCAGCTCATCACTCCACCTCCATCGCCATCGCCATCGCCATCGCCTTCCCTGCCTCTTAGTTTTACTATCGCCTTCCCAACTCCATCCTTGATGACCTACCACTCCGCGAGCACCAGCATTAATGAGATGAAAGAATGATAAAAAGGCGAGAGATAGTCTTATCTTCATAAACCTAGATTCTATGGATTTGAAATTTTTTTCTCATTTCATGTTTGTCGAAATTATGAAAAACTTCTATTATATTGAAAACGGTTTCCTCATTTGCTATTTCCCCAAATAATAAAAAGTGCATCTTCAATGAAAGCCAATATGCCAATTTTTGGTTAGACCTCCAAAAAATTCAAGTTCAATGATTTACCAAATTTATAATAAAATTAGAAAAATGATATATAAGTTCACTTTTTAGACTCATTTTGTAAACCTAGGTGATGTGTCAAGAAGATAATTAGTTCATAATTAGAAAATATTTAATTATTAACCTTCAAACCCTAGCGACCCAACCATGCGTAGAGAGAGAGAAATTGTAGTGGCGGTGGAATGGAGATCGCAATCGTAGTGGCGGTGGCTAGGGTGAGCACGCAAGCGAGAGTAAGAGAAAGATATATATACATACAGAGAGAGAGAGAGATGAAAACCTAGGTGATGGGTCATTGAACACACCAAAAATAATTACTAAACTATACCAAATTCAATTAGAATAATGGCAAGTCCAGGTATCGATCCACAGGGACTATTGTGAAATTAAACTAATTTAATTATTAAATTCCTAAATTAATTTTGATTAAAAAGATTGATTGTTTATAACCTAATTTAATAACGAATAAATTAAACTAAGGAATTGAATTATCAAGAATAATTGAAATCTAGGTTTACTGAATTGGGGAAAAAACCTAGGGTAGAGAATTCATCACTAACCACATAATTAGGGTTTCTAATTGAAATCAATTATGCTATGGTTTGAACGGATTAATGTTTCGCAACTACAAGTTCGAAGCATTTGACAAGAAGATCATCACATTCAATGTACGAGCACGAACCATCTCAAGTAATACGAACCGTTCATTGTAAACTAAGGTAGTGATACGACTCGTTCCTCGTAGTATGGTTCGTCCCATATCTTGAATGTGAAGGAAAAGAAAACAATTGTATGGATAACATTTAATAATCACAGAAAGTCAAATATTCGAAATAATAATGAAAATTATATATAAAGAATTTCTAAAACACCATACAATGGTTCAAACCTTTACATAATATAAAATCAAAAAGAAAAACCTATTACATGGCTAGGGTTTCTTCAAAACCCTAGAAAGGAAGATTAGCCACTCATGGAGGAGTGGAATGAAGTAGAAGAAGAAGGAACCACCATGGGAGACATCTTTGAAGCTTTTTGTTCCTTTCTCTTTCCCAAACCCTAGCCTCTCTCTTTTTTCAAAACAAATTCAGAACCCTAGAAAAACCTTTCTCTTTTCTTTTTATACTTCTATTCACTTCCAAACAGATTTAAAACATCAGTTTGACTTTTCCAGAAAAAGTCAACTCTGTCCAAATTTTGTCTTTTTGCCCATTTTATGCTCCGACGATGTATAACCTGATTGACATTCAACACACATAAAATACACGGTTTGACCAGCAAGTGAAGTTAAGAGATTCTAATTAACGGCCTCAATGATGTACATTTCGGCCTTAATCACTAGGGTTTTTTAGAAGAATAAGAAAAAGAGAGAGAAGAAGGAAACGGTGGTGGACTGGATGCTGGAGACTAGCAGTGAAGAGTTGGGTGGCTCCAGTTGGCGGCAAGGGGCTGGGTGGCTACGACTGGTAGTGAGGGGTTGGCTAGTGACGGGTAGAGGTGGTAACCGAAGTTGAGAGAGGTCAGAGTTAGGACTTGAGAAATTAGAGTTAAAAAGATTAAAGATGAAAGTAAAAGTGAAATTTTATGTTGGAACAAAATTGGAATTAAAAAAATGAAAGATGTGGAGTTCTAAGGAAAAAAGGTAAGGGTAAATAGCAATCCTCTAAAATTATAGCAACACTTGAGATTTTGTTTGAATGAAGTGAATTTTGAGAATGAATAGTACGCCTTATTTTTTGTTTGGCCGTTACTTAAAAGTCAACTTGTTAGATGAAAAAAAAATAATTCCTTGTAAAAACATTCATTTTAAAAAATATTAGAAAAGTCGTTCAAAAAAAAAAAAAAAAAAACACCTAACGATATTTAACTTTTTACAGCTTTGTTAGAAATTTTATAGAAAAATAATAAAATTTAAAATATTGTGAGTTTAATAATTTTTTTACTCTTAAATAGCTAATATTTATCTAAAAATGTGCAATTTTTACGAAAAAGTGGTGGGAATTAATTTCATATATGTAGTTTAGAAATATATAATTTCTACTAAAATAAGTAAATAATAACTGAAATAGTAGAGAGACATAATCACACTATCATTCCTCAAAATTTTCCATCCAAATCCAAGTTTGGCATCATGAGTTATATTCCTTGATGTTTAAGCCAATCATCAGTAATTGTAAATGATTTCCACCAAATCAACCAACATTGTACTATTGTATATAATATTATTTAAAATTGTTGGGGGACAACAACTATAAATATTCTCTTTAATAATCGAAAAATCAATAAAAGCAATAAATAAATAATTCTCTTTAATAATCGAAAAATCAATAAAAGCAATAAATAAATAATTATAACATGCTTCAAACTTTCATAACCCTGCAACAACAATAGAAATGATTGTGTAGAACCAACCCAATAGGGAACTGATAATTAGAGATTAATTTATGTAGTTTGTGGGTGAGTTGGCCACTCACCCCTATATTATATATTTTATCAATTTTTTTTCCTTTTTATATAAAAGTATAAAATAAACAAATATGTGTGTCTATATAAAATTTACTATATTTCACTTTTACCCCTAACTTATTGACATTTTTTAGTTTATCCGTAAAAAAAAATAATTTTATTTGAGTTCTTGATTTTAACTAAGGTGGTCTAATTGGAGATGGTTGTCAAATAACTTTTAGAGCCTAATTATTTATTTATGTCTTTTAGAGCCTAATTTGATAGGCCATAAAGTTATTTCTGAATAACTTTAACTATACAATCAAATACTCATTTTTTTAATTACTATTTTAAAATGAGGAGCACAGAAAAAGGTGAGTGTTTAATTATATGATTTAAGTTGTCTAATATAGTGTGGGTAAGAAGGTGACTATTTGATTGTATAATTTAGATTAAAATTATATTTTTCGCTTATTAATTTGGGTAAGTTTTCACCATTATTGATTTGGACAAACTATCTCAAATTAAATGAAATAAATTACAATTAAAAATTCTGAAACTATGTAGATGAAATTAATAGTTTAAGAATAAAATATAAAAAATGATATAGTTTAAAAGATAAAAATAAAATGAACCGTATATAAAAAATGAACCCCACATTATTGTTTGAATATAATAGACCTTACATGTATATACATAAAAATTGTTGTATAAATCCTTATACGGGATGGGAAAAAAAATAATGAAACTCAAAAAGAAATACATAGTAGCCCCCACACTAATAATAATAAAATCATCATAATCTCCCAAAGGAATAACAAAATCCATTTCCATTTCCTTTTCTGTTTTTTTTTCTTTTCTTTTTTTGGTTGCTTTTGGCTAATAATACTAATTGTACGGGGAGAAATATACCAGTCGTCTTCTGTACGCGTTATTACCAATCTCGTCTTGCTCCTAAAGATCTCCGTATATTGGGCAAAACACATTACTACAAAAGAAAACCGAGCTATATTGCTCATCCGCACTTCCTTTTTTCTTATTTATAAACTAACCTGGTATATTTGGCTTGGTGTCTTTGTAATTACCAGACGTCCATAAAAAAATTGTCATCGTTCAACTCTTTGTTCGGCGTACTCTCAACTAGTTTTGCTCGGTCTTTCCTTACCTTGAGGTACCAATAGAAACCCCATTTATTCTTGCTAAGTGTGTACTGATGAAATGTCTCGGCTAGCCCTAGGTTCAAACTGAGAATACAGTTTAGAGCGGCTATACCATTAATTATTTTTTAAGTGTTAGTTAACACCTGGGTTGGGCACAGCCTAGCTTGTCTCAGAAATTTGTAGACTGAGGACTGGACTGGGAAGCGGAGCCCTTCTTCTACTATTGACACTATGGTGAAAGGGCAGAAATCCAGCTCACCCCAAGGTGTTTCTCCTTTTTTGGCCAGTTTAACTTGAACATCGTCAGGAATGCCAAACTCTCTGTGGAATTCAGCAATAGCCCCTGGCAAACTGACTATAAAGCGATACTTTCCCATATAGCCAAATTTATTTTATTTGCTACCTTAGTGGAGAAACTATTGCACGGCTACTATGCATAGCGTGAATTGAAGAGATGGCTGCTTGGTCTTTCAGCGTCACTAATTTGCAATGTGGAGGTGTGCCTGGTTGGTCCTAGTTTAGTCTGTATTATTAAAAAGGAAATGCATCAAGTGTTAGCACGACAGTAAGGTGCACGGCAACAAAGTGAAATGCAACTTGGCTATCGAATTAAAGCTTGTTTCTTGCTCAATTGTAGAGCTTAAGGCTGGATGATAGCTTGGTTTTGTGGCCTAAGTCCTAAATCTAGCTTGGTTATGAAGCTTAGGCTACTGTTCTAGTTTTAGTATAATTTTAGAGCAAGGTGTCGGGATGCTGCCTTAGTTTCTGGTTAGGATCACATCCTCAGCTCGGTTTTAGAATGATCGGTTAGACCACAGCCTTTGCACAGCCGCGAGCTTAAGGCTTTCTTAGTTCGGTAAGTGGTGAAATCTGGGATATCAGCTCGGTGTTTCTATCCTAGGATTAGTGTAGTTCAATATCTTACAAAGATTACAAACAAAAAGTTTGCTTGGTTAGGCATTGATTTCAGATCAATGACTTGGGTTTCCACCTGGTTTAGCCCTGATTTTTAGGCGTTCATCTTAGTGAGTCAAACGATGTGCAAAATGATTGTAGACTTGGGGTCTTTTTGACTTCTAACTCGGACCCGGACCCCATTCACACGGATTTAGGTACAGGCTAACATCATGGCAGTGTATAAAACGTGCAATTAATAGTGTAGTATGTGGAAAATACGAAGAACATTCAAGAGAAAAGAGAGTGATTTAGATAACTTACGGGTTGTGGTATAGAGCTTCGATCCAATCGGAGAGAAAGTTCTGGCAAAGGATGGCGAATTGATCAATGTAAGGGAAATGGTCTGATGCTCGAGGAAAGATGATGACAGTGGTGGTAAGAGCTTTGGTTTTGCTTTGGAGAAGATGAACAATGAAAGGACCTAGGATATGTGTGTGGCGTATATATAGGCAAAGACGAAGAAGTGCCAATTTTTCAAATTTTCAGAGAACGAGTGTAGCTCGAATTTTTTGCCCCTCCTTTCGGAAACTCGAAAAGAAAGCCCTACGGTTCAGATTCCCGCGGTTTTGAATCTAATTTCACAAGTGCAATGTGAAATTGATAAATACCAAATAGTCCAAATCCGGCAAATCGTTTGGAAAATTAATTTTAGGATCAAAAATGCCAAAATTGGACTGTTTTGCTAGATACAGAATCGCCACCTAAATATTTCATTTTTGGGAAAATTTAGAAAACCCATGATTCGTGCCAAAGGTCACGTGTCTGTCATCACCAAAGTTGCCTCGGCTTGGGAACTTGGGTACAAAAGGGAAAGGTCATAAATTGAGCACCCCCGCTCGCCTGATCAAAGATTGGCCTCTACTAATCATGATATGATTTTTTATAAACATTATGTGCTCTTGTTCCGGTTATTTAAACTAGCTTTACTATGTGATGCGCACAAGCAAGTATAGACTAGTTTTCTCAAGTTAGAACAATTCAATTTCATGTTTGTTTTGCGAAAATGGTTTGAATTTGCTACCTCCAGTGGGCTTAAAACGGATTTTCCACTCAACAAAATGGGCTTAAAACTGATTTACCACTCAACAAAGTGGGCTTACAACGCACATTTATTGAATCGTTCCAATTCAAATAACAAGCCTTCATCCACAGACATTCAAGCAGTTTATCAAATAAGCATTTAGCCTTATGGTAAGCATGCTAGTTATGGCAACATTCACATTCATGCAGATATGCTAAAACACTAAAAACTCACCTAGTACTCCAAGCTAAGAAAATATGAGTTAGACAAAAATACATGATTCCTAAATATGTTAAATGTCTAATGCAACACAAGTAAAGATTGCAATTAATAGGCTCGGCTACTAATGTGGCATATGATTCGATTTGATAACATGCGGTTAAACACGCATTCAAAGAATTATTAAAATGACAATGCAGTTTGAATGATGCACCGAGCTTCGGTGCATGCAAGACAAGATGAATGTATGAAAGCATGAGGTATGCTAATTTGAAACATGATGCTCCTAAACTAACCATCGAAAGCGGTTAAGTAAAAGGGAGAAAGACGTGGGGTTGGAAGACATACACGTTATTACATTACTCTCTCATGAAGGAGAGTTCGAATGAATAAAACAAAACTAACTAACAACTAATTAGGGCTAAGTTAATTAAGCTAATTATTACAACGCTAAGTGAAATAAAAAGCTAAACTAATTAATTAATCATTACAACACTTGAATGAATTAACAATGAAGCTAACTAATTAAACTACAACACAAATGTAAGCCAACTAAGCAATTAAAGCCTATAACTACACTGCCATTACTCCACCTCGGGAAATTAAAGATGTACATGCTTGGATACTACCTGAAAAGACCTCCGTTTTGTTCTCGAAAGCCTTTGTTTGCATAGTTGAACATTTCCAGAACTATGTTGCTCCATTTTACCAACAATCTACTAAAGTTTGCATCAGTGGCCAGCCGGCCACTGGTAGAGACTGCCGGCTATCTGCCGACCATCAATGGTGCACTGTTGGCCATGGATGGTGGCTTGCCAACCACTAATGCACTGGATCATCATGCTGTAACAGAGTACAAACAGAGCAAAAAGAGGGTATTTCCAATGATTGTCTGCACAATTCACCCCTTATTTTCATGAACAAATCCAAAGAGTTGTGAACTTAAGCTACAAACCACCAATCCAAACAATTTCATTGCATGATGGCTTGTGATTCAAGATGTGCAAGCTCAATAAATGCAAAACAAGACACTCAAGAACCATCACCCTATCATGCATGATCAAGGGCAGTGGAGACCTAGGAAACTTGAGACATTTCATCACTTTGAGTATGAAATGTCCCAATATTCCTTGTATTCAATTAACGTTCGATTGAACACACAACACACAACACACAAGTTATTACCTTGCTCAATTTTAGTCCCAAGTTGTTAGTTACTCATTTTAACTTTACCAACCATTACTTAGTCAATTAAGTCCAAATGGTGAGTTAGAGTCCTCTAATGGAAAGAAAAGCTCAAGACACAAGTTGCTTTAGGTATAAAAGAAGTCTCATACCGTTGGTAATAAACCCCTTAAGAGATTAAGCCATTAAGTATGAAACCTCAATTCCACATTTAGGCAAGCAAATGGCTTGAAACCACTTTCAAAGTAAAAGAAAAACCAAGAAAGGAGGGAGGTTGCAAAGGTGATAAGTGCTGAAATGAAGTGCATAACAACATTAAAACATGCAATCAACTCAAAGAAGGGGTGTCTAATGGCCTAAAACACCAAACTTGTGAGGACTATTGCACTACAACCATGCAAAACAAGACTCAATTGACCCAAACAGCCCAAAATAGAGCTAAAACAATTTAAAACAAAGGCAAAATCATGCTGGAATATAGCTACAAAAAACTAGAAAATCATGTTAACATATAGAACTAACTAGGCTAGCAAACAAGACACGAGGAGGGGAGGCTAACCCCTCCAATTTTGGACTTCAAAACATGTTTTTTGCCACTGAAAATACTATGAAATTTAGTGGTTAAAAGCCCAAAAAAAGTTGGTTTGAAAGTGGGAAACAAAGGTGCAAAAGCCTTAGAAACAAGGAATAAATAAGGGTGAGACACCCCCTAACCTTAAATGGCTTAAAACACCAATTTCAGCCCATTAAAATAGAGATTTTTACAGCTCAAAAATAGCCCAAAAGCAGTAGAAAAAGATAGGAAAACAATGTACTAAAACAAGTTAAAAGACAAGTGTTATACCTCTTCAAGCTAAGCACAACTTTAGGCACAAATACAAGTCAAAACCACATTTAAGAGCTCCACCAAGACCTCAAGAAACCTCAGCTCAAACGTGATCAATTTTGGTTAAGGATATGTATGCAAAAGAGTGGTATAACTAGGCAAATATGCACAAAATTACAAGAAAGAGAGAAATCTAAAGAGAGAGAGAGAGAGAGAGAGAGAGAGAGAATTTTTGAGTTTGAAATCTTCTAACCTCAAAACATGAGAGAAGGACTCCCTCTACATAGAAAACATGAATTCTATACAAGAAGATCCAGCCCTCTACGTGTGGACAGATGCAAGCATCTGTGCAAATAGCTGGCACAGCTGGCATAAAATATCTATAACGCCCCAACTTCTGGGCCGTTAATAAATCAATTCAACCTCAAATTTATAATTGCAGATAACTCGTAATCTCAAATATACAAATCATCTCCATAAATAATTAACTCAAATGTCTCCAAAATATAAATTATACAAATCTCCAAAAATAATATATAGTGGTGTATCCAAAAATCTCAAACTCAATAATTCTTTAAATGCTTCAACTTCAATCGCCACTAGATTTGCTCCACACCTAAAAAATAAATTAATTCGGGAAGTATACAATACAACAGGAATAACAAGGCTCGAACAGAGAATAAATCAACAGGGATCCAACAATTACACAACCGATTAGATTCGATAATCAAGCAATTTACCCAAATTGCACAAACAAGTCAACTCGACAGGTGATAATTTATCCAGGACCAAATACCCAGTCCTACTCGGTACATGACTAGTGACCGGCCTCACCCACCTCACCCACCTCACCCAAGCACAATCGCTTATCCGGGCAATTGGTCCAAGCTATTGACAAGGTCTATTCGATTCATGTGCGGAGCAATTCCATGTCATTTAGCCAGACAAATCAACACTGACTACACAGAACAACTTAATGAAATTTATCAAATGACTAGAGTAATCAAATGAATCAACAACGAATAATTCACAGAATTTTCCAAATGATCAGAATAATCAAGAGGAGTACAAATGTGTAGTAATTAAGATAAACACTCTTTGCAAAGAGAATTAAAGAAAGCATATTGTATACCACCCGAATTACCTCAAATCAATCTCCTCCGTTGCCAACACTCAAATTTTGATATTTCTCCACGGATCTCCAAAGTCTAAGGTATAAGGTATGTAAGGTTTCACAAAATCTATAACTCTCCTCGTATATGAAAATGCTTACTCTCACTTTAAACATTCTTAATCTAAACTCTATATCTATATAACAAATAGAGAGAGATATGGGAAGAACCATAGAAAGAAGTTGAGATGTGAGCTCAATTTATAGGCAAGGACGCTTGGGACAAAAGAAAAGAAAGACTTGGGACCAAAGAAAGGAACTTTACTTGGTAGGCAAGAAAGGGATTTACTTGGAGAACACGAAGAGAAACTTCCTTGGAGACAAAGTAACTTGGAGAGAAAGGAAGATTAAAGAAATTAAAAATAAAAGATTACTTGGTAAGTAAGGAAATGATGAAAAATAAATAAAATAAAATTTACTTGGTGCCCAAGAATAATGAAAAAATATTAGAAAACAAAGGAGATGAATAATAATGAGGTGGAGAGAAAAAGAGATAAAATAAATAGAGAAAAATAAGTTACATTCACCAATATCACGCACTAAAATATTAATACCTCAAAAATACGGGATTTCACAATATTTGTAGAAAACACTAGTAGCCAGCCGGCTATCAGTGATAGCCGGCAAGGCAACATTGATGGCAGGCAAGGCGCATTAATGATCGGCAGACTAGAAGCTCTAGCTGGTAGCCTTCATAGATGGCCAACAGGCCATTAGAGACTACAAGAGGGAAAGACCAAGGCATGGTCCAAAAATGAGACAAAATGGATATAGGGTTTGAAAGGCTCAAACCTGTGGCGTTCCGCTGAGGACTTCGAGCGCTCGACGAGCAAACAGACTCGTCACCAGATGTACCTGCAAGAACATCCAAGTCTTGAAGGGCTGTCAAAAATGGGGTGTCTACAACGTGTTGACGGCTGGAGGGTTGCATGGAACCACTAGGAAAGCTCTACGTGGTGTTGATATGATGATTCGTCAGTACGACTGACAGATAGGATAGCCAGGCAGCAGTGCAAATTTTGAGGACCGACCAAAAAGTTAGCTCAGTTAGAAAAAGTAATCTCAGTCATGCCGATGCAAATGAAATTAAAGGGCAATTGAGAAGGGAATTTGTGCCGAACCATGGGCAAGCTAAACCAAAACAAGACATAGCGTTGGGCTGAGCTAAACTAGCACAGAACATAGTGTTGGGTTGAACTAACCAACACAGGACTCGATGTTGGGCCGAGATAAACCAACACGGGACATGATGTTGGGCCGAGCTAAACTTAAGTCCTTGGCCTCGTGCTAAAATAAGCCGTGTTTAAGCCACAGGAACAGGCCTAGTTAGGCATGGTTTGGGCCGCAAGCAAGGATCGGGTAGAATGTGGTCTATGGCCAAGATAATAACCAACATGTTGAAGGGATTAGCTGGTCTGGGAGTACGAGGCCCTTGTGGCATTAACCGAGCACGGGGCCGACTTTGGAGCCAGCCTAGTTCAGCTCAATACAAGGATATCCTAAGCTCATAATCTGGGGACGTAACAAGTGATTGCTCGGTTGAGGCATACCATGTGGTCTAATGACATAATATAGAGGAATCTTCTTTAGGCACACGTCAATATCGTTTGGCAGTTTGGCCGATACTATTCGGCGGTATTGACGCATACACGTGTAAGGAAAGGAGAGGGCAGTATAGTCACGCGTACAGAGAAGGACAATAGAGATAGTGCGCACACAATTTGGGGTTGCATGCCCAGCTTAAATAAGGGGCATGACCAAACTCTTAGAGGAGTAAACAAACTTTAGTAATTTTCTCTTTCGATAGCACTCTGCATTCTCTCTTCTTCTCCAAGTAAACTGATTTGACCGTCAGAGGGATTTTCCAGTGAACCACCTACTAGGTAGCTCACCATTGTATTGTTCACAGTAAGTCGGAGATCTTTAGGAGTAAGACGAGCTTGGTCGCAAGGCGTACGATAGACAACAGATATTTCTCCCCCATATAATTGGCACCGTTTGTGGGAATCTTGATACTGAAACCTTGTTCATCAAGCTTTTCTGTTCAACTTCAATGGCGAACATCGACGACATTCCATTGTCTATTGTTGACGGCATCACTCTAAAGTCTATTTAGAGGCGAGACGACCTGTCTACCATTCCGAACATGGTTGGTTTGGAGACCTCCAACAGAGGGCTACCTAAAGAGGTGCGAGACAAATGCATGAGGAGCTCTGAGTATTCATAGAGCCCTAAAGGACGCCAGTAACGAAGAGGGTCACATACTTAACACCTAGAGCACAAGTTGAGAGACTAAGATGCTATCATTCAAAGGATGACAGCAGAGATAAAGGCGCTGAAGCGATAGATTAAGGGGAAGGGCGTTGCTGGAATGGGAAACCACAGTGAGCACGCTCCAACCCATCACTCCAGTAGTCAGAGTAGGCGAAGGACTCATTCTCTCTTTATCATCAAGAGCTATGGAGTTGGTGACTCTGTCTTGTTAGCAGAGAGATCATCCACGCGGGACAATAGCTATCGTCCCTCGCGTCCGTCAACGACATTGAGAATACTCTTACTTCGCTTGTTTGAAGGACTTGAGGGACATCTTAGAGGAATGAGCTTGCCGTAGAGAGGCTTAGAAAGTGCTAGCATTGCAAAGGCTGGCCCTTAGAGTCCACGCCAGTGAGAAGGTTGTCATGCTGCCGCCCCAGATAGTGGTACATACACCGGTGGACCAGGACTTGACGAGGCTTAGCGCCATCCTATTTTCCCCTGAGATCAAAGACACATCGCTTCCTATCGGCTTCCACCAGCCCAAGTTTACACTGTACGATGGCAAGACAGACCCATACATGCACGTTAGTCATTACTAACAAATAATGGCTGGGCATAAGTGCAACGATGCCCTAATATGCCTCATTTTCCCAGCGAGTTTGAGAAAATTGGGCCTAAAATGGTTCGAAAGGCTACCGAAGAAAAGTATCGAGGGATGACAGCAATTGACAGAAGCATTCGTCACAATATTTAAGATGAACAAAAAAATATCAAAAGAAGTAAATCATCTGTTGGATGTGAAGATGAAATCGGACAGCTCTTTAAAGACATACAATGCCAAATACTGGGGACATATAACGAGATCCTCGACTGCCCTACAAACTTAGCTGTCGCCCAATATAAGCGAGGCTTGCCAGTCGGACATAGACTAAGGGATTCATTTACGATGAGCCAACCCACCACTATGAAGTCATTGATGCAACGAATTAATGAGCACATTTGAGTCAGAGATGATGCCCTCACTACGACCGAGAAGGCAAATCTAGTAGCAGCAGACAAACGAGTAGCTGGAAAGGTCCACTCGGTTTGACGGGAAGACAATCGTTCGAACAACCGAGGTAAGAATAAAAATCGCTATGTAAATCGCGACAACTGGAACAATTGTCATGATGGCAACTGGGCTAACAATCCTTGTAATGAGGAAGATAATGCCAAAAGAAAGTTAAAGGCACAAACCAGTATTGCTATAGTCTTCAAAATCCCGATCTATCGCATCCTTAGCAAAATCCAAGATGAGACATATATTTGGTGGCCAGCAAAATTAAGAGATACTCAGAGGGGATTCAACTTAAGGTACTGTTACACTTATCATGACGAATGGGGGCATCACATGGAGGATTACATGCCATTGAAACAACATCTGTAGGAGTTAATAGCTACGAGGTACTTAGATTGGTATATTGACAGCAGTGCGAAAGAGACCGGCAAGCTGAGCCAAATGGGCTAGCCGTCTTGGATGCTGCCTCCAAGGTGTTATCAATGTCATCCATGGAATTATTGAGTCGACGCAGGTATGCGAGCTCAGATGGATAATTAAAAAAGCAGAACACATGAGAGAAGTGTTGTCTGTTCAACCCGCCATTAAGAAAGAAAGAACTGAGGTAAAAGACATAATGACTTTTTCTAGCAAAAATTTGGAGAGAATTCATGCCTCCCATAACGACGCTTTAGTCACCACTCTACATATCAAAGACTTCGACATTAAAAGGATTTTGATTGACCAAGGCAGTGGTCGAGATAATGTACTATGATGCCTTTAAACAGATGAAGCTCGAGGACAATGACTTAGCTCAGCAACTTTTCCTCTAGTTGATTTCAACTCTTAGTTGGAGTGGCCAATCAGTGAGATTATTTTGTCAATCAAAGTTGGCTCGGTTACAAAGCAAGTAGAGTTCTAGGTGTTGAAGATGTCATTCACCTATAATTTGATCATTGGGAAGGGATGGTTGCATGCCATGCAAGTAGTGGTGTCGACTTACCACAAAGTCATGCATTACCCTTCAACAACCGGACAGATAGAAGAAGTTTGGAGAGATCAAGTTACGTCGAAACAATGTTTTGTTGAGGTGAATGACAGCAGGCCTACTAAAGGCTTTGTCCAAATGATTGAAGGGCTAGAAGGCAAGGAAGTCCTCGACGACGTGGGTAAAAAAGCTGAGGAGAAATCTGTTGAGAACTTAGTAGAAGTATGGATTGAAGAGAGTGATCCAAGCAAATTCTTTCTATTAGACTCTTCTTTGTCCCCTGCCGAGCAACTAGAATACGCGAATTTTTTGGTCTCTAACATTGAAGTGTTTGTATGAACCCCTTACGACATGCTTGGTGTCGATCCAAAATTCATCTGTCATCAGTTCAACGTTTTTTCAAATGCTAGGCCAGTTATATAGAGAACTTGGTGCTTAGCTTTACATGACGCTGAAGTAGTCGCCGAGGAGGTCAAGCACTTGTTGGAGGCGGGAGCAATCGAAGAGGTGCACTACCCAAAGTGGATTTCCAACATGGTGGCAATGCTAAAAAAAAATGGCAAATGACGAGTTTGCGTTGATAGCAAAACGGTCAACTGAGCTTGTCCCAAGGATAGCTTCCTACTTCCAAGGATCAACCAGTTGGTGGACATTACCGCTAGTTACAAAAGGTTCGATTTCCTTGATGCGTACAATGGCTACCACCAAATGGCCATGTACGAGCTTGACCAAGAAATCATTTCTTTCAAAACACCAAGAGATTTGTATTTCTATAAGGTCATGCCTTTCGCGTTGAAGAACGCTGGAGCGACCTTCCAACGGATAATTACCAAAATGTTTGCCTCTCAACTTGGTCGTACTATGGAGGCGTACATTAACAATGTGGTGGTTAAAAGCAAGGCTGAATCTGAATACCTTGACGACCTAGCTAAAATGTTTACAATTCTTAAGCGTCATAAATTGCATTTAAACACAATGAAGTGCGCCTTTGGTATGGGGACGGGCAAATTTTTTGGTTTCTTGGTGACAAACCGAGGAATCGAAGCAGACCCCTCACAAATAAAGGCGATCTAGGAACTAGAGCCCCTGAATTCTATGAAAAACGTATAACATCTTGCCAGGATGGCAGCCGCGCTTAATAGGTTTATTAGCCGGTTGTCGGATCATTGTAGGCCATTCTTTCAAACAATAAAATCTAAATTCTTTTGGGATGAAGAGTGCGACTGAACTTTGGCTGATTTGAAGGCATACATTTCCTCTGCCCCAATCTTGGTCACTTCAAAGCCCGGTGAAGAGCTCTACCTTTACTTGGTCATCTCTCAACATGCGGTCAGCACGGTGCTTATTAGAGTTGAGGGAATACAACACCTCTCTATTTTTTATGTCAGCAAAACATTGCTCCTTGTCGAGTCAAGATATCTACCCTTGGAGAAGCTCGCTTTGGTGCTTATGATGGCCTCCAGAAAGTTGTCCACTATTTTCATGCTTACATAATAATGGTGCTAACTGAGTTTCTGTTGAAGGTACTGTTTGAAAACGCAGACTTCTCAAGCAAAATCTTAAAGTGGGCAGTAGAGTTGGGGTAGTATGACATTAAATTCCAACTAAGAACTACGATCAAGGCACAAGCTCTAGCTGATTTTGTGGCGGAATTTGCCCCAGGCACTTACCCGATTTGCCCAGTTGACTTGACTTAAGGGATTGAGCAAGAAAGAAGGGCCAGTGCGAAAATAGCACAGCCAACAATGACTCCACAGCCAGAGGAAAATTTGCCACTTTCTACTTCGTCTTCCAACACGTCGTTGGGTTTAGAATCAACTGAGCTATCCATTGCACCAAACGTCGAGCTGTCAGTGGGTGAGATACAAGTAATAAAAGGGCAAGAAAGCAAACTTTAGTAATTCTCTCTCTCTTTATAGCGCTCTGCATTCTCTCTTCTTCTCCAAGTAAACTGACTTGACCGTTGGAGGGATTTTCCAGCAAACCACCCACCAGGTAGATCATTGTTGTATTTTTCGCGGTGAGTCGGAGATCTTTAGGAGCGAGAAGAGCTTGGTAGCAAGGCGTACGAAAGACGACGGATATTTCTTCCCCATACACTAATCAACTCTCAAAATTTACCACCAACCAAACACGTCCGTTTGGTGCAATTTTTATTAGATAAAAGTTGATAATTAAAAAATAAAATTAATAACAATTTTCCTAATTACTTAATAAAAACGTTTATTGAATCATTAATATTATTTCTACATCATAAATAAATAAATAAATAAAACAACACTCAAAACTCTTGCAGGATTTTTTTTAAAAAAAAAAATAATAATATTAATTTATAAACAATGTTAGTAGTCCTGTTTGATAGAGTTTTTTTTTAATTAAAAATTGATAATAAAAAAAGTAGAAACTAAAAACACCTTTCATCTGTCAAATAATCGAATTTTTAAAACTTATTTACACTATTTTTATATAATAAATTATAAATAAAAATTATACTAAATAATTTGATATATACTTTCAAATTAAAATAAGTTATAATCATCTTAAAATCTGTAACAAATAGTCCGAATAAATATAACTAAACAGCAGCAATATACTTATTGAGCAATGATACATCTCCTTAATTTTGGAACTCTAATTGAGTTCTACTAATGTGGTAGGGAAAAGAAAAGAAAAAAGTCAACATCAGATCAATAAATAGAGCTCACACCCTAAAACTCTTTTAGAGCACTTATTTTAGAACTCTCAAACATTTTTGATGCGTTCTGTTAAGGGTGTGCGTGGTGCGGTTTAGATGGTGTGAGAGTAAAATTATAAACCGAATGGTGGGTTAATGAATTAGCGGATTGACAAATTGCGGTTTGAGCGGTTTTTAACAGATTGACAGATTAAAGAATATTATAACTAATTATCATACATTTACATAATATATAAAACTAATTTGTATAATATTTTTTAGATATATAACATAATAATTTTACATAATATATTTCATATATATAATTACTAATTTGTAATAAATTTCATATCTTAAATCTTTTTCACATTCATTTTTATATTTATATTTTATTAAAAATTAAAAAATATATATATATTAACTATGACGGAGTAGAGCGATTCAATTAACGAATTATAAATTTTAAAATTTAAATTATAATTAACGATTAAAACAATACAAATCAATATAAATCGATACGATTTTAACAAATTAAACAATATTTTATACAGATTTATGTGCGGTCCAAAACGAGTTACAGATAGACATGAAAATGCTCCAAAAAGTCTACGATGCAACCCCACGGGCCGACCAAGTGGGGGCAGGTTGTGTCAAATCGGAAGGGGCCACCTCACAAGCTTAGGAATTTGGCTTCTTGTTCCCAAAGCAAGCCTTTTGAAGCCTCATATCATCATCATAATTTTGGTCTCAATTTCACATTAATATTAAATCAAAAGTGTTACAGCCATCACAATTATGGCACCCAAACCCATAAAGGCGGCTTTCAAGTTAAATTGGAATTTGGAAATTATATAGTGTTCTCACAATATGATTAATTATTATGATTGCATTATTGGCACCACTAGTGACTACATCCTACCAATTGTCACGTATTACAATGACCTTTACCGACAATATCAACCCATCTCCTCTACCACCCCTCTTCCCAAATTTTTTTATTTTTATTTTTGAAAATTTTTTTAATTTGAAAATTTCTCATCACCTCTATGCTCTTCCTTTTAAAACATCAAAGACATGAGGTGAGGATTGAGGGGTTACAGTGGTGTGTAAAGGCTGCAATAGTAGTCATAGGAGTAGTGTTTGCAGTGTGGTTGTGCCAACAAAGTAAGGGAAGAGTCCGGATCATCTACGGTGTTTTCTTGCGGCGATATCTACGGTGTCCCAAAACGACAATGACGTCATTTTGGGTCAAAATTTCAAAAAAAAAAAAAAAAAAAAAGAACCAGAGAAAGAGAAATAAGGAAGAAGAAAGAACAGAACCAGAGAAAGAGAAACGGGAAAAAGAAAGAAGGCATCCCCAATCTTCGATATCTTAACATCTCAAGCAGCAAAATCGAAGGAAATTCAAAACCCATTTTGATTCTTCACTCATTGAATCATATTGATTTGTCAAACAACAAAATGACTGTTTTTATATATATATATATATAATAAACCTCTCACTCAACAGCTTCAATGGTCAAGAGATTTTGAAACTTTGCTTTTCTTCATGCTTGTAATTTCAATTTCAACACTTCAAACACCCAAAATTTCATAAATCTATCTCACAAATCATCCAAAATTATGTAAAATCAAAGAAATCTGAAAGATCATATAAAACCAAAGAAATCAAAAATATATACATGCATGTAATATATATATACATAAAATAGAAAGAAACAGAACTTATTCCAGTCGTCATTCGTCCATCATCGGTTGTCGCCGGTTGAATATCAATCAAGAAAGGAAATAAACCCAATCTGAGATTGAAAAAATATGACCGAAACATGATAAACAACAACAAATAATCAAAAGAGTGTTTGGGATAAACATGATAAACAACAAATAATCAAATAGATAGGTACATATATGATGAATATCACTGAAAAAAAGAAAAGAAAACCAAAAACCCATATTGTCCCCATGAGGGTTCAAGAGAGAGAAAGCTGAAACAATTCTAAAAAGCATGGTATTTGTAGAGAGAGAAGAAGAGCGGCTTGTAAAGAGAGAACATTCGGAGGAAAAATAGGGGAAGATGAGAGGGTTAGTTCGGATCACTTTCCGTCGCCATCGTTTGCCCTTGCTGCTGCCATTGCCTAGCTTCGCCTCGTCGCCGTCTTTGTGGCCTCACTTCATCGCCGTCTGTGGTGTATGGGTTAGGTTCTCAGCTCTCAGTGAAAATGACAAAAAAAAAAAAAAAACTCAAAACGACGTCGTTTTAAATCATGACAGGAAACATTGCAGGAAAACACGGCAAATGATCCAGACTTGTAAGGGAAACCAAGGTGGGGGCTTGCAAGGGTAGGGGTCGTAGGGTTGGGGCTTGTAGGAAGCGGTCGCAAAATGGGAGTGTGTTGTAGGGTTAGGATAGGCTACGGATTGTGGTGGGGTTATGGAAGGGTTGGGCGATGGTGGCGGTGGTGGCTTGGTGATGGTCAATGGGGGTGTGGGTAATGTTTGAAAGGTTAGGAATATAAATACATTTGAAATTATGAAATATTTAAAGTGATAAAATAAAATTTTGAACATCTTAAAAAAAATCCATCTAAAAAGTTGGTGTAAAAAGCTGAATGAGGCAAATAGTAGTTCCCTGGTTTCAACATTTTGATTTCACATTCTTGACAAAGGTTATATTTTATATTTTAAACTTTATTTAACCCCATATATATATATATATATATTACTACTATTATGAAGAAAAATCCTACAATTAATTTAAAAATTGTAATTTTAATTTTATTTTTTTTTACAAATTAATGTGATATATAATAGTAACAAAATTTTAAATTTGAGATGAGACTCTGTGAATCATATGATAAGAGCCCTAGGAATTTGTAATATATATATATATTAAATTTTGTTTCCTTGTGTATAATACTACTAAGAATAAATTTGATCAACTAAGCTAGTTTTTAATTTTAACAATTAAGCTAGTTTTTTTTTTGAAAAAGCTCCCCACTAGTCCCACACCCAAATGCCCCTCATGCCTCACACAAAACTCGAATCCTCAACCTTCTCATACGAGAGTGCCCACGTGATACCATTTAAGCCTACTTACCATTATGCCAACTAAACTACTTGATATTCATATCTTATTAACTTTCAAAAATCTAAATAGAAAAAATAAAATATTTGATTCTTGCTTCAAGGGGTGGAAAAAGAAAAAAAATGGTTTAACTAAATAGATACCAATGAGCAAGAGCACATTAGTGAAAATTTCCAAGACAAAAATCTTTTTCTCACTTTTTCAACTCTTTCACTTTTTGTTTTTTCTTTTGTTTCTTTTCCTTTGAAAATGAGATTTCATTCAATGGAAAAGAAAATAGATTCCCACACCCATACTAAACATAGAACAAAGCCAAAGCAACTACAACAAAAAGGTCTAGTGAGCTATTGAAACCCATCGAATAGGACCACTCTAAAAAACTTGAATGCTAGTTCTTTCTAGTTGTCAATTTAGACAAAGTTGGAGACTATGTCTAGTTAGGGCAAGCCAAAAAAAAAAAAAAAGCCTTCCATTGTGTTCCATGATGCTTGTCTGAATTTTTCTTGACACAAATGCCCTTTTTTCTTTGTCGATTAAGGTTACATTTGAATCTTAAGTTTATCAAAGATAATAAAGGAAAATAGAATTAATTATACATATTTATTTGTTTAGAAGCAACCAAACAAAAATATAGATTATTTTTTCCATTAATATATATGTATTTTCTTTTCATTTTTATAATCCAATTAAAAATGAGATATTTTTTTAATCTTCTACTTTGTTCTCTTTTTCTATCCTTTTCTTTTGTCTCCACAAATTCAAAATCAACCTAAATGTATTTTCATCCACTTTAGGCTTGCAGCATTACACAAAGCCTCCATATTGGGTATTTTTTCATCATCATAAATGATAATGTGATTTTCTATTCACCAAATGATGATTTAGGAAAGCCAAGTTTGTCGGTTAAGTTTGATATAAGAATGTTAATTAGGTAATTAAATGTGTTGTATATTGCAGTTTAAATGCGGTAATTATGTTGTTCATGTACTCATTTACCATAAAAAATGCTAACAATTGAAATCGATTAGACCAATTAAGACAAAGTAAAAAATTTATTGTTAAAATTGAGTCAAATTAAAATTATAGAAACTAAAATGAAATAATAGTCAAAATATAAGAATTAACAGTATAATTAATTTAGAACCCTTGCAAAGAATGTTAAATTACCGGAGAAACCATGTAGCCCAAGGACCTCCACAAGCTCGGCCCGCTCAGTCCTACAGGCCCGAATTCCAATTCAGTTTGGCCCACTTCAAGATTCATATAATAAAAAACAAATATAAGGCCCATTGGATTAGGCTGAATGAGAAACAAGCATGCCGTGTACGTGGCGTGATACGATTGGACAAGTACAGCGAATATGTTGTACCTTCCTGCAACAACACGTGTACCAAATAAGAATCCTAACTCGTTGGGAGTCCGAACCTTTCCCCAATCAATCTCAACTTATTTTAATAATTTTTTAAATTTTTACAGAAAATATATAGAAAAGTAAAAATTTTTCAATTTTTTTAACTAAAATATATAATTGACAAATGAGCCCTCATTCACTCTCTCCAAATTTGTGAGTAGTGAAGCGATTCTTTGAAAGTGAAATTATAATTGATTTGAGCGATTTTAAACAAATTAATGGATTAAAAATATTATAATCAATTATCAAGTATTTATATAATACATAACACTAATTCATATAACATTTTTTATATATAAAATAAATTAATTTTACATAATATTTTTTATATATACAACTATTAATTTGTAATAAATTTTATATTTTGATTTTTTTTTACATTTATTTTTATTTTGATATTTCATATGTATATATATATATATTATAGCCAAACGGAATAATTTTAAAAATAAATTACAAATTTTAAAATTTAATTTGTGATTAGCAGCGGTATAAATTGATACAAATCATATAATTTTAACAGATTAAGGTCTCGTTTGGGAACATACTATTTTAATAATTTTTTGACTAAAATATGAGATAAAAAAACTTAGTATGTTTGGGATAATTTTTTAACTTTTTACAAAAAAATATATAAAAAAAAAAGATAAAAAAAAATCTTTAACTTTTGATATAGATTATAAATTTTTTAATTTTTTTTAATAAATTTTTTGACTTTAGACCAAAACAGTTACTTGTAAAACGAGGCTAAAAGATATTTTAGTACTCCGAACTAATAAAAGGGTCTGGGAGAGACAAAAGAGCGATCTCCAAACCGTTCGCAGGCCTGGTCTGAGCCGAGCTAGGGTTTCTCTCTCTCTCTCTGTATGTGCATTTGTGTATCTATATATATATATATAAACTAGGTTAGTGTTTGGCAGAGGAAATGGGGGATGGATACTGGAATCGACAACAGCCTATGCATCCTTCGGCTGGGATGTTCAAGCGACCTCGCACTGACTATGGTAAAATTGGCAATTCTTGATTTTGATATTGAATTTCTACTATACATACATGCACACATATGTATATAATTGTTTTGATGTGAATTGTGGATTGGTGTGTGCCGCATTCAATTGGTTTGTGTTGGCTGTATAAATTGACTTTTTGAAAAAATTGTGAATAGGAAAATTGTATGGAAGGACATGGTTGAAATGTGGTTAGGAGGACTTTGTGACGGAAATACTCTCTTTCAATTTGTGATATAACCACATATTTGCATATCAGAGCTACTAAGGCCAAAAAAATTAAAAACAAAAATTAAAAATAAAATCTTGATATGAGTATATGTGTATTGTTACTTGTTAGTATGAAAGTCTTCAATATATCGTAACGTAACCCTTCTGACATAGGCTCCGAGTTACAACAAAGTTTTGGTAGACAACATTCCCCTGACTTTTTAGTGGAGAGGATGACTCCTGTGACTCGAACCCACGCCACAAGGCTGGGGGTGGGATGCCACTTGAAATCTCTAAAAATCATATCCTCTGACTTTAGAATGACAAATTTACCAAATAAGAGCCTGATATTTTAGTTTTGCAATCTAATGTAATCATTTTTATTAGACTAGTGAATATACTAGGTTTGAATCCTTTTTGTGCTATGGTAATGTAGTGATGATTTGGAAGTGCTTTTATTATTAGTTCCAACAGGAAGTTTTTAATTTTGGGGTAATTACACTATCTCATGTGGTTTGGCCCCAATACACCTCTCATCATATGGTTCAAAAGTCAAGCATAACCCATTAAAGTGCAAATTCTAACTCTGTTAACAGTTTTTGCAAAAAGACAATATTCCTTTTATTCTTTTCCTCCAATTTTGTCTCTGTAGTCTATACCACAACCACAACTCATCATGTCTGTCAATTCTTCTCTTGCTCTTTTACTCTAAAACCACCTGCTTGTAAACTGTATAATTTCAGTAATTTCAACTCAGCCATGAATTAGAAGCCCCACTTAAAACACTTTTTGAGAAACTCCTGAGTAATGCAAGGTTTTCAGTTGATGAGAGCTTATGGTGATATATTAGCATTGACCTCCCATTTGTATGATCCATATAACATGATTGAACACCCGTAATAGGAAAAAAGGAAAAGTCACTGCATCCACCGGGAGCAGCATGCATATAAAGAGCTTATGGTGATTTATCATTGACATCGTTCGATGCTAAAGTAAAACCATACATATAACTTATAAGAGCAGTACATTGGCAGAGATATCTAGTTGCCTTCCCTCTCTAACATGATATTAAAGGGCTAACCCTTCCAAAAAAAAAAAAAAGAAAGGATTTTTCAGCTTGAACATCAAGGCGGCATTAACTGCCTTCCTTCTCTCTTTGAGGTTGTCACTAGTTGCCTCATTAAAAATTAATAGAAGTGTTTACACCAAGACATTGTACCGACAAAAAAAAAAAAAGGAATACTTTTTTGGATGCTGGCCCTTTGCCCTATTTGATATGGTTTTAAAGTTTAATTCTATGTTTTTTTTTTTTGGGGGGGTAAATTGAAATTTATTCCAGAAAACCAAAGCCAATACAGCTAACAAAATGGGCTTTCCCCTTCTAAACAACAACTAAAATTGCAAAATAGGTATAAAAAGCAATCAAAACAAACCAACCAAACTACGCAACACCTATTAAACTCAAACCTGACCAGTAGTTATTCTATGGCCTATCAATATCCTAGTGGATCCATTCCAGGTTAAGCAAGTCAACCGATTCTCATATGTATTCTTAATCAGCTTCCACGAACTTAAACAATCTCTGATATCTTTTTCTAGAGCAAGAAACACAGTCCCAGAATCTCTGATTCCTCCCCTGAAAATTCTGGCATTTCTTTCAGCCCAAATATGATAAATAGTATCTGCAAAATCCAGTTTATACACATCAGTGTAAAAAGATTTCCTAGTCAAATGTTGCACAACCCATCCAAGTTCAAGATCCCAAGGCCTAGGGCTTTTTCTTATTCGAAATCGATTCTCATATGTATTCTTATATGTATTCTTAATCAGCTTCCACGAACTTAAACAATCTCTGATATCTTTTTCTAGAGCAAGAAACACAGTCCCAGAATCTCTGATTCCTCCCCTGAAAATTCTGGCATTTCTTTCAGCCCAAATATGATAAATAGTATCTGCAAAATCCAGTTTATACACATCAGTGTAAAAAGATTTCCTAGTCAAATGTTGCACAACCCATCCAAGTTCAAGATCCCAAGGCCTAGGGCTTTTTCTTATTCGAAATCTATCAAGCATTCTAGCCCATATCACTCTAGAATACTCGCATTCAAAAAACAGATGTTGATGGCTTTCCAGACACTGCTGACACAAGACACATATAGGGTCAACATGCAATCCCCATACTAATAATCGATCTTTAGTTGCTAATCAGCTCCAACAAACCAACCATTGAATAAAAGCCCATCAAGGAACATACTTATTAAACCAGACAAAATCATGCCAAGGAACAGTATCCCTTACCTCTCTAATAGCATTCCAAGCAGACCTTACTGAGAAATCACCATTAGTAGCAGGGACCCAAGTCATAGAATCTTCAACAACATTAGGCTTCAAGCGCAGAGGGGTATGTGTTATAACAGGTTGAATTGCTCTCTTTCTGATCCTAGGCCAATTCCAAGTGCCATTATGTATAATAGAGTCCACTTTTGCCAATAAAGCACCACCCACAATTCTAACTGTCTTCTCCACAAAACGCTGATATGAGGGCCCTATTGGCTGCCAATTGTCCAGCCAAAGAAAGGTATCAGCACCACTCCCAACTATACATTTAATCAAACGCTGCCCCAAGATCCTTAAGTCGAATAATTTTTGTAGAGTCCATGAGGAATCTTGAGGTAAATCCTTAAACCAAACATTTTTAGTCTTGATAATGTAGCTATGAATCAGTTTAATTCTATGTTACGTGGTCTCTTCTAAATATGCTTGTTAGGTGTGCGCCTGATAACACGTCGGACACAAATTTTGTATCCTTACCCAAGTGTTAAGTGTCCGACACAGGTACTTCTTACATTTATGAGTCTATGTAAGATAGACCAGCATTTTAATCTCTCTTTCTAGTTTTTGTTCTCTCTCATCCATCTGTGTGACTTTTTGAAACTTTGCTTGGTCAAAGCCTTCCTGGACTTGTAAGATGTACTACTATGAGTTTTGTTTTGTTTTGTTTTTTTGTTTGTTTTTTTAATATTCAAAAAAATAAAATGAAATAATTTAGAGAATTGATCCACTTTTCAAACTATTTGGAAAACTAACCTGCTTTTTGAAATTGCATTTTGAAAATGCGATTTTGAAATTAAAATTGCATTTTCAACATGCAATTTCACCTTGAAATCATATGTTGAAAATACAATTTATGATGACATGGACTTCACTTTTTGAAATTGCATTTTCAACATGCGATTGCAAGGTGAAATTGCATGTTGAAAATGCAATTTCAATTTAAAATTGTATTTTCAAAATGCGATTTTAAAAAGCAGGTTAATTTCCCAAATAGTTTGAAAAGTGGGTCAATTCTCTAATTTTTTTTTTTTTTTTTAGAATATTTAAAAAAAAAACTTGTACTACTACTAGCTATTTTATTTATCGTGCAATGTTTTACTTTTTGCTGTATAGATTTTGAATATTATCTTCGTTGTCTGCTGTTTTTATGGCTATGGCATAGATGTGATAATCTCCTACTTTTATTCTTTGAATTAGATCTCATAAAGTGGTTCTTACTGTTATATTGAGTTACTGCAGATTCCTCATTGTAATTGCATTTTCTTCTCCCATAAATTTGTTTTGTGTCAGCTGTTTATTGAAAGTGGAAATAAAAAGAATCTCACTTTGTTCTTTGAAAGCCATTAGAACTTATCTATCATCAACGGACTGCATTATAATGCTAGATATTATTGAATGAAATTGAAGTCTGTTTTCTTACTAATTGCAGATCTTCCACCTTCTCTGGTGCCCTCAGCTCATGAGATGCATAGCTATTTAGGAAGAGATGATGATCGTGGTGGACCTCATGGTTCAAAGGACTCAAAAACAATTGGATCAGCATATGACAACTATCTCCAGAATGCAGTACCCTTTCAAATGTTAACCTTTGCTCAACCATGCATCTACCTGTTTGTATTCTAAAACATTCATTTTGTTGTTTTTGTAGCAATTTACCTCATTTTCTTCTGGAGAAGCTAGTAAATTTGGCAGAGTTGGGTTAGGAAGGATGGCTGGTGGTGGAGTGCTTGATCGTCCATTAACTGATCCTGCTGCAATGGGTCGTTCTGGGGCTGCTGGTCCAGATCTTGGATTGGATGGTCGTGGCATGGGTTTTGATGGTCGGCTTCCCATGGATCCACTAAATCCCCGAGGCATGGGTTTTGATGGTCGTCTTCCAGTGGATGCAATGCCCAGGCCGACCCGTGAGACACTGCCTCTCCCTCCGATGCTTCGAATACTCTATATGTGGAGGGGCTTCCTTCTGACAGCAAGAGGAGAGAAGTAGCTCGTATCCTTTAATATTTTGGAGTTCTGGATAAGTCAATGACAATTATTTTCATATTATCTTTGACATTTGCCTTTTGATTTGGTGACGTTCTTTTACCTCATCATTAGATATTTTTCGTCCTTTTGTGGGGTATAAAGAAGTAAGACTTGTGAGCAAGGAGTCCAGACATGTAAGTCTGTAATGAATTTTTATATATCACTTAATTGCTCTTCTTGGCTTTACTTTGTTTATCATTAATGATATTTACCTGTCTGAAAGTGTGGTTCTTTTCATTAATAAAACTCAACCTTTTCTGCAGCGTGGCGACCCACTTACCCTTTGTTTTGTGGATTTCACCAATCCAGCTTGTGCAGCAACTGCTTTGAGTGCCTTGCAAGGTGATCACCTTCTAATTTCTTTATAATATTGACAGTTTTTCTGTCTCCGCTGAATTGTTCATAAAGATGGTAGAATACATGTTATATGAGTTAATGTAGTAGTATGCTACTCTGTCACTGTAAGGGGGTATGTTAAGATAGTGATTGTGTTTAGGTCGTCTTTTAGTTGTCTATCAAGATCTAGCTATTGTGTTTAGATAGTGATTTTTAGTTATCCTCTAAGAAGCATCGACACGGACACTGGACAATGTGATTTTTCAAAAATAAATAAATAAATGAGGACACGGACATGGGACATGGTGATTTCAAAAAAATAAAGACACAGACACAATAGTAAAAAATATTTTTTTATTTGCTATGTAAATTAATATATGTTCACAAATAATCAAAATTTATGTTAATTAATATTATGTTCACACATGCGCACACACAAAATTTAAATAATTAATAGATCATCTATAAAAAAGGCAAAAACGCTAAGTGTGAACTTGAGATAATGAAGTTATCATCCAATGCATCATTACAATCTAAGCAAAAAGTAATAGACATTCAACATCCGACAACTATTGAAAGTACTAAAGAAGAGGGGAAAAAAAATAGTTTGCTTATCCCCAGAAAAAAATTTATTAAATAAAGGGACCATACGTGTCCAACTTGTCCCATGTCTCCGGCGTGTTTGACACTGCTACAACACTTGTTTTGGAGTGTCCATGCTTTATAGGGTGTCTCTTAGTTGTCTATCAACATGTAGTGCATTACCTCAAGTGAGTTGGTTGAAATGACTTGAGATTTTAACTTGTATTTGCATTGCACAGGCTATAAGATGGATGAGCATGATCCGGATTCTGCCTACTTGCGACTACAGTTTTCAAAGTACCCTGGCCCAAGGTCTGGTTCTGGGCCTCGTGGTAGGAAGAGGTAATCAGGCTTCAGATGAGGACACCAGGTTGAGTTCAATCTCTCACATTTGCTCATACGTACATTCATATGTTTCTCTCCTAGCTTGAGTTTTTCTTTGATGTATTGTATTTAGAGCATGCAATTTAGATTGCTCAACCCTGGGCCATATACTAACTATGAAAAGTTCAGGAATGCAAAAAACAAAAAAAGGGTCTAGGTGGTGAGGAGAAGGAACTAGATTTCATAATTTCCTTGAAGTACTGCAGGAGATTTTCTTATTTTTCAGGAAATAGAAGTTTGTTGTAAAATTATTGTTACAATCAGATCTGTTTTTATTATTCTGCTTGAGACATGTAGTGTTTCAATAATGTTAAATGATTTGTGTTTCATAATGACTTTCTCTGTGAGTCGGGATAGATTGCAGTTACAGCCTTTTTATGTTTCAGTTTGTTGATCAGAATGAGGTTGGATTTTAGATCTCTCTAAATGTGAAGAAAATAAGAGGATATTAGTCGACTTTGCACTAATTTTTTTAGCTTCTTAGGTATAACTTATGAGGGGATGGAAATAGTATGCGAATCAAAATAAACTCAGTCCCTTTATTTGCATGCCATTTACGTCCTCTTTTCCAATGAGGTCATGCAAAATGAGAATGGATGTGATTGATGTAGGAGAAATAAGAAATAATACACCACGGAAATAAACGGATTTGGACATACTTTTTACGCTCAAATCGAATTCATAGATCATGTGGGTAAATCACGTGCTTTCATTAATGTCTTCGAATAATTTTCAGTAGTGGAGTAGAACTATTAGAGAACTACCCACTCTATTCACAGTACAAAAGTTATTATCTGTTTTTATGGAGAGAAAAAAAATAGAGAAGACTACCGGAGATTGATCAGATACGGTTTAAATTAACTCTCAACGGTTTAAATTAACTCTCACCGTATAATATGTATATTATATGGAAGTGTTATAACCATGAGATAGTGAGTTGATCACTTATCTTCAAGATAAGTTAATCCAAGTTCACTTTTGATTGGGTCTCTCTTTATGGGTTTTGGGTTATACTACTATGGGCTACTTAATTGGGTATGGGTTCTAAACCCGACCCAACTTCCAACAATTTTATCTTTCACCTAGGCTCTACCAAGGTTGGTCAAGTTGGAGTTCGGTTTTATTGATTCATCCATCTTATGATTATTATTTTTATTGGTTCGAATATGTATTGAGTTGGTGTTTTGGAACCTCTGAAGTTACTTTTGGATTGATAACAAAAAGATTATTTATTTGTTTATTTAAATTTTTATTTATATTTAGTCGCTATATAATATAGGATACTCGGTTCATAAATTCAAATTTGAATTTTGTTTGACCAAAGATCTAGGTGCTGAAATACTTTGTCTATGAGGACACGCTAGTGTAAAATGTCCAAACTATCCATATATATATATATATATATATCGTATACACGGTTTTTCCTCTCAGTTCCACCACTCTCTCTCTCTCAACAACCACATCTCTCTCCTCCATCATCAACCACATCTCTCTCCTCCATCATCTCTTCTCCAATGGCCTCGCTCTCCTCTCTGTAAAATCTACTGTCACCGGTGGCGCCACTGCCTTCCTCCTCGACTACAGTGGCAGTGGTGGCGGAGGTGGTGGTTCATCCACTGCAAAGTTGGAGGTTTGGAAATGGCGATAGATCTGGTTGAAATAGATTCAGTAATGGAAAGAGCTGGTCGAGATAGCTTCTTGTTTGCAACATCACCTACTCCGCTGCCACTGACAAATATCACCGATGCCCGTCCTTGTCCTCTTCCCGGAAGATCATCACAGATCAACAACAAATCAATGGTATTTTAGTTGTTCCCCTTCATCTGTGGCACCACCGTGCCGGTAGCACCATACAACGGCGTTGCACTTAGGACCAAGCCGATGGAACAGTCAATCTCTTATATATATATATATATATATGTCTATAGATCTGATCTATTATACCTTAGTGCTATATATGTATATATTTGATCTGTTGAATAGTTGTTTGTGTATTTTACTAATTTGTAAGCAACAGATAAAATTGATAAACTTGTAATCTATGCATTATTTTAGAATGCTCTGAAGGGAATAACAGGAGCAGGTCATACACTCCTATATGATAAAATCACACATTTTTAGCGCTTAATAGTAGTTGCTTGGATTTCATAGGCTAGGGAGTGATTTTTTTATTTCTTTTTTTGACTCTTGGATTGTAACTTCTATGATTAGCTGGCCAATAATAGTGTATAGTAGTATGCATTTTAGACAAATAGAGAGAGGAACTCACAAATTTTGAACATATAGGAAAAAAATTCAACGGATAGTCAAAATAATTTGAAACAGATGGATATAAATTTGAACAAATAGTCAAAAAAAAGTTGACAGATAAATTAAAGGATAAAATTGGAAATAAATTTTTTTTCAAAATAAACAAAATGATTTTTTACCAAACTATTCACAAATGGTGAATTTCTCACCAATAAAAAAATATCTACTAAACTTGATATTTTATATCCTCTGTAGATCGTGGACTTCTCAACAATTATCTCTATAATGTAAGAGGTGAGAGAGAAGATTATCTGCTTATTGTATTCACATCTCAACCTTTGCATGCCAATGTGTACTGGTAACTATCATCCTCACATTTTCTTTTCCTTGTTTGGTGGTAAAGAAACGTGAACTGGCCACATCCATTTTCATCGTCAGTGTCCTATTAGAAGAAGAAATGACTCTCTCTCTCTCTCACATTTAAAGAAAAGTAGTATATATGTGACACTTTGTTGTTTTTGGCCGACTACGGGAAGGTAGGTGAAAGTTGATTTTTTGATTTTTTTTGGTTTTTTATAAAAAAAAAAATGTGTAAAAAATATGAGAAATAATGTGATTTAAAAGTTGACTTTTGACTACCAATTCATTTTTCAAAAGAGCCCTTTACGTTGTGTATGGTTTGAGAATTTGAGGAGGGATTTGGAAATGAAAAGGGAAAAGTTAGGTGAAATGTGAAAAAATATATTTACATTTCACCTAATTTTAAACATCTTTTTCCTTTTCCTTTTCCTTTTCAAATTCCTTTCTAAATTTCTCAACCAAACACAGTATTAGAGTTGGGTTAGACAAATCATATTACTCGAGTATGAGTCACGTTCTTCTGTGCATTAAAAGATTATTTAAAATTGACTCATTATATAAATAAATTAATTTTGTATATATTTATAAATTTATTAAACTTTTAAGTTAAATTTCAACAACTAACTATTCAATTCGATGAATTTATATGCACTATAAAAAATTAAGGTTTTGTTTGGTTTAGTTTTTGAATCATGATTTGAGTTTTGAGTTATATTTTAAGTTTTGAAAAGATAAAATTTATTTGGTTATGATTTTTGAAAAAAGTTTTGAGTTGTATTTTAAGTTTTGAATTGTATTTTGAATTTTTTTGGGTTTAATTTTTTTTAAATATTTAAAAACTTTCTTAATTTTATTTTTTTTAGAATAAATATTTTTTATTGTAAATATTTATTTATTTTTTAAATATATGCTGTATTTACTACATTTGTGGGTTATATTTTTTAAAAATATATTTATTTATTTTTTATTTTAAATATTTTAAATATTTGTTGCAAATTTTTTGAATATTTTTTCTTTATTTTTTAAATATTTAATTTTTAATTTTTTTTAAATTTAAAAAAATTTAGATCGCCCCATATATATCTAAATCATAACAAATTATTTAGTTAATACTTAAAAAAAATAAAAAAATATTTTTTTCAAAAATAATAATAAATAATTTTAAAGAATAAAATAAAAAATTATTTTTTTAATTTTTTTTTTAGAAAAATAAAATTTTGAAAAGTATTTAGTTATGAGTTATGAATTTTTTTGATTCAAATCATGATTTGAGTTGAAAATCAAATGCTACCTAAGATACTTGAGCTCTACTCGTGTCAGACTTATTGGTGGATTGTCATACAGGGGGCGGAGGGAGCATGTGACAGGGGTCGTCCCCCTGGATTTTGGGAAATTTTTTTTTTTTTTTTTTTTTGCAAAAATAAAAAAAAAATTAAATAAAAAATTATAAAAATATTATTAAAGTGAAATGTCAATGATATTTTAAAAATTATGAAAATAATAATGGTTGTTTTGATTGAAAATGAAGAGACTATTATAAATAAACCATATTAGCTATGAATTTTTTTGAATGTAACGACGATGTCATTATTAGTGATATACAAGTATAAGTAATCTCACTATAAAGATATGAAATTTATTAGATTGTTAGTTACATTTGACATGTGAGGTTCACTATTTATACGTTTATTTACCATGAGTGGGTGATATTACACACCAGTGATGACGTGGTATTACCATTATATTGAATTTTTAATCAAATTTTGTATCAAAAAATAATTTATCATTATATAATTTATTTTAAGGCTTATATCCATATTTTTTTTTTGTATTGTCCATAATACACTAGTTACAAATAATATTTTTTTTTTGATGTTTCCTGAAATCAATCGTAAAAAATTTACGTAAAATATTTTTGTAAAAATTATTATAATTAGTAAGTGCCCCCTCTAAATTAATTTTCTGGCTCCGCCACTGTTGTCATAGGTTGGGTTTGGATCAGGTTTTTAGAAATCTGCCTCGTCCTATATCATGTCATGGCGGGGCAAATCAGGAAGTGACGGAAGCGGGGCAGGTGTGGAGTGGGAGGCGGATTAATTTTGTAAGTTGAAAAATAAAATATTAATAAAAATTATAGATAATATAGTATATTACGAATAATAATTTATACTTAATGAGAATTATATTATATAAGATAGAAAATAAATGAATATTAAGTATAATATTTTAACTTTATTATAATAAAAAATAAATATATTATATATTATATTATATATATAAATATATTTAATAAATATAATCGGAAAGGGGTTCGGGTGAAACGGGGCGGGGCGGGGCAGGAGAAAATGACCATCCCTACTTATTAAAAGTTTGTTTGAACTCGACTCATTAAATAAATAAGCTAAGTTTAAATATAATTTTAAAATAATTAAATTATCAAATCAAATTTAAATAATTTACTATTCAGTTTGACTCAATTAATTTTCAGCCTTAATTGGCCTTGCAAAAAAAAGAAAAAGAAAAAAGGCTAAGGTCTCAAACACTATTGGACTTCGTTTTTAACAAAAAGCTTGCAGAAAAGTAGAGAATGAAATGATAAATAGTGATTTTTTAACTAAAAAGCAAAGTTCTCAAATAAGGCCAAACTCTCATCTTATTTTGATGGGAAATTCTATGATGCGCATCTCTTTAGGAGTGTATACCATATACATATTGTCACAAAAATGTATAATTTTATCAAAAATTTTTATATCATCAGCTATAAAATACGTAATCTTGTCACAAATTAACGTAATAAAATGTGAAATTTTTTTTGGCTGATATTGTAAAAGTTTATGGCATGATTATAATATTTTTTGTTACATCACGAGATTGCGTATTTTGTGATTAATATTATAAATTTTTGTGATAAAATTTCATATTTTGTGATAAAATGATGGCATTTCCCTATTCTGATTATGTACCAAGACCTTTTTTTAAGATGCGGAATGTACCGAGACGTTAAATGAGACTATGTGCCCTGGCAAAGTCGGCAATTTTTTACTCCCAAAAAATAAATAGAGAAATAAACTAATTAAATTAATTTGTTAAACAACTAATCACATATATGATGTATGTGGACTCAGCAAAACTGATTTTTTTTCTTTTTTTTTTTTTTGCAAAAATTACTATTGAGGAGGAGTTTTGAAAAAATATTACATAATAGTGAAAAGTATATGATTTTAATTTTTAATATTTCTAAAATTTATTTTTTATTTTTTTTGTAATTTTTTTTTCTGACACATCACTTGTATGTAATTTTTTATTTATTTATCTTTTATATTTTTAAAAACTCCCACTTCAACAGTGAATCCCCATCTCCCACAGCTCTAAAAATTGAGTCAGGATTTTCTAGAATGATTTTTATTATTTTGTGATTGTAGAGTAATAAGGTTAGGTTTGAGAATTCAAAGGCGAAATGATTATTGAACCCTCAACTTTCAGCTATCCAAAAGATCATTCTAATAAAATACACTCTAGAGAATCCTTAGTCCTAAAAATTATGTATATATAAACCCTATAAAATATGTTATATTTTTATGGTATACATCCCCAAAAGACATGTACCACATATACTCCTGTTACTCGTTTTTGTGATATATATTACGTATTTTTGTAGTAAATGTTATGTATTTTTTCTTCCAGAGTTATGACAATTTGTGATTTAGAAATGAAATTTTGCATTTTGTGGTAATATTTGTGTAATTTTATTTTTGAATCACAAATTGTTATAATTCAACTAAAAATATATGTAATATTTATCATAAAAATACATAAATATACCATAAAAATACATAACAAAGAATACACACAATTTGAGCATAGCATTGCCCATTGTGGGTGATAATAAAATAGAGTGATGATATACTAAAAAATTGTACTAAAAATCAAGTACAAAATTGTGAGATAAGTTTTAATCTTATTAAAGGTCTCCTAAAAAATGATATTGCCACGCTATTTTAATAGTTTTTTTTTTTTTTTTTCCAACTTTTGTAAAAATAGAGTTTCAGCATCATTTTTTCTCAGCCCCGGTTTGGCTATATTTTGGGGCTAAAAAAAAAAAGCACAAAATGGAAAAATAGGCTAAATAAGCTAATAATATAAAATATCACATTCAACCTATAATCATTACATTTTTTCTCTCACAAAAGTCAAAAAAATCAAAAAATTCAAACCAAACAAAGCTAATTAAAAAAGTCTCAACACAAAAAAATGGCTATATTAGCTAATGCCGAATGAAGCTTCAGTACACATTCAAAAATTTGATAGATTGGAACAAAATTTGAATTGAAAATATCAAAAATTTGAATAGATTGGGGAAAAATTTGAACAGATGGTCAAAAATTTGAACAGATAAACAACAAAAAATTAAACAGATTGTAGACAAATAGAGAGAGAAACCCACAAATTTTGAACAGATAAGAAAAAAAATTCAACAGATATTCAAAATAATTTGAAATAGACAGATATAAATTTGAACAAATAATCAAAAAAAGCCAACAGATAAATTAAATGATAACCAGTGACGGAGCCAGAAAATTAAATTAGAGGGGGCACTTATTAAGTGTGTTTGGTTTGAGTTTTATAGATAGTTATTTGAAAATTGAGTTTTTTGATTTTCGTGTTTTTTTGTTTTTAGTGAATATTTTTAAAATTTTAAACTTTTTTTTTACTTTTTTAGATACACCTTACTTAGATGTATCTAAAAGGTAAAAAATTTGTAAAAAAATATTTTAAAAAATTAATAAATACATAAAAATAAAAAAAATGTATTGAATTCTTGTATTTTTTTTTATATTTTTGGTATTTAGTAAATTTTTAAAAGGTTTTTTCACAAATGTTTTACTTTTTAGGTATATTTATGTTAGATATGTCTAAAAAGTAAAAAAAAAAAAATTGTTTAAAATATTAAAAAAATTCAATAAAAAAAAAAAACACGAAAAATAAGAAAATAGAATTTTTTGAAAAGTGCTTTTTAAAAAACCTAACCAAGCAAGGTGAAGAACCTAGTGTATCATGGACAATATAAAAAAATATAGATATAAGTCTTAAAATAAATTATATAATGATAAATTATTTTTTTATACAAAATTTGATTAAAAATTTAATATAATAGTAATATCACGTCATCATTAGTATGTAATATCCCAAACTAATAGTAAATAAACATATAAAGATTGAACCTCACATATCAAATGTAACTAACAATCCAATAAATTTCATATCTTTATAGTGAGATACCTTATACTTACATGTCAACAATAATGATATCACCATTACATTCAAAAAATTTTATAGATAATATGGTTTATAGTAGTCTCTTTATTTTTAATCAAAACAATTGTTCTCATAATTTTTAAAATGTCACTGACATTTCATTCTAATAATATTTTTGTAATTTTTTTATTTAAAATATTTTTTATATTTACAAAAAAAAAAAAAAAAAATCCCAAAATCCAGGGGAGACACGTGACTCCCCTGGCCCCTTCTTACCTCCGCCACTGATGATAACATTGGAAAAAAAATTTCTTTCAGAATAAACAAAATAATTTCTTACCAAACTATTTCACAAATGGTAAATCTCTCACTAATAAAAAATATTTACTAAATTTAATATCTTATATCCTTCTAAAATTAGACTTTTCAACAATTATCCCTATAATGTAAGAGGTGAGAGAGAAGATTATCTGCTTATTGTACTCACGTCTCAATCTTTGCATGCCAATATGTACGGGTAACTATCATCCTCACGTTTTCTTTTCTTTGTTTGGTGGTAAAGAAATCGTGGGCTGGTCCCATCCATTTTCACCGTCGATGTCCTATTAGAAAAAGAAATGACTCTCTGTCTCTCTCTCTCTCTCTCTCTCTCTCTCTCTCTCTCTCTCTCACACACAGACACACACACACATTTAATGTGTTTAAAGAAAAGTCGTATATATATGACAACTTTGTTGTCTTTAGCCTATTATAAGAAGGTAGGTGAAAGTTGATTTTTTAATTTTTTTTGGATTTTTTTATAAAAAATGTGTAAAAAATATAAGTAATAATGTGAGTTAAAATCAGTTAAAAATTACCAATTGACTACCAACTCACTTTCCAAAAAAGTCCTTTAGAGTTGGGTTAGACAAATCATATTACTTCAGTTTGACTCATGTTCTTCTGTGCATGAAAAGATTGCTTAAAATTGACTTATTATATAAATAAATTAAGTTTGAATATATTTATAAATTTATTAAAATTTTAAGTTAAATTTGAACAACTAACTATTTAATTCGATAAATTTATATGCACTATAAAAAAAATTAAGGTTCTATTTGGTTTAGTTTTTGAATCGTGATTTGTGTTTTGAATTATATTTTAAGTTTTGAAAAGAGTGAACTTATTTGGTTAAGAGTTTTGAAAAAAGTTTTGAATAGTATTTTATGTTTTGAATTGTATTTTGAATTTTTTTGGGTTTAATTTTTTTAAATATTTAAAAATTTTCTTAATTTATTTTCTTAGGGTAAATATTTTTTATTGTAAATATATATATATATATATTTTTAATGTGTGCTGTATTTACTACATTTGCGGGTTATATATTTTAAAAATATATTTTTTTTTTTTACTTTAAATATTTTAATATTTAAAATATTTGTTGCAATTTTTTTTGAATATTTTTTTTCCTTATTTTTTAAATATTTAATTTTTAATTTTTTTAAATTTAAAAAAATTTAGATCACCCATACATATCTACATCATAACAAATTATTTGGTTAATACTTAAGAAAATAATAAAATATTTTTTCAAAAAAATAAAAAAATAAAAAAAATTGAAAAATAATAATAAATAATTTTAAAGCATAAAATAAAAAATTATTTTTTTGATTTTTTTTTTAAAAAAAAATAGAATTTTGAAAAGAGTTTTGAAATTTTTTGATTCGAATCATGGTTTGAGTTGAAAACCAAATGCTACCTAAGTTACTTGAGCTCGACTCCTGTCAGACTTATTGGTGGATTGTCATAGGTCGGGTTTAGGTCGGATTTATAAAAATTTGCCTCATCCCGTATCATATCATGGCGGGGCAAATCGGGAAGTGACGGAAGCGGGGCGGGTGTGGAGCTGGAGGCAGATTAATTTTGTAAGCGGAAAAATAAAATATTAATAAAAATTATAGATAATATAGTATATTACGAATAATAATTTATACTTGAGAATTATATTATATAAGATAGAAAATAAATGAATATTAAGTATAATATTTTAACTTTATTATAGTGAAAAATAAATATATTATTATATATATAAATATATTTAATAAATATATTCAGGGAGAGGTTCTGGTGAAACGGGGCGAGGAAAGCATAATTCGTCTTCGCCTCATTTCTTAATCAGGCTAGGAAAAATCCGTGCGAATAAGGAGCGGGGCGGGAGAAAATGACCATCCCTACTTATTAAAAGTTTGTTTGAGCTAGACTTGTTAGGTAAATAAGGTAAGTTTAAATATAATTTTAAAATTATTAAATTATCAAATCAAGTTTGAATAATTTACTATTCAATTTAATTAATTTTCAGCCTTAATTGGCCTTGCAAAAAGAAAAAGAAAAAGAAAAAAGGCTAAGGTCTCAAACACCCTTAGACTTGGTTTTTAACAAAAAGCTTGCAGAAAAGTGAAGGATGATATTATAATTTATAATGATTTTTTAACCAAAAATCAAGGTTCTCAAATAAGGCCATCTTATTTTGCTTGGAAATTTTATGATGTGCATCTCTTTAGGAGTGTATATTATATGTATATTGTCACAAAAATGTATAATTTTATCAAAAAATTTTATATCGTCAGTTATAAAATACGTAATCTCGTCACAAATTGACGTAATAAAATGTGAAATTTTTTTTGGCTGATATTGTAAAAGTTTATGGCATGATTCTAATATTTTTTGTTACATCATGAGATTGCGTATTTTGTGATTAATATTATAAATTTTTGTGATAAAATTTCATATTTTGTGATAAAATGATGGCATTTCCCTATTCTGATTATGTACCAAGACCTTTTTTTTTAGATGCGGAATGTACCGAGACGTTAAATGAGACTATGTGCGCTGGCAAAGTCGGCAATTTTTTACTCCCAAAAAATAAATAGAGAAATAAACTAATTAAATTAATTTGTTCAACAACTAATCACATAAATGATGTATGTGGACTCAGCAAAACTGATTTTTTTTTTTTTTTGCAAAAATTAATATTGAGGACAGTGATGGATCCAGAAAAATAATTTAGAAGGGTGTGTGTAGAGGGTCAGAAATTAAACCCCAAACTAAGTATGAACTCAAGCACTAAGATCGCCCTGAGAAGGCGACCAGGGATAAGAAATGAGCGTGGGCCAAAACCCAAGGGAAGTGGGCCAACAACTGGGCCGATGCAGGTCCGACCCACCAAGGCTCCAGATGGACTCAACGAGGAAAAATGTCCAAGTCAAGTTGCAGAGGCAACACCTGCAGCGGTGAAGTTACCGAGGGAACATGTGCAGCGGCAGAGTTGCCGAGGCATTTTGTCTCAGCGCCGCCATTCCTATTAACTTCGGTTTCGCCGCCATTTGAAGTTGTCGAGGGAACATGCGCAGCGGCAGAGTTGTTGAGGCACTTTGTCTCAGTGCCGCCATTCTAAGTATCTTCAGTGCCGCTGCCGCCGTTGCCATTCCTAGTAATGTCGGTGTTACGATCATTTGGAGTTGCCGAGGGAAAGAGAAGACCGAGGCAACTAAGTTGCTGAGGCAATACTTGCAGTGCCCAAGTTGCGGAGGCATTCTGTCGGGGCCGCCATCTCTGATATCTTTGGTCATGCCGCCTGAACTTGCTGCAGGAAATGACTACCGCAGCAACTAAGTTGCAGAGGGAATATCTTGCCAAGGTGATAGCAGTCTTTGAGAAAGGCTTCCCTCTGAGGCTAATGCCTGGCGCTAACAGCAAGCCCCGAGGCATTAGCTGGCATATGGCTGATAACAGGCCCCACAGTTCATTTAACTTGGCGTTGATAGCAGGCCCCAAGACTTACTGGTTGGAGCTAATAGCAGGCCTAGAAATACCAGTTTACCGCGACAACCCTGCGAATGTGGGAGCAAGGTAGCCCGAACATAAAGGACTCCCTTTCCATTACCCAGGTCATGGACTTGTCTTGGTCGCACAGGCAAGACTAAGGAAGCCCCCTTGGGCTTGGTACTAAGACACAGCATGGTTGACAGCAGGCTTAGCTGTGGCCTTCGCCCTGGGAAGCTAGGAAGTTTGTGGTTAGGTGGCTAAGGGTGGAGGCTTCGCTGAGGTGAACACGAATGTAGTCGATAGCAGACTAATGGAGTCCTGAGAATGCATGTACTGGTCAAATAGAACTGAGAAGGCAGGTGCAGCGGCAAAGTACTCTCGCTGTAACTGCACTTGCTGAGGCTCAAAAGGGAGTTGCAGCGCCAAACACTCCCGTCACAACTACACTTGTTAAGGCTAAAAAAGGTAGTTACGGAGGCAAATAGATAGTACACAGTACATGCAGAGGGACACGTGGCACCTTCAGCCTGGTGGCTTAAGGCAGAATATTCCATGCGATCCTCTGGGACACATCTTTTCTCTCTATTTGGTCACTTGGTGTTCTCTTGGCACCAAGGAAAAGCCTATAAATAGGACCCATTTCCCAAGGTTCAAGAAGAGGAATTTTGGGGATTTGGGGGAGATGCTGCCCAATTTGGTACTGCCATACATTTCTTCTTGAGCCACTTGCTTCACCCTCACCCAGCTACACACTCTCTAATTCTCAGATAGTTGCTGCTGTTCATTCTCAAGCCACTCCCACCATCATTGGACCATTAGCATAGTTTTGCCTCTCTAATCACCTCTCTAACCTTGAACCCCCTTACAGTGTGTTAATTAAAATTTTGAATTTTTTCCCCTCATAATCAATAATAATAGATAATAATTTTTAAATTAATATTATGCACAAAATCTTAAATATTTAATATAAAATTTGTGTTTTTACAATTGACCTTGTAAAAAATCAGAATTGGAAATATATGGTGTGAAGGGGCTAAATATGAAATGGGTCGGATCTTATCCTTGGGCCGGCCCAATCCATTACATTCAAGACCTAAGAAGTAGGATAAGCAAGTGGGCTAGTCGGTTCAGCCCAATTACATCGTCAACAATCCACCCAAGTCCTCAAGCACTTGGGCCCAACCTGTGGTGGAAAGGTTAGTCCAGCCACGATGCTGGGCTGGGCCGAACTGCAGGACCTGACCCTTAGATAGAACCCAAAAGAGATCGAGCCCACACAAAGATATCATATTGGGCCGGTCCATTTCTACAAGCAATCCCATAGAGGGTTGAGCAAAGGCACAACAATGCCGAGCCAAAGGAACACACCAGAGAAACGTGGAAGTTGTGAGTATATGCATGTGCAAGTTGCTACCTCAGCTGGTCCCCTACACCTAGAATCACGGAAACAGTTAATCAAAGGAATGTGGTTTGTTATCAGCATGACTACAATGAGCATATGCACCCCATGACAATTACTAGATGGTCCCCTACCTTCGGCAATACTAAAGGGAAACTTGGTAGCACAAGAGCTCCAAAAAATCATTTTGGGTAACAAGCAAGGAGTTATATATATATATATTACACTAACTTCACATTGAAGGTAACTGATCTAAGCTAAACTCTATTCACTAAAACTTAACTCTCTACACTTAGAGAGCACCTTGCTTCTTCTTCGATTACTCATTCTCACAGTGGAGGTGTCATCCAGCCAACCTCGGCCAGGCAGCTGTGACAGTGCTCCTTGTTGCAGGGCCTCAATTCCTGGACAGTCCAATCGAGTGCGGAGCTCCGATCCACAATCATCTAGTGCGGTATTCAATACGCACAATTGGTGCGGTGAGCGTGGATTGCTTTGTCTCCGAGTTCTGTACTTGATTTCGGTGATGGGGATTGAGGACATCCCACCTTCGACACAGACTTCGTAGACGGAGAAGACAAAGGATAAAGGCTTGGCACTCCCAACAGTCCTAGAAGAACAAACCGGAAACAATAATCGGACTCCCAAATCTGTTGAGCATCGATTGCCCTTCGCTGGAGGTTCTTCTCATCATTTCTTCTGGAGAAGGATTACAGGGATCGAATCATAGACTCCATGGGAATGGAGATACAAGAGCTAAAAGCACAACTCAAAAGGGTGATGGGCGACCCGACGAAGAAGAGGATTGATGCAGAGCCCTCTCGCCTGCAATAGAGAAGCCCATCTCGAGAACCACCAGTGAAGAAGGTTCCTAGAAATGAGTCTGGGCTTTAGAGCCAGTCAATCCCGGTACAAAGTGAGGCGGTGAGCAGCCACACCCATGGCTCTCGCCGGAGAAGGGCTAAGAGGCAGAAGACAGTTAGCTAGCAGACAGAGTACCTCCCTCAAGGCCTTCATACTTGGCTGATTGGTAACAGGCAAAATGAGCAACGATGAGATCACCTTGACCGTACCATCCACCAGAGAGAGCATTGAGCGTTGGATAGGCTTGTCTCCTCCCCATTCTCCTCGGAAATAGAGGCCATGAGACCCCCCAAGAAATTCACCTCACCAAAGTTCACGTCGTATGATGGGAAGTTAGACCCATTGACGGACATCAGCCATTATAGACAGATGATGTCCCTATGGAGCTGAGACGAAGCATTGATGTGCAAAGTTTTCCCGTCCAGCTTGGGAGAATCCAGACTTCGATGGTTCGATCGACTCCCCATTAGATTAATTTACGACTGGAAGCAGCTCTCCGAAGAGTTCTTAGCCAAGTTCGTCTCTAACACTAAGATCCCGAAAGAGCCGGATACACTGTTCGGTCTTCGAAAGGAATAGGAAGAAACGCTGCGCAATTGTGCTAGGAGGTATCGGGAAGCGTATAATGACCTGGAGGAAAACGTCTGCAGCGAACAGATGGCTGTGATGTCTTTTAAACACGGTCTGTGCCTGGAAAGTAAGCTGAGACAGTTACTTACCAAGCGCCCAGCCACAGCACTGAAAGATTTTCATACAAGGATTAAGCAGTACGCTCGCCTCGAAGACGACCAGATCCCTATCGAGGTAGCATCAACTGAATAAACAGCTCGGCACAAGAAGAGAATGGATCGAGGGGAATACCGAGGACTCACGGTGAATGAAGTAGACAAGTCCAAATCTTACGAAACAATCGTGACCGTATTCAAAGAACCAATCTATCGTATTTTGGAAAAGATCAAGAAAGAGCCATTCTTTGTTTGGCTACCAAAAATGTTGGGAGATCTAGCTCGGCGCAATCAGAAGCTCAGATGCATCTATCACCAAGACAGGGGGCATATGACTCAAAATTGCAGAGCACTGAAGCAACACTTGGAAGACTTGGTAGCTGCTGGACACCTTCGAGACTACATTGATCAAGATAAAGTGGTGGCCGAACAGGGGAACCCTCCGCCGGAACCGAACATTGAGCATCCTCATCGGTTGGTAATAAATGTAATCCACGAAACAACTACCCAAGAGCGTGAAAAGGCACTCAAAGAAGAAATTGCCAAAGCTGTGCAAATTCAGCAGGTCATGTTAGTAGGGTCCGCGCCGAAAAAGATATGCATAGTATCCAAGTCCTCCTTATGCACTGTTTCATTTACTAGAAAGGATTTAGAAGGCATTCAACACCCACATACTGATGCACTGATTATAACTGTGGGAATTGGGAAACGATTTGACGTAAAACGAGTCCTGGTAGATCAGGGCAGTGCGGCGGATATATTGTATTACGACTTATTTAGGAAGCTCGGTCTCTCTGAGCAACACCTCACCCCGGCGACAGCTCCATTGGTCGGCTTCAATTCACAGCCTGAATGGCCACTTGGCAAGATAGTGTTGCCAGTTGTGGCTGGGACAAAGACCCTGTAGATAGAATTTCTAGTTATTAATACACATTCTCCTTACAATGCCATACTCGGTCGTCCTTGGATTCACCAAATGGAAGCGGTCCCTTCAACCTACCACCAGCTCATCCGCTTCCTAACGGAGCACGGAGTAGAGCAGATCTCAGGGGACCAAGTTGCGTCGAAACATTGCTTCATGGTAGGTGTGAAGGTTAAACAACTTTGCAATCGGATGTAGACAGTAGAAGTGGCCGAGCAGCCAATCTTGGAGGATGTAGAAAGAGCCCCAGATGAAAAGATAGTAGAGGATTTAGAGAAAGTCCTAGTAAAGAAGGATGATCCAGAAAAGTACTTTCTTATCGGTAGGCGCTGATGAGAAACTTCAGCTGCTGGAATTGCTGAGGGAAAATATGGAGGTATTCGCATGGTCGGCATATGATACTCTAGGGTTGAACCCAGATTTTGCTTGCCACAAACTCAACATCAGCCCCTCCGCTCGGCCTATTGTGCAGAAAAGTCGGAGATCCTCAGTTGAGCACACTAAAGTAGTAATTGCCGAGGCCGAAAAACTTCTAGCATCGGGGCCAATTAGAGAAGTTCAGTACCCACAATGGCTGTCCAACACAGTTGTAGTAAAGAAGAAGAACAGAAAATAGAGAGTCTGCATTGACTTCACCTGCCTGAACAGAGCTTGTCCCGAGGACAGTTTTCCTCTACCTCGCATTGATCAACTGGTAGATTCAACAGCAGGACATGAGCGTATGAGCTTTCTGGACGCTTATAGCGGTTATCACCAGATACCACTATTCGGCCCAGATCAGGAGAAGACAACATTCATCACTCCAAGAGGCACTTATTGCTACAAAGTAATGTCATTCGGCCTCAAGAACGCGGGGGCAACTTACCAGCGAATGATCACTCAAATTTTCAAGGACTAGCTCGGAAAAACCATGGAAGCTTACATAGATGATATGGTAGTGAAAAGCAAGCTCGCTACAAACCACCTCGCAAACTTAAGAGAAGTCATTGGTATCCTGAAAAACCATCAGCTTCGTCTTAATGCCTCGAAATGTGCTTTTAGGGTAGGAACATGGAAGTTCTTGGGATACGTGGTTACTCACAGAGGAATCGAGGCAAATCCGGATCAAATCAAAGCAATACAAGAGCTTGAAGTACCAACAAAGGCTAAAAAGCTACAGAAGGTGGCTGGAATGGCAGCCGCCCTGAATTGGTTCATCAACAAGTCTTCAAATCAGATGAAGCCTTTATTCCAGCTACTAAGAAAAAAGGCTGCGTTTGAGTGGGGTCCTGAATGTACCGAAGCATTGCAAGGTTTCAAAAAATACCTCAGTACACCATCTCTCCTGTCCACTCCAAAACCAGGGGAGGAGCTGTACCTATATCTAGCAGTCTCGGATCACGCCGTGAGCGCGGTATTGATTCGAGAGGTTGACAAGGAACAAAGGCTAGTATACTATGTTAGCAAGACTCTACTAGATGCCGAGATACGGTATCTACCCTTGGAAAAGTTAGCTTACGCACTACTCATCGCCTCAAGAAAGTTACAACATTACTTTCAGGGTCACACCATCAATGTCCTCACTGAATTCCCCTTCAAATTTGTCTTCAGCCGAGTTGATTTCTCTGGCCGAAGCAAAATGGGCAGTTGAACTTGGTGAGTTTGACATTCAATATTAACCCAGGACAGCAATCAAGGCCCAGGTCTTGGCAGATTTCGTCGTAGAATTCACTCCCACCCAGAGCACCGAGCTCGAGAACTCCAGTTCGGCACAGGTGCCATGTACCGCCGAACTAGGAAAGCAATATGCTTCAGAAGCATGGAAACTCTTTATTGGTAATATCTGGTAGCTCTATGTCGACGGATCATCCAATAACTGAGGCTCGGGAGCAGGGGTAGTACTTTTGTCACCAGAAAGGTTTATTTGGAAGCAGGCTCTTAGGCTTGGTTGGAAGGATTTTAACAATAAGGCGGAATATGAAGCATTGTTGGCTGGTTTACGCAGTGCCGAACACTACAGTGGCAGAGCAACTTCTGGTTTTCAGCGATTCTCAATTGGTGGTAAACCAGCTTACTGGGGTCTACGAAACACGAGACGAAAGAATGACCATGTATGCAGGCAAAGCCAAGGATCTACTCAAGAAATTTCAGTCCATACGAGTGGAACGAATCAGTTGGGATAGAAACAGCAATGCTGATGCTCTAGCCTGCCTCGGCTCATCAGTAGATACCAAAGACGCTAGAAAAGTTTGGGTTGAGTTCGTGCCAGAACCAAGCATTGCATCTCTAGTCCTCTGCAGTAAACTAGAGCCAAGCTGGATGGATCTAATACTTGTTTTTCTGAAATCTGGCACTCTCCCTAAAGATAAAAAGGAAGCCAACAAAATCCGACATAGGTCAGCTCGGTTCTGGGTCTCACCATCTGGGAAACTATACAGACGCTCCTATCTCGGTTCTTATCTTTTGTGTGTGCATCCAAGTCTGGTCAAAAATGTTCTTTACAAAATTCATGATGGGATTTGTAGATGTCACGTTGGTGGAAGGTCACTGGCGCACCGAGCCCTCACTCATGGGTACTGGTAGCCACGGATGCAGCAAAATGCACAATAGCATGTTCAGAAGTGCGATAAATGTCAGAGGTTTGCTCCACTAATTCATTAGCCAGCCAAAACTCTCACTCTACTCACCAGCCCATGGCCTTTTGCCCAATGGGGCCTGGATATTGTTGGACCGTTGGCACGAGGCACTGGGAACATACGATTCTTCATTGCTGTAACCGACTATTTCACTAAGTGGGTTGAAGTCGAAATGCTGGCAAGTATCAAAGAAGCGGACACAAAGCGGTTTGTCATAAGGAACGTCGTGGCCCGTTTCGGCATCCTATGGGTACTGATTGCAGACAATGGAACACAGTTTGACAGAAAGATCTTCAGAAAATTTTGTGCTGACCTCAGAATTGAATATCAGAACTCTTCTACAGGCTACCCACAAAGTAATGGGTAGGTAGAAGTGTCGAACAAAACTATCATCAACGGAGTAAAGAAGCGGCTCGAACATGTAAAAGGAAAATAGGTTAAAGAGTTACCCCACGTGTTGTGGGCTTACCAAACCACGGCACGACGCTCAACGAGGGAAACACCTTACTCCCTGACTTATGGAATGGAGACTATTATCCCACTTGAAGTTGGTCTTCCAACCCTCCGATCTGAACTGTTTGAAAGCACAAGTAATGAGGAAGCTATTGCACAAGCACTGGATATGTGAGAAGGCCGAAGGGAAGCAGCACTGATCAGACTTGTAGCGTATCAGCAACAGCTCATCAAGAGTTTCAACCAAAAAGTTTCCCCAAGACAATTCACACCTAGAGAACTGGTTTTGAGGAAAGTTATGGATCACAAAAGGGTGCCTAGCGAAGGAAAACTTGGACCTAACTGGGAAGGTTCATACAAAGTCACAGTCGTTGCTGGAAATGGAGCTTACTACCTAGAGGATCTCAAAGGCAGAGCCATACCTCGGCCCTGGAATGTAGCTATAATAACCCCGACCTCCGATGAATGCTAATTCATGAGTGATTAGGCCTAACAGTAATTTAGGTGGAATCTGAGATTAAGTTGCATAGGTATTGCATGATTTATGCATATCTATCTGTTGACTGTTACATTATCTGTTCATGTTTATGCTTTAAACTGTAAATTGAAGGCCTTACCGGTGGCCGAACCAGAAATTGATTAGTGTTTTATGATAATTAGGAATTATGTGATTTTATGGTATATTTAATTGAAATGTGATTTGGTGTGATTAAATTAGATTAAATAGTGTTAAATTGCAATAGTTGGACTTATTTACTAATTGGCCACTAATTGGACTTTGCTAGACATTGTTTAGTCTTGGCTTATCTATACTTGGCATCATTTTGTTCATCTCTTGGAGAGGCCAAACCGACTAGAGAGTGGGAGAAAGGAGAAATTGATTTCATCTAGGCTTTTAGCTTGGAGACTTGGAGAAATTGAAGGTTATTTGCATAATTGAGCTTCTACATAGGAAACCTATCTTTCTATTTGTGAATTCTAGTTGGTTCTTGCATGGTTTAGAGCATTGTTGGAGTTTAGAGCCAAATTATGGCCTAACATGTTGAATTGAGTAGGAATCCTTGCATGCATGTTTACATTGTTGAGTTTTGAAGTTATTTTCATGGAGATTCTTGCATGCATGTCCATATTATTGTTCTAGTCCTTGATTTCATCATGTTTTTGGAAGAATTGGCTCTTTGGAGCATGTTTTAGAAGATTTGAATTCATTAGAACTCATGCATGTATGAGTTTTGCATTAATTCCCATGTTCTCGAGTTTTGAACTAAAGTTGTATTTAATTAACTTACCTTTGGACTTTGATTTCTCAAATTGAGCTTTGAAACATGTTGTACTATGAGTTTACAAGAGTTTTCCCGAAAATTAGCTTAAGAGGATCGAATTTGGTGCATTAAAACTTGGTTTTGAGCTTGAAGGTTCAATTTGGAATTTCCAGAATTTGGACTCACGCTCGAGCGGGGAAAGTGGCGCTCGAGCGTGGAATTCGACCATCCAATACTTTGCACTGTTTTACAGTCCACTCGAGCGGGGTAATTCACGCTCGAGCGGGGATAGAGCGCCCGTCGAGCGTGATTTTCACCCATCCAGTACTTTTGTCACGTTTTGCAGAACGCTCGAGCGGAGACTTTTGTTTGCATTTCCGCTCGAGCGGGGAAACCCACGCTCGAGCGGGACCCTTGTTTTCTGAAAATTATGAAAAATATTTTCTAAGGCATTTTTGCATCCTCATTCCATCCTAGGCCATGTTTAAGACTCCATAATGAGATTAATAGATAAACACACACTAAGAATAATGAAGTGCATTACGTCTAACTCGAGCGTGTGTTTCAAGCGGGTAATTGTATGCGTGTTCGTGTAGGTCACGCACCTCAGGACAAGTGAAGAGCCATTTGACCATCTAGTGAGCCGACCAATTGTTATGAGTAATAACTCTGTAAAGTTATGTTTAACTTTAATTATTTTCCAATGACATGAAATGATAAGTTCTGAAATGCTATGTTTGAATGAATGAATGATAGTCCAAGTTTTCCTTGGAATGTAAACGTGGTATCCCTAGCCGAGGCCCTCGCCCAGGGGACAGAATACTGAGGCACATGGTCATAAGGCCCTCGCCCGGGGGAAAGAATATCGTGGCGCAGGCCCTCGCCCGGGGGAAAGAATACCGTGGCACAGGCCCTCGCCCGGGGGAAACAATACCGTGGCACAGATATGTTACCCGGTATCGGAGGTTCCACTATGGGACTTACTATGCTTGACCAACATGATATGTTATGTTAAGGGAAATGTACCACACATGATTCGAATATGGATATGACTGCGATTCTTTTCTGATACGAATATGCCTATGTTTCCGATTTGATAAGAGATTGATTTTCTGATTTCTGTATTCTACATGGTCATCATTCATTAAACCCCTTTACACTGTTATTATTCACTGGGCTTTAGCTCACTCCTTATATTATGTATGTAGGTGAGCAAGTGCGAGACCAGGCCCGGGGTTGATGGCCCATACCCTAGTTTTGTCAGCCAACCGTTGTGCCTCCCGAGGAGGTTCCAGTTGAAGTCAATTGTCATGGCTGTTTTTGTAATTATCACCGACTTGCAGAAAATCATCATTATGCTTGTCCGAATTAGGTAAACCAATCACCAGATGGCAATCGACTGAACGAACACGAAGGTAGTACGTGCTGTGATCCTTGTTGTGTGAAAGAGTATAGCAACCCAAAATATCCCAGATGTTAAGATTTAAACCCAACCACCTGTTAAGAGCGAAGACGCCGCAGACGACTCAGAACAGATTAACAGATACCTACATAGGGATAAGTTGAACTTAGTGCAAGAATCGACGCACCAAAGGGTCAAGGGGAAATCGAACCCCTCCCTCAATAATGGCCGCAACTGGGAAGGCAACAGTACTCCTAGTGCGCATGTGCTTAGCGTCAACCTTCGCCAGCGAAAGGGTCACATCATCAGGGATACTATAGTCTCGGCGAAACATGGCCATAGCCTTAGGGGTATCAACTAATGATCTAAACTTCCCCATTAAACAGACCTAATGGGACGGAAAAAAAAACTCAGACTAGGCAGAAAATAAAACCAGACGCCAGAAAAAGACAAGAAAAGAAGAATCTCAGGGCAACTTACAGAGATTGAAACGACAGTAACAAGCAGGCGGCGCTAAAACGAGAATGGTAGCAGAACGTCTGGACAGAGCACCGACGAGACCAACTCAAAGGAACAGAGAGGGTTTTGGACTTTCCAAAATTTTGAAAACAAATGAAGGGATTTGGATTGATAAATCCAGAGCATTTATTGTACCAGCTGGCATGAAGGTACGTAAATCACGACCATCAACATGGAATCGGCGCACTATCTTTGTGCACTAGTACCACGCTGCCATGTGTCACCATGAAAGGACATATGCAGGGGGCAAGTGTCAGGCTTGAACTGTCACCAAAACCGAACTGGGGCGGATCCGAAGCGATACGACGCTTGGAGTACAGAGCAATAGCTCCCCTCAAGGGGAACCTTAGCGCGAGCTAAGGGGCAAATGAAGGGGCTAAATATGAAATGGGTCGGATTCTATCCCTGGGCCGGCCCAATCCATTAAACTCAAGACCTGAGAAGTAAGATAAGCAAATAGGCTAGTCAGTTCAGCCCAATTACATCGTCAACAGTCCATCAAAATCCTTAAGCGCTTGGGCCCAACCTGTGGTGGAAAGGTCAGTCCAACCACGATGTTGGGCTGGGCCGAGCCGCAGGACCTGACCCTTGGATAGAACCCAAAAGAGGTCGAGCCCACACAAAGATATCATATTGGGTTGGTCCATTTCTACAAGCAATCCCACAGAGGGCTGAGCTGAGGCACAACAATGCCAAGCCAAAGGAACACACCAGAGAAACGTGGAAGCTGTGAGTATATGTATGTGCAAGTTGCTACCTCAGCTGGTCCCCTACACCTAGAATCACGAAAACAGTTAATCAGAGGAATGTGGTTTGTTATCAGCATGACTACAATGAGCATATACACCCCATGACAACTACCAGATGGTCCCCTACCTTGGGCAATGCTAAAGGAAAACTTGGCAGCACAAGAGCTCCAAAAAACCATCTTGGGTAACAAGCAAGGAGTCATATATATATACTACACTAACTTCACATTGAAGGTAACTGATCTAAGCTAAACTCTACTCACTAAAACTAAACTCTCTACACTTAGAGAGCACCTTGCTTCTTCTCCGATTACTTATTCTCATATTGGAGGGGTCATCTGGCCAACCCCGACTGGGCAACTTTGACGGTGCTCCTTGTTGCAGGGCCTCAATTCCTAGACAGTCCAATCGAGTGCGGAGCTCCAATCCACAATCATCTAGTGCGGTATTTAGTACACACATGGTGTTACTTGTAACTAGTGTATTATAGACAATGCAAAAGAGTCTTGTATGTCTTATAATAGATTATATAATAATATATAAATAATAGTGATACCATATTATCATCAATATATGATATCATTAATCAATAGTAAAATAACGCATGGAATGTCAATCACTCTTGTTAAATATAATTAACAATTCAATAATTTCTCATTTTCTTAGTGGGGTTAACTATGTTTACATGTAAGTGATGATTTGATATCACTGTTGCACTAAATTTTTTTAATAATGTGGTTTGTTGTAATTTTTTCATTTTCAAGCAAAATAACCATCATTATTTTCGTAATTTGAAAAATGTCATTAAGAAATCATTCTAAATATTATTTCTATATAAATTTTTATTGGTTAATTATTTTCCTTATATGCAAAAAAAATAAAAATAAATAAATAAATGCAAAACCTGAGAGAGGGCACGTGCCCCCGTAGTCCCTTCATAACTTCGCCACTGATTGAGGAGGAGTTTTGAAAAATTATTACATAACACTACAAGAAATAACACATTTGGCGACTAATTTTGCCGACTAAACTAAATTTAGTCGCCAAAGGTATAAACATTAGCTACTAAAAATTTGTTTGTCGCCAATGGTAGACACATTAGCTACCAAACAATATTTGGTCGCCAAAGGTACATGCATTAGCTACTAAAACTTTTTGGTCGGTAAAAGTCCACTATTTTGCTACTAAAAATATATTTAGTCGGTATTGTCTTTACTTTTGGCGACTAATTATGTGTTAGTCGTTAAAAATATAATTTTGGGCGACTAAAAATGATGTTGGTCGCTAATTGCATAGTCTTTAGAAATTATAAATTTTCTTTATTGGTATTTATTTAATTTTTGGCTACTGATTGTGTGTTAGTCGTGGAAAAGCAACTTTTCGGAGACTAAAAAATATTTTGGTTGCTAAAATGACCAATCTCTAGATATTATTAATTCATTTTTGGCTACAAATGTGTTTTAGTCATGCAAAATATGGGTTTGGGCGACTATTTTTATTTTGGTCGCTAAATCTGAAAGCTTTACTGACTATAATTCAGTAGCCAAACGTGGCAAAAAATTGTGGAGGGAATATTAAATTTTTCATAAAAATATTAGCGACCAAAATGAATTTTGGTCGGGAATAAATTGGGTGTTGTTTTATTTTTATTGCAATAGAAGTCCATTTCCCTCCCTCTCTCACTCCCGCCTCTGTCACTGCTCTGTCTCCATCGCCATCACTGCAAGGCTTGCTGGATCATCACTTTGTCTCCCTCCCAGGTATGTCCTCTCTCTCGCCTCTCTCTCTCTATCTCTCTATCTCTCTGTATCTCCTTCTCAATTTCTGTCTCCTTCTCACAGAGGCCTCTCGGTTTCCCTCTTTCTCTCTCTCACTGTTTACACACATACACACATACATGCATATATATATATATATATACACACACACACACAAATCATATATACATAACCTTGATTCCATATATAATCGATTATACACTGGTACACTCACGCCTCTGTTGTCTTCTCTATAGCTTTGTCTCCATCGCCATCACCGCAAGGGTTGCTGGATCATCGCTTTGTCTTCCTTCCAGGTATGTCCTCTATTTTGCATCTGTCTCTCCCTCTCTCTGTATCTCCCTCTCAATTTCCCTCTCCCTTTCTCTCTATCTCTGTTTACATACATACACACACACACACACACACACACACACACACACACACACACACACATACATACATATATATATATATATATATACACACACAGAAATCATATAGGAAATGTTAAAAATTAGGGCATTGTTATTGAAATGTGATTGAAATTAAAAATTAGGGCAATGCTTGGGGTGAAACGTTATTGAAATTAGGCCAATGTTATTGAATTTGGGTGTACAAATTACAAAAATGCTGAAATTAGGCCAATCATTTACCATATGCTGTAAATTATAAATAAATTAATTAATTTAAAACAGTTTACTTTGCCCAGAATTGTGGGCATATCATTTACCATATGCTGTACAAGAAAATCTAAATTAATTTAACAATAATGAAATTCATAATTAAACTTCTATCAGTTTGAGAACTGGTAAATAATAGGTTGAAAAAGTGTGTGTATGACTGTATCTGTTCATGTGTGACTGTATCTATTAAAATGTGTGTGTCTATATAAATTGATCTGTCTATTAATCATGTTATGCTCTATCTAAGAGATGGCTGGGTAATAAACGGCAGTGCTGCAGAGCTCTAATTAGAGTTGCTACAGTGCAGCTCTAATGAGCTGGCCACATATATATAAAAAAAAAAAAAAAAGTGAGGTAAAAGACAAAATATGGAGAAGAAAAAGACAAATTAATGCTCCATTAGAGCTCTCTTTTTAGAGGTCTAAATCATTTTTCGGGTAATAAAACCATAAACTTATTTGTGTGTCGCAACAATGCAAGGCTTTCAACTTATGAGATTTTAGCTCGATTCATTAGTTCAAACAATTGCAATTTTTTAGCTTGAGTGACTAACCCAGACCCTATATCTCAAATTACTTTAATGCTAGTCTATAGTACATTAGTCCTTTCATAATACTAGGAGAACAAAGTGTAATCCCAACAAGGTAAATTTTATTTTACATATTCATTACTGAATGAATGAAGAGCAAACAGTGTCATGTTACCTTTGCCAGTTTAATTTCATCTGAACGCTTAGTTCTGCTACATGGACATCTAGTTCTTCTATGGCAATGTCAGTTCCATTATGAACACCTACGTCAACAGTTTTGTCGTTTTCCTCCTTTTTTAGATTCTATGACACATATCTTGTAACCATGCTGGGTGGGTGCTACTACCATTTTGTTAGATTATTAGTTTTGTTACAGTTAGAATGTATTAGAGGATTCCTCTCCGTTCTTATTCCGTCTACATGGCTTGCGAATAGAGGATTGAATTGCTTGAATGATGAGAAGTGTAAACTTTTCCAATGTTCTAGGCATTTGATAGCTTTTTATCCATTTTCTTAACATTATTAATGCTTTGCCACCTTTATATGTATGATTAAAATTATATTTTATCAGTTTATGTTCTACCTTTTTGAAGTCAACAAAGTTCCTCCTCAATTAACCTTATGTTAGAATAAGATAAATAGGTTACTGTTTCCCTGGCTTGTTCTTCATACATTTGTTTTCACAAAACTGTTCAAATTTCAATGAAATTGTTTTCACCGACGGTTTCTCCTTTGCAGCCCACATTCCCTTATATCTGTACCCTTTTCTTAATACAACAACCAAATCATGGCCATCTGAATACTTAAGGCTTACTTCCTTGGGTGTCATCGGTGCTATATATTTGTGTGTGTGTTGTCATGACTATTCCTGTTATTTTTTATATAATGAAGTGTCAAACATTAGATTTGGAGATGGATATGTTTAGTTAAAGTTGATGTATGTACTAAATTTGAAAGAAAAATCAGTTTACAAGAACAATAATTAACTACTATTGACAATGTTAGTCATGGGCAGCTGGTTATATTGAGAAGCTGTTTGCAACAATGTTGTACATTTTACTTTTACTGCCTCAAGCTCACGAGTACCCATGAGGAATTTTTTGTGAATAAAAAACATGTCATGCGCACACACTGTTGAGAGCATGAAAGGAATTTGATTCTTTTGATATATCATTCTATTATTGACCATATGGTTTCACTACTAGTAGTGCTCTACTAGTTATGCTATCTAGTGGTCCAAAATTAGGGGTCATTTCTTAAATTAACTTCCATAATTACGCATTGCATGGTACAAATCGTTTCATTTGGTCCCACCCTAAAAGAGATTTATGTGACAAGCCAAACAGTAAATGAAAAACAACATAATCTATCTCAACTTGAAACGCGTGTTCTCATTTGTTCCTCGGTTAATCTTTGCTTGAGTTATAGGTGACAAAATGGACAAGAGTTGAATGACGATAAATAATAGGTTGACAAGTAAAGAGTATCAACAAGGGGTGAAGTCATTCCTTGATTTTGCTACGGCAAATTTAGGTGTAGAGGATGAAATTAGGTGTCCGTGTGTCGATTGCATTAATGGCACAAAATATAGCAGACAAGTTGTGTGGATGCACTTGATCCGAAGAGGAATGGCATCTTCGTATATAACTTGGGTGCACCACGGGGGGCATGTTCCCGTGTCTCATCCTAGGGTATCAAATGACCAATGTGGAGGTAGTGGCGAATGTATGACAGATATCGATGATCCGCTCATGAGTGAATTGCCTATTATGTTGAAAGAAATTTACGTGAGTGGTCTTATGGATGATCATACCGACAAGGAACCTAATGGTTTGGAGAGGGAGGATTTGCATAAGTTCATTAGGTTATTCGAAGATGCACAACCCAAAGTTTACCCGACATGTGAAAAGTTCTCTATGTTATCATTCGTCATTAAGATGCTTCATGTGAAGGTGTACAACAAATGGAGCAACAAGTCATTCGATATGGTTATACAAGTATTCAAGGACATTCTACCAGAATGTGATCAAATTGTTCCATGGACACTCTATGATGCTAAGAAGTTCTTACGTGACTTGGGTTTGGGATATGAAACAATTCATTCGTTCAAGAATGATTGTGCACTATTTTGGAAGGAGAGTGCAAATTTGGAGAAATGCCTTACATGTGACGCGCGTAGATACAAGTTGAACGATGATGGTGGTAAAAAGATTTCACACAAGGTCTTGCGGTACTTTCCTTTGACACCGAGGTTGAAAAGACTGTATATGTCTAAAAAAATAGCCACAGATATGAGATGGCACAATGAGAAGCGTGTGGATGATGACATATTAAGGCATCCGGTCGATGGTGAAGCATGGAAAGACTTTGATAAGCAACATCCGATGTTTTTTGATGACTCTCGAAATGTAAGGCTAGGGCTGGCAACAGATGGTTTCAATCCATTTGGAAATATGAGCACATTATATAGCATGTGGCTCGTAATCTTAATGCCTTACAATCTCCCACCGTGGAAGTGTATGAAAAAGCCATTTTGCATGATGTCATTGCTTATTCCCGGACGTTCGGCACTTGGAAGAGACATTGACGTTTACTTGCAACCATTAATAGAAGAATTGAAGAATTTGTGGGAGCATGGTGTGCAAACATTTGATGCATTGAACGGGCAAATTTTTAGAATGCATGCGGCGGTAATGTGGACCATAAATGACTTGCATATGGTAACATGTCAGGATGGAGTACAAAGGGTTACTTGGCTTGCCCTAATTGTAACAATAATGCATCATCCCAGGGTTTACGAAGTAAAATAGGTTACATGGGTGCTCGTCACTACTTGCTTGAGAACCACACTTGGCGAACAAGTAAGCTCTTCAACGGTCAAACGGAGCATAAGTCCAAACCTTTGGACTTATCAGGGGAACAAATACTAGAGCAAATTGATTCTGGGACTTACAAGCCGTATAGAAAGCACCCACAAAATCGAAAATGGCAAAGGAATGAAAACCAAAATTTGAATTGGACCAAGAGAAGCATTATGTTTGACTTGCCCTATTAGAAAATGTTGAAGCTTCGACACAACCTTGATGTCATGCATATTGAAAAGAATATATGTGACAATGTCGTTGGGACACTTTTGAGCGTAGATGGAAAGAACAAGGACACGGACAAAGCACGCTTAGATTTGGAGGACATGAGAATACGTAAAGAGTTACACTTGAAGAGGCGTTCTAATGGGTCATTTGAGAAGCCTCCCACATTGTGCACATTGTCTGTGAAAGAGAGAGAAGGCTTTTGTGATTTCTTGAAATCAATTAAGTACCCTGATGGCTATGTAGCAAATATCTCTAATTGCGTGACCGCTCAAGCTGGAAAATTATCTGGCCTCAAAAGTCATGACTGTCATGTCTTTATACAACGACTTCTTCCAATTGGGATGCGTGGCTACCTTAATAAGGAAATTGGAACCACACTTTTTGAGTTGGGAAATTTCTTCAAACAGTTGTGTTCAAAGACATTGAGGCGTTTAGATTTGGAGAAATTGGATGAACAAATCGTACTCATACTTTGTAAGCTTGAGAAGATTTTCCCACCGGCTTTTTTTGATGTCATGGTCCACTTGGCAATTCACTTGCCGCGAGAGGCTAGGCTTGGAGGCCCAGAGCAATATCGATGGATGTACCTAATTGAGAGGTATTAACTCAACCCTCTTATTAGTGTCAAATTTTAATTAACGCTTTAGTGTTGATATAAAGATTGTAGTATAACATTGTCATCGGCTTGATTGTTAGGTTGCTTGGCTGTCTAAAAGGGTTTGTGGCCAACAAAGCTCATCCTGAAGGTTCTATTGCTGAGGTTTACATTTCCAAAGAATATACAACATTCTATTCAATGTATTTGGATGGAGTTAAAACATTGTTTAACCGCCCAGAAAGGAATTATGACATGGGTGACCGTGGCCCAGGATTGGCGGTATTCACTCAAAATGTCTGTCCCTTTGGTCTAATGACAAGGGCGTCCGATGTGTCTGTAGCTGAACGCGAGATAGCTCATTGGTTTGTCCTACACAATAGCACAAAAGTGGAAAAACACGTAGAGTATGAATCCTTCAAACGTATTTAGAATGTTGTAGTTGTAAATTGATTAGTCTTTATCTTTTGAATTGCATTTCTTGTAACTAGGGAGCACAAGAACTTGTTACAATAAAGAGCCAGTGCATTCGACATCGAAAACAGACAACGCAAAGAATTCTCTAAATGGCTCAAAGATCATGTAAGCTAGTATTCTCCGCATATAATTAATCGTACATTACGTTAATATTGTGCATGCTTGTAACATGACACATGTTCTTCATGTAGATGAATGAATTGTGGAGCCAAGTTTCCCCCAAAGCAACTGATGAGATGTGGTCATTAGCCAATGGTCCTAGTGGCTTAGTGAACACATATTCAGGATGTATTTGTAATGGTGTCTGTTTTCATACTATCGACCGTGACAACCGTCATAAAAGTCAGAATAGTGGATTAGTCGTGAAAGGGTAGCATGAAGGCCAATTGATACACTTCTATGGACACTTGTGCAGAGTGTGGGAAACGAACTATTTGTTCAGACGTCGGATTGTATTGTTTCAATGTGAATGGTTTAACACCGGTAGTAGTAGAACTATGCGTGTAGAAACCACATTTGACAATAATTGATGTAAGAAGTCAATGGTACAAAGATGACTCATTTGTATTACCAAGTCAAGTTGAACAAGTATTCTATGTTAATGACACCAAATTAGGTACCAATTGGAGAGTCGTAAAATAGTTTGAATATCAAGGAATTTGGGATGTACCAGAGATGGATGATGTAGAACCTGATGATGTGTTCCAACAAGAAGAAACCACCGAGGTCGTACCTGCTATGGCTATTGGTGATGATGTGGTTTTGCGTCGACATGATATTGAATCTGAAATTATTCCAATGAAAGTTTTGCAATCTGTCAGAGGTGTAGAAGCCAAGGGTGTTACAGATGATGCCTTCATCTGTGATGATGAAGATGGATTAATGAGGGAGGGTGACGACCCAAACGAAGAATATGACCTACAAAGTGATTTTGATACAGATGTTGATGTAGAATCTTGATGTATATCATGCTTTAGTTCATGTAATAATTAGAGCAATGCGAATGTTCAATTGGTGCACAAATGCAAATCAAACTCATTATAAAATAAGGGCTCTCTCTTTGTAAATGTCAATATGTCGTAGATATAAAACACTAGTTGTATTTGGTGTGTGGGGAGAATTAAATATTTTAAAAACTAAGAGGATAATAAAGCATGTGAAATAAGACCAAATTTGCACTAAAATGAAAGTTACACCAGTAGAATTTTGCATACTTCATCCAGATATATAGTGATCATGTTTTTATTTTTATTTTTATTTTGAACAATTGGTGCTTGTCAAACTTCTATTATGCTTCCGTTGCAATTATTGGAGTTTCCAAAATAGATTAGTTTATTGATTTGTAAACCACTTGTTTTTTTCTTAATTGGATAGTAAATTGAAATAACAAAACTTCATGGGTTGAGAGTCCTCCTCGCCTGGTTGCCTTTACTGCATGTAATGGACAGATTCACAGCATTTTGATAGAGTTTGTTGATAGTCTTTTGTTCAGTAAATTTGCTTTCTGAATAGTGTTTGCATTACATATGTAGGATGTGGTGTGATTTTTCCTCGGCTTTCTAATAATTGGAGATATTATCATGCCTAATGAAGTGGTACGTCGGATCCTTTTAACATAAAGTTTTCCACCCAAATGAATTTGTTCCGGACCCAAAGGCTGCATAAAGGGAATTTACTTATACAAAAGGCATCATTGACTAGCTTGTAATGCCCTTGTTATCATTGAACTCATTTGAGGCAAGGCAAGGCACCACAAATCTTGTATCTATAAAGGTTAATAATTTAAATTAGGGGTGCTCGCGGATTAGGTTGGGTAGGGTGGCCTCTTATCGGAATTCAAATTTATCTCAAACAACTCTATAGATTATCTCAAAATAACTCAAATAACTCTATAAATTATGAAAATTCTATAAGATGACATGTAACAAAATTGTTCAGGTTAGGTTAAACTACCAATTTGTGGAAGGCTGCATATGTCATTGACTATTGTAATCACACATGAAAATAATTTGGTTTTTGTGCAATTGTGATTATTGCTTAGCTTCTAGGTTAGAACATGTTGGACTTATATTTTTCTTTCTTTCTTTGCTGTCTTTGTTGTTAAGTGTTGATGATTTGAATTTTGTAAGTAATATATAAAGATTTTGCATTTGATTGGTCATACCTAGTAAGGGTGGAAAAGTAGGATTATCAAATGATTTTAATCCTATGTTTTGGATAATTTGTCTCTGTATTGGTGGTCCTACCTATGCTTTTGAACATGTAAGATGACATTTATGTTACTTATGAATCTACATTCTTCATGTGTATCATTTGGCTGGGAAATAAAGCAATTGTTTGAAGAGAAAACTAGGAAAATAGCACCGAATGGATTCAGCTGAACAGCCACAACACATCCACGACTAGTTTTGAAGGACACGTTTACATCTAGTTTTGGTCTATCTAATGCTTACAATTGTTGCAAGCATTGAACCAGAAATGTTATAGTATAATTGTCTTAATTGATCATTTAATGCACGCTTTTTTGTTCATTCAGATATAATAATGTTTCAAAATTCCATTTGAATTTAAGTGGCCTGACCTTTTTTAGTTGATATTATTGATTGGTATAATCTATGTGAAGTGCACCCTCAGTGTGACTTGTGGCATTTATTTGAATGGCATAACTTGGCAGTACTTGTAATGATGAAAATTTTGGAAATCAAGAATGAGCCTATTTCATTGTGGTTAGGGATGGCAAAATTCCCTGACCCAATTGTGTTTAACCAAACCAGATTCTAATAAAAAAAAAAAAAGTTTTGGAGAGCATTAATAGGGTAGGGTCAAGTATAGGGATAGATAGGTCAAAACTATCAGGGTTAGGATAAAGTGTAGAGGTAGTTGTACTTTTGTTTTTTCTAAGCTTATGTTATTTGTCTAAGCTTATGTTGTGCTTGGGCATATTTGCCACCTCCATTTGTTATGTTTGAGATATGCCATTCCAATAGAAGTAGCAACCTTCATTATTTTCTTACTTTTTTTGCCTTTTAGCTATTATGTCACTTTATGAAAAATAGTCTCTGAACAATTCCATGAGCCCGATCATTATTACAATCAAAATAATAAATTTGCCATGCAAGACAGAAAATGACAAAGCTATTGTGTTTTAAGTAAGTAGCAAATTTGGTTTTGGAGGGCTGTTTTGCCCACGTGACACAGTAAAACCCATTACCCATTTACCATGTGGCCTGCTGTATTTCCTTTGGAGGTGGTCTTACAATCCGATAGGCACATGATGTCTCAAAATTTTACAGCATAACCTTTACAACTGTGATAGGTTGCAACATTTGTGGCATGCGTGTTTTGTTCATATTTATCATTGCACGAATATCCATAAGTTGTGCCTTGCATGAAACAATTTGAAATCAGTTTGGCTAGCTTTTATGGTTTGAATTTGATTGTGTTGAATTTCAGGTCTAGAAAAATCCTTTGGCAGAAGGTCCAAGCACTTCTACTAGTGCAGTTGCTGATTCTGAAGAAGCTTTTCCTGATGTTGATGACGACGATGATGAGTTGGATTTGGATGAGTTAAATGAGCTTGAAGCAAGTTTGTTAAGAACTTCTATTCGGATCCAAGAGCCTGGCGTAGAGATTTCGTCTTGAGAGAGAGAGGATGCCATTTTCGAGAACCTTGCAATTGGCATACCCGTGAAGAGGGGGAAAGATAGTAAAGAAACCACTGGCAAAATAATCTGTGGGTCGAGCAGCTTATTTTTTGGGCTCTTAATGTGTGCTTTTTATTGTGGTTGATTTGTTTTGTAGTAGGCATAATCCTAGTTTTGATTGAGGTCACTCTGGAGCATTAAAACTGACAAGATTATTCATGTAGTTTTGTTTGTTCAAGATGATTTTACATGATTTGAATGTGCAGAGGAAGGGTGAGAAAATGCAAGTTCTCACATGATTTAAATGCAATTGCAGTTTATAGAATAGAATATGATGACCCAGTGTATTATTACTCGCATAAAAATCGAACGTAAAAAATGAATGTGTGGTTCAAATTTATTTTTAAAAGTAAGTCCCACTGAAAGTTTTCTGTGACGAAATATTTTTTTTTATTATTGTTTTTGTTTAATTTAGTTCATGTATATCATGCTTTATAATGTAATTAAGCATGTATTAGTTGAGTTATTTCATACTTTCTAATTTATTTTTGTCTAATTTATTTCATGTATTCCATGCTTTATAATGTATTTTATTTCATGTATATCATGCTTTATAGTGTTACTTGTGTTATTGCAGTTTGAAAAATGGTTCCTGGCTTAAAGACTGGTCGGCTCCGGAAAAAGACACTCACGAGCACAATAACAGACTCGCTGGCTGTTATTCCTTTAGGATCAATAGTCGCTCCATCTCCTGTTGTCCCCGTACGATCAAATGTGGGACCATCTTATCATGCCACTAGCCCACCATTGGTTGATTCTGATGAGATACAAGCCCCATCCGAAACGCAGCCGAATGGCGTAGGTAAGATCAAAGTGTATCAAATTTGTCAATTATCACTTGCCATTATTTACAATTTTCGTGTTGTTATTTTGTTAACAGGGACTTCAAAGCCCACACGTGTACACGGACCGACACTTGGCAAATGAATACAAAAAATAATTAGAGCCAAGAAAGGGGAAAAATGTTATGTTCGCATTGATCGTGCGTTGAATGTAATGACTGGCAAGTATGCCACTCTAGCAACTAACGAGTTAGGAATTCAAATAGGAGCTTGTGCCCTGTGAAAGATATAAAGTCATGGCTGGATCTTGACGAGACTACAAAATCTGCCGTCATCCAAGTTGTTCTTGTAATTGATATTACTTGTCCACAAGATGTAATTGTATTATGTATACTTATAAGAAAGTCTTTTATTTAATGATTGTAATTTCCATTTGTTATGCTTGTAGGACAAGTTTGAAATTGGAGACGATTTCCACAATGACTTACAAACACAACAGATTGTGAATAAGAAGGCATATGGGTTGTACAAAGATTGGAGGTACACCTTAAAGCAAGAATTCGAAATGTTAGAGGGACTTCCAAGTGATGAGATCTATGCTCATCTGCCCCTAGGGGTGAGTTTAGATGATTGGAAGCATTTGATCGATGTGGCATGGCAAGATGCATCTCACCAGGTAAAATAATAGACTAGAAAGAGTACATACATCTATGCCAAAATGTGATATGCCTTAATATTTACCAAAAAATTGTTTATCTGCTTGTCTTATTTTTAGAAATGGTCAAAAGCTGGCAAGAGTAATAGGAGTCAATTGTCGTACAATCATACTAACGGGTCTCGCTCATTTCCTATCGCAATAGCTGCTATGGTGAGATTGATTTTATTTAAAATTAAATCCATTATATGTTGTTTGGATATGAAAATGTTATGTTGTGATTTTTAGGGGCAATTTGGAGTCTATTAGTACTGTTATTAAACTATAAAGCAAAAGAAGAAGAGCTATGTTTCCATTTCATGCTTTTTTTTCTCTTTCTAGGTAAATAGTTGTATTATCACAAAAAAAAAAAAAAAAAAAAAAAGGGATTTTGTGCTCATTAAAATAACACTATGGACAAAATAACTGTTACGTGAAATGTATAAATATATAACATTCTCAGACATTTAAGTAAAATAGTTATGTTTTCAACACCACAGGTTATTGCTGTCTGCAAAAACTCTGTCTACAAATCTGGCTGCAAAAACTCTGTTATTAAACATCTACTGTCTGCAAAAATCTGTCTGAAAAAATCTGTTTGAATTCTGTTTGAAAAAATCTGCAAAAATCTATTTGACAAAATCTGTTTGAAAAAATCTGCAAAAATCTGTTTGTAAAAATCTATTTGAATTCTGTTTGAAAAAATCTGTTAATGATACTCTGTTTGAAAAAATCTGCAAAAAATCTGTCTGAAAAAATCTGTTAATGATACTCTGTTTGAATTCAAAATCTGTCTAAACTACAAATCTGTCTGCAAAAAATCTTTTATTATACATAGTGTCTGCAAAAAATCTATTTGCAAAAATCTGCTTAAAGTGTCATTGTTTTATACGTTGATGTGTTAACAGGTAACAAAAACTGGAGAGTTGGATTTTCCTAAGTTCTATGAGGACAGCTACACTTTCAAGAAAACGAATGACTGGATCCATCCGAAATGCGGTGAGCTGAATGTAAGTATGTAACAATGAAATAATTGTATTCAATATGACTTTACTAGTACCCAATAATACATATATGTTAGTTACCTTTCTTTGTCTTATTTATTTGCAATGACAGCAATAGATAGTCAATGTACAAGCAGCTACTATCGAGTCGGGGACGCCATTGACATAGGAGGAGCTTTCAAGGCAAGTGCTTGAACAGAAGAAAAGGTACTTGCTCGGATTTGGGAGTGGCCCACAACCCTCCACCATAGCTTCATCACGAGCACGCGATAAGGACATGGAGGCAATGCGAGCTGAGATGGAGGCACTTCGTAAGGAGCGACAAAAAGATCATGACGAGTTAATGAAAGAACGAGAGGAACGCGAGAGATATTACAATGAGATGTTGAAAGAGCGAGAGGAGCGCATTCAATTAGCCAATGAGATGTTGAAAGAACGGGATGAGGGACAAAAAGCAAGAGAGTAGACAAATACAAAGGTCGAGCATCTTAATAACGTAATCGCCAAACTGTCACAACTCTTGGGAATCTAAGTTGGGCATCTAACGTTTGTTTTTTGGTAAGAACAATTTCATTAATGTCACACTTACTTTGTTTAAATACGTTCGCTTTAAGAGTTGAAAATGTCATCAATTTGGGAGTTAGTCTGCCTCACAAATTCAATGGGAGTTGTTTAAATATTTTCGCTTTAACTTTTGTTTTTAAGTTTCTGACCTGATTCTTTATACTCATTCCTAGATTTCTATTGGCTAACAACATTCCTAGTTTGTAGAATGTTGCCTCCTTTTTTGGTGCAAAGTTTAGTCTTGTTAGAGGCCACTATAAATGAATACGAAACAGACACTATGAGAACTGCTTTTAGTTAAGATAGATTATAAGGGAAAAAATAAGACCTATCATTAGGGCTGATTGAAATATGCACTAAAATGCGAATGCCACACAGTATATGAAGTTAACACATATATAAGGCTTTGTACTCATCAATTGTCCCTTAAATCTCTACTTATATAGGGAGCACCCAAACGAATGCCTATTAGCCAAGTGAATGAAATAATATTTTGACACTGTATACATATCTTGGCATCTCATGTAGATTAATCAAGACAATAGACTACTGCAAATGAAGATAAGCTAAAGCCTTTGTTGTAGTACACCTAGATCAACATTCCACACCTGAAATTCCACCAAAAGAAAAATTTAAAATATACACCTAAATGGACATCTTTTCTGGTTCATCATTCAAAGAAATATACACCTACTTTACATATAACTCTTCTATGCTTCTCTCTCTCTAATTCTCCACCATATGCTTGTATATGACATAAACCCACCCCTGTAAAGCCCACCAACCATCAACAAAAACCTTCGCAATTTCAACTCTGATTTACATTGTATCATTACCACCCAAGACCCTCATTCATTGAACTCTTACCTGGCAAAAAGAATACTTCAAATGAGAAGTTGTAAAGGAAGAGCAATGCTAAGTGACAATTAGGAGACATTTAAGATGCCTTGACAATTCATTGAACACTATACTAACCAAGTTTAAAGTTTCATTAAACTCTCTACTAGTTAGAAGTTTAAAGCTTATTTATGAGTTTTTATAAATTAATAAAAACTCAAATCTCCTAAACTACCAAATGTTATTTCTGCATTTGATTTCTTGTGTAGTTACTAGAGTTTGGTATTGAGTTTTCTTAACAGTGAAATTCTATTTAACATATTTACTTGATTAAGATTAACCATAGTAGCAAAATGTTAAAAAAAACATAGTGAATTTTATGTTTCGTTTAAAGTAGCATGTTGTTTTCAACAGTGGTATTTTGAATATTAACTCAATCATTACATAATGTCGAAATGTGATAATATTACATAGTTCTTTGAAATATATAGATTTTGTGCCTTCAATCATACATAATGTAGAAATGTGAAAATATTATGAAGTAATTTGAAATATATAGATTTTGTGCCTTCATGTAACATCCAGTGGTGCACTGATCTGATTGCTCACTTATATCTGTCATTGTTAGAGAATGTGCTATAACATTTGGTAGTTTAGGAGATTTGAGTTTTTATTAATTTATACATTTATCAATTGACATCTAATCATGTTCAAAAATTTTACTCAAATGCTCAAGGCTATCCGAAAATAATGCATGATGCTTTCAAAATCGTGATTGGCTTTGTCTTATGGTTGGCATGTTTTTTTGGTTCCTTCGAGTGTCGAAAAATAGCAGGTGTCTTTGTCTTGGTGTACTTGGGCTACCAAGCGGCTGCAAGCAGTGGCAGTGGTGGATTTGATCTAATTGCTTCGTTTGTTCTATTTGTTTAATCTTGTCCATTGAATTTTTGAGGCAGACTAACTCCCAAGGATAGGGACCACATCCAAGATTAGCAAAATTATGTTGATAATGCCATAAAAGTAGTCGGAAAAAGGGGTTCGGGGGGCGAAAATGCAAAACAGCCCTTGAACCACTGTTTTAACATAACGAGAAGCTTCCCAGTGACAAATGTGACATGTAGGGACAGACGGTATGTAAATAGGACACATATGTTGGGAGTTAGAGTTGAAAATGTAATACTAATTTAGTAAGAAAAAGGCGTTCGGGGGGCAAAAATGCAAAACAACCCTTGAACCACTGTTTTAACATAATGGGAAGCTTCCCGGTGACAAATGTGACATATAGGGACAGACAATATGTAAATAGGACACATATGTTGGGAGTTAGAGTTGAAAATGTAATACTAATTTAGTCAGAAAAAGGCGTTGGAGGGGCAAAAATGCAAAACAGCCCCCGAACCACTATTTTTACACAACGGGAAGCTTCTTGGTGACAAATGTGACATGTAGGGACAGACGGTATGTAAATAGGACACATATGTTGGGAGTTAGAGTTGAAAATGTCATAAATTTAGTCGAAAAAAGGGGTTCGGGGGGCGAAAATGCAAAACAGCCCCCGAACCACTGTTTTAACGTAACGGGAAGCTTTCCGGTGACAAATGTGACATGTAGGGATAGACGGTACGTAAATAGGACACTTACGTTGGGAGTTAGAGTTGAAACTGTCATAAATTTAGTCGAAAAAAGGGGTTCGGGGGGCGAAAATACAAAACAGCCCCCGAACCACTGTTTTTACGTAACGAGAAGCTTTCCGGTGACAAATGTAACACGTAGGGACAAACGGTAGGTAAATAGGACACATACGTTGGGAGTTCGACTTGAAAATGTAATACTAATTTAGTCGGACAAAGGCGTTTGGGGGGCAAAAATGAAAAATAGCCCCCGAACCACTGTTTTTATATAACGGGAAACTTCCCGGTGACAAATGTGACATGTAGGGATAGACAGTACGTAAATAGGACACATACGTTGGGAGTTAGAGTTGAAAATGTCATAAATTTAGTCGAACAAAAGGGGTTCGGGGGGCGAAAATGGAAAATAGCCCTCAAACCACTGTTTTTACATAACGGGAAGCTTTCTGGTGACAAATGTGATATGTAGGGATAGACGGTACGTAAATAGGACACATACGTTGGAAGTTAGAGTTGAAAATGTCATAAATTTAGTCGAACAAAAGGGGTTCGGGGGGGCGAAAATGGAAAACAGCCCCTGAACCACTGTTTTAACATAATGGGAAGCTTCCCGGTGCCAAATGTGACGTGTAGGGATAGATGGTACGTAAATAGGACACCTACGTTGGGAGTTAGAGTTGAAAATGTCATTAATTTAGTTGAAAAAAGGGGTTCGGGGGCGAAAATCCAAAACAGCCCCTGAACCACTGTTTTTATATACGGGAAGCTTCCCGGTGACAAATGTGACACGTAGGGACAAACGGTACGTAAATAGGACACATACGTTGGGAGTTAGAGTTGAAAATGTCATAAATTTAGTTAGAAAAAGGCGTTAGAGGGGGGCAAAAATGCAAAACAATCTCGAACTATTGTTTTTACGTAACGGGAAGCTTCCTGGTGCCAAATGTGACATGTAGGGATAGACAGTACGTAAATAGGACACCTATGTTGGGAGTTAGAATTGAAAATGTCGTAAAAATAGTTGAAAAAAGTGTTTGGGGGGCGACAATGTGTTTATGTGGTAGAACATGAAATGCCCATGTCGTGGGTAACTATTTTGGTTATACCATCTTAAACTATAGTTTGTTTAACTCTTTCCTCATTAGTTTATGTAGAACAATATTTTTGGTAAATTGTTTAGTGTTTTTGTTGACTGTGGCCCTTTTAATTGCCATAAACATAACTTTTGGCATTAATTCATAGAATCGATGCTCGTCTACCAGTCCATGTTTGGGTGTCTTTCATTATTTAATAGCTATTACTCTCCTTGTCTTTTAATGTTTAAAATTAATACAGTTGCTATATGTCATCCAAAAGTGCCTCTATAGGCACCAAACTAATGAATTTTTTTTTTTTTTTTTTTTGGCAGATGGTTTTGGACACTCAAATGTGGATATGATTTTTTTTGGATAAGCATGGGAGGGCATTGTTTTTATACCTCTATCCGTATATATAGTGGTTCGTACAAATTAATTTTTTGGTGTGGTAAATATCAACTAATTTGGCATGGTAGAAATTAGCATAGCACGTGGTACAAAATAGTTTTGGGGCAGTACAGATTAAATTTTTGTTGTGGTACATATGTCCTTTTTGTTAATTAATTTGGTTATTCCTGTATTATGTATGGAATTAAGTTATTGACGTTGGATTAGACTTGGTTCGTATGGAATTTGTATTATATATAGAATTGGACATTCAATATTAATTTTTGGATGGTTGGAAGTGAAATGTGTGCACGTTGTTAAATGGTTGAATGGTTGATAATATATTTAGCGTTGATGGATTACATTGTTCATACAGGGTACAGGTTGTACTAATAATGGATACAGGTTGTTCTAATAATGGATACAAGTTGTTCAGAAATTTAAAAAAAAAAAAAAAAAACAACAACAACAAAAAAGTATTTGGCCACCAAATATTTTGATAGTCAGGCCTCGTTTGGGAACTCTCATTTTTAGCTAAAAAGTCAAAAAGTTACTAATTAGCCAAAAAGCCAACAACCCATACCAAAAAGTCAAAGATTCTCTTTTCTCTCTACTTTTTGCACATCTTTTCGTAAAAAGCCAAAAAGTCATCCCAAACATACTAGTTTTTTTTAGCTCATATTTTAGCCAAATAGCCAAAAAGTTACTAAATTAGCCTGTTCCCAAATACGTAATCAAATGTTTTGGCGACTAATAATTTAGTAGCAAAAACATACCCAAAAAAGTTTTTGCTACCAAATAGTCAGTAGCTAAAACAATTGAGAATGAGAGAAAGAAACTATTGCCCACTAAATTTTTTAGTCACGGAAAAAAACGGCATCATTTGGCGACTAAAATGTTTGGTGGCAAAAAATAATGAAGTGAAACTTAAGAGGTTTTTGGCTACGATCAATTGTAGTCGACAAAAATCACAACGACAAAATTCCATGGTCGCTAAAAATATGTATTCTATTGGCGACCAAAATATATAGTCTCTACTAGTTGGAAAAAATTTTACGGTAGAACTTTCAGTGACTAACAATTTAGTCGCCGAAATGTCACCTTTGGCTACTAACTAAGGTTTCGTAGCCAAATGTTTTTTTTCGGTGACCAATTCTTTAGTAGCAAAAAGGAACACCTTCCCCGACCAAACGAACATTAGTAGCCAAAAGTCACATTCGGCGACTAAAGGTTTTAGTCGCGAAAAGATAACATTTGCGGACTAAAACAAATTTAGTATGCAAACGTTTCACTTTCGGCGACCAAAAAAGTTTAGTCACCAATACTATCGCCGACAGGGTATAGGCGACGAACTTGACGATAGAACTTTTTAGTCGCTAAATCGTTTCAGCGATCAAATATCGGACTTTTGACGACCAATATTTTAGTAGCCAAAAGTTTCATTTCTTGTAGTGCAATAGTGAAAAGTATATGATTTTAATTTTTAATATTTATAAAATTTATTATTTTTTTGTGAATTTTTTTTCTGACACATCATTTGTTTGTAATTCTTTATTTATTTATTTTTTATATTTTTAAAAACTCCCACTTCAACAGTGAACCCCCATCTTTCACAGCTCTACAAATTGAGTCAGGATTTTCTAGAGTGATTTTTATTATAGTGATTGTAGAGTAATAAGGTTAGGTTTGAGAATTCAAAGGTGAAATGATTATTGAACCTTCAACTTTCAGCTATGCAAAAGATCATTCTAAGAAAAAACACTCTAGAGAATCCTTAGTCCTAAAAATTATGTATATTTAAACCCTATAAAATATGTTTATATTTTTATGGTATACATCCCCAAAAGGCATGTACCACATGTACTCTTGTTACGTGTTTTTGTGATATATGTTGTGCATTTTTGCAATAAATGTTATGTATTTTTTCTTTCAAACTTACGATAATTTGTGGTTCAGAAATGAAGTTATGCATTTTGTGGTAATATTTGTGTAACTTTATTTTTCAATCACAAATCGTTATAATTCAATTAAAAATATATGTAATATTTATGATAAAAATACATAAATATACCATAAAAATACATAACAAGAATACACACATTTTGAGCATAGCATTACCCATTGTGGGTGATAGTAAAATAGAGTGATGATATACTAAAAAATTGTACTAAAAATCAAGTACAAAATTGTGAGATAAGTTTTAATCTTATCAAAGGTCTCTTAAAAAATGATATTGCCACGCTATTTTAATATATATATATATATTTTTTCAACTTTTGTGAAAATAGAGTTTCAGCATCATTTTTTCTCAATCCTGGTTTGGCTATCATTCTGGGGCTAAAAAAAAGCACAAAATAACAAAATAGGCTAAATAAGTTAATAAGACAAAATATTACATCCAACCTATAATCATTACATTTTTCTCTCAAAAAAGTCAAAAAAGCCAAAAAATTCAAACCAAACGAGGCTGAAAAAGTCTGGCTAAAAAAGTCTCAATACAAAAAAATTGGCTATATTAGCCAATGCCAAACGAAGCTTTAGTACACACATTCATAAAATCAACTCCTAAACAAAATTAATTGGTTCGGCTATAAATTTTGTTCAAAAATTAAGTGTAAATTCAGATAATGTGATGTATGGAAATGGAAACTCGCCGAATGAGTAATTCTATTTTCACACCATCGATTCTTTCAATATATACTATTACTTAGTACACATACATAATAATTTTTAGATTATGAAAATATCTCAGTTCACATCATAATTTTCTCTTTTTAACCTTAAGCTAATAAAATGGTACATACTACAACCAAAATGTTCGACTTTTTATGTATGAACATTTAATATTTGATCAATCTTAAGAATTTGAACAAAATAATTTTGTTGAAATATAAATAATTGAACATTTTATAAATGTTCAACTCTAATTGTCTGAATACGTGGCGCACGAACACACCATTTTCTATACGAACGAGATAAATAAAAAAGTAAATTGACCTTTTCATTATTATATTGTTCCAAATCGACAATCTAAGTGTTATTCATGATGTGCAAATCTTCAAAGTTAATTGATTTCAATGTTCTTAAAACCTTAAATTTTCAAAGGTAATAATGTTTTGAATTTGGAAAAATAATGGTGAAGATTATAATGACGAAGATGATAAGTGTAGTGTATTAGATTATAATGATGAAAATGATGAGTGCAGTGTGTTAGATAATGGTGAAGATGAACAGTATTAGAAAAGAGATTTATTCCAAACAAGGCCATAGTGTACGGATAATGTGTGTAAAGAGAGATTTGTGTTTTCAATGAGTATATATACACCTATATTATCTTTAATAGTCATTTTACTTGAATATATTATTGTCATATAAATTTAATAGTTAAATGGTATGTACCGAGAGAATTCATAATGTATAAATAGAACTTCCACCCTTAGCCTCCGTTTGGGAAGTGGGTTGGCTTTTTTGGCTATTTTAGCCTGGGACTAAAAAGTCTAGTTTGGGAAGGACTTTTTGACTTTTTTGACTTTTTGAATTTTTGGTGAGGTGTCCATATGTAATATTACTAAACTGCCCCTGGTATTAAATGTTATTTTTATTTCGACGGCTGTCCTGACAGTGACGCCACCAACCCAAGCTAAGTTTTTTTTTTTTTTTTTCCAATGGTTTTTTCATGTGGTTTTTATTTTTATTCTAACTTTAATTTTAATTTTTTTCATTTTCTGTAAAATGATAAAAAGTGAGGTTTTATTTTATTTCCTGTGTATTTTAAATAATTTAATTTTAATTTTATTTAATTTTATTTTAAATATTTAAATAATATTTAATTTTATTTAAATAATCTAAAAATTTAAATTGTAAAAATTTAAATAATTTAAATATTCAAAAAATTTAAATAATTTAAAATGTTAATATTTTAATTTAAAAACAACTCTACACTCAAATCGTAACTAAACACATAAAACAAAACTTAATTAAGAAATTATTTTTAAAACTCATAACCAAACACATAATTTGAAACTCCATATTACTTTTACAACTCTACACTCAAATCATAACCAAATACATAACAAAAAAATTAAAATATTTAAAAATATTTTTATAAAATAGAGTTTGAATTTTTTTTATAAAAAATTTTAAAATTTAAAAAATTCAAATTGTAATATTTTGAAATTAAAATATTTAAAAATATTAAAAAACGTTTTCCTTTTTGTTGTTGACATGACTTGGCTAGTTGAGGTAATACTTTAGTGCAGCTGAGTAGGACACGTGGACGATAGTGGCTAATTGGTTCAACATTTCCAACGTGGGGCATTTTGGTAATTTAACCCCTTGTTGTATGTGAGCTACCAGTCAAATGGGGGAGCTTCTATTTACACACCCAAAATACCCTTTCTACACATCTCCCCCTCACACACTTTTTACACACCCCTTCATTAAGTGTGTGTGGAGAGGGTGTTTAGTGTGTGTGAATAGAAGCCCCCGTCAAATGGAGGCTGGAGGCTGATTCATATTTTGTTGCCTTGTGGCTAATTTAGCCAATTTTGTCGTGTTTTGGCTAAATTAGCCCACAACCAGCTTCCCAGACGTACCCTAATGTGTTTGATATACTTAAACAACGTGAAAGGACAAAAATGCCCATTCAATGATGTATTTGGTATGGAGAGTAAATCCTTATAGATGAACCAAATACAATTCCTACCTACACTGGTTTGTTTTCAAACTTATTCTTTTTGTTTTCTTTTCTTCTTATTTTTAAGGATATTGCATTCAAACTTGAACTCTAATTTTTATGCTTTGACAATTGGAGGCTCTCACCGACGTACCCAAACGTGTAATTTAAAAAAAAAAAAAAAATTTATATTATTTTTCAAGTTCGTCCCCACTTTAACATGCCATTTTTTTAATTCAACAATTGCTTTTTAGCTTTTTTCAATTTCCTTAGTTTTTTATTTCTTACTTTTGTTTTGCTTTATCATCAAAGTTTTAAAGAATCTAAACACACTGTTCTTGTCGTCTAGAGTAAAAAAATAGCTCAGTGAAGATACCAGCTCAATGTGGGGAAAATTTGTACACTCTTCTACTATTCAAATTTTCTCTAGAAAACGCGTGAGAAATCCAGAGAAAAATTGGTGCAAAAAATAATGATGGTGTAATGCCACTTTTGTTTTACTTCTCTCTCTCTCTCTCTCCTACCAGTTTTTAAAATTTTTTTTAATTAAATATGAGATAAAAAAAAATTAATATATTTAAGAATTTTTTTAGTTTTATACAAAAAGTACAAAACTCTCGTTTGGCAACTCACTTTTTAGTTTAAAAATCAAAAAGTAATTAAAAAAATCAAAAAGCCAACAATCTATATCAAAAAGTCAAAGATTTCATTTTCTCTTTACTTTTTGTACATCTTTTCGTAAAAAATCAAAAAATCATCCCAAACATACTAGTTTTTTTACATCATATTTTAGTCAAAAAGTTACTAAAAAAAACATGTTCCCAAACGAGAGAAAAAATAAAATCTTTGATATTTTTTTATGAATTAAATTTTTTTTTTAACTTTTTATTATTTTAGTGATTTATTGATTTTTTGAATTCATTGGTTAAGGCTTGTTTGTGAAGTGACTTTTTTGTAATTTTTTTGACTTTTTATTTAAAATATCAGATAAAAAAATAATATGTTTGGAAATTTTTTAAACTTTTTACGGAAAAAATTAAAAAAAATAGTGAATGGAAATGAATTTTTCGATTTTTTTTTTTATGACTTAAATTTTTTTTTGGCCTTTTAATTATTTTAATGATTTTTTTATTTTTTATTTTTTTGACATTTTAGTTAAAATTGTATCTTCCCAAACAAGGCTTAGTGATTGCCTATCTGATCAATGCCACGTGATGTCTCATGCAAAGAGGACCCACCTCCAAAGAAGATCTTCATGGACAATGCTTTATTCCCTAGCTCATCTTCATGGACAATGCTTTATATGCCGCCACTAATTGCCCAGTTGTTTAAAATAACTTAAAATTTTAAGGGATAATTAGAAAGAAAAAAAATTCAAGATTTTAGTCTTACAATAAAATAAATTTTATAAATTTAAATCTTAATAATTTAATTTGTTTTAAATCTAAATCATTTGTATATTTTTGTTAAATAAAATCGATGAAAAAATGTATTTTAGTCATTACTCTTTGTAGGTATAAAATACTATTTTTAATGAATTTAATGACCAAAATATTCAATTTTTTTTTATTAATTTTACTTAATAAAAATAGACAAATGGTTTAAATTAAAAAGAAATAAAAAAAATTTGAGTTTAAAATGATAAAATTAAAAATTTAGAGTTTATTTTATTGTAAGGCTTAAATCCTTTTTTTTTTTCCTTCATATTTTTTCTCCCAAATTTAATTAGTTTTGAGATGTATCAATGCTGTTTGTTTATAATGTCCAATGAGTTTTAATTGTGTCGACTGAAAGTCAAGTTTGATAGTTTAATTTTTTTTTTTTTTTTTTTTTATATAACTGAATTGAATTGGTGAGTAATAAGTTATTTAAGATTGTTTAAAACCTTAACAAATTTTAAATGTTTTTAAATTCAACTTGCTTATAATCTAATCGATCTCAAATTAATTTTTAACGAGCAGAACACAAGTCGATCTTAAATAATTTGGTTCATTTTATAGTCTTATCCACCATTGCTAGGAGACATGAGGTGTGTGCTTCTATGACTTCTCGATGTATAGATCAAAGGTTACTAAAAAAATTGAAAAAATTATGTATATATATATTTAGCCCAGGGGCTACAGATTAATTTTTATATAAGCACTTTTATGTAATTTTTTTGTTTTTTATACACGTAGTATTTCTGAATTCACAAAATTATTATTATTGTTAATTTTTTTGGCTTAGTGAAATCCAACCACTTTACATTCTTCATTGCCGACATAACTTTTTTGGGTAGGTTATATAAAATTATATAAAATTATGTGATTTTTTTTTTATTAGTAAAAGAAATTTTATTGATACAAATCAGAAGTACAAGACAAAAGACAACATTAATAAAAAAAAAACTATCACACAGCTAGCAACAATCAATCCCAATTAAATTAAGGGAAATGCTACAGAGCTCTAAATCTAGAGCTCTAATTTGAGCTCTAGTGATGTGTCAAAGCAAAAAAAAAAAAAAAAACAAACAAAGCAAGGCACAAACATCACATCAGAGTAGAACCCACCTTCCATTAGAGCTATTAGAGCTCCTATATTAGAGCTCTAAAGCATTTTTGTTAAATTAATACTGAAAAATGAGTTCAATCATACATTAACCCAACACAAAATTAATGAGGAACCAAACCACCAACGAACCAAACAACAAAACAAAGGGCAACACCAAACTTCACTACTAGCAACATAAAATTATGTGATTTTTTGTGGTGTCTTCATTTTCACACCCATAATTATCTTTATAAAACTATCATACTTAATCTATTATTATTATAAATTTTTCTATTTATAAATTATTTTTAAAAGAATAAAAAAAAGAAGAGAGAGAGAGAGAGAGAGAGTGAAGCCGCCTGCTATTGAGGATTACTGCTAGTGGGGATTATCTGGCTTAGTGGGTTTTCGTTTCTGAATCTTCAGAATATGCCTCTGGTTCTATGCTTGATGGAAGTTTAATGATTTGGTGTTTGGTGTTGGAAAATTTTCGGTAATAATTAATTAAAGTAAATAAAATAAATAAAGAAAATAATAAAATTAAATTTTATAATATTTTTGTAGATGGTTTATGAATAAGTTTGTGATTGAGGCTAGTGTTTGAATATTGTGTTTTTAAGACAGAATTTTGTCCTCTCCAATGGTTGCTTGAGAACAATGGACATCCTGTCTCCATGATACAACAATCATCACAAACGAAGAAAGCACACTCTTTGATTTTTTGCACTCACAAAATTCAGATTCACAAAGATAAAAAATACAAGAAGAATGCTTGAACTTGAGGAATTTGGAATTAAAATTGTAACGGGGGCTGCCTTTATATAGGCTTATTGGTATCTGTTTAGTTTGAACAGAAAAGATACAAATAAGGGACTGACCCTTCGTTTAAAATAAAGAGACATCATGAAAATATTGCACCCTTTTATTCAAATAGTAGATTGCACCATTTCATTAGAGTTTATTTCAATTCACCACTACCTTTATAAATTTTCCAACATTTGATTCACGGTCTCATTTTGGTTTTTAGTCCAGCTGCTAGCTTAGTTTGATGGTTAACCCTTTGACTGTAGGGAAGGAGCAAGGATCCTCTCCTTGGCTCCTTACTTGGTGGATCATTGGGCTTATTTTTAAGCTCAACTTTAATAATTTAAATCGTTCAAGGAGAGGATCCTTGCTCGTAGGGCAGGGCTGGGGACTGTTTTGGTCTGTTGTTTGGCTGGTTTCACTGTTCTTGGACTGTTAGTTGGGTGTTTGTATTTCTTTGGCGATTTGTCTCTCGGTTAGTCACTTACCAATTTAGTGTTGTGTTAGTAAATGATTAAATATGTAATTTGATATTAATATAGTTGGAATGATTTTACTCATTATGATATTTTTTACACTTGTCATTCTTTATTGATATTGTTATATTTGTACTTTGTACTATGCTTTTCATCAATAAATTTTTTTTATTGATAATAAAAATAATTGTTTGTGATCTTTTTATTTTAAATAAAAATATCTCATAACTTAAAAAATGATAATGTTATACTATTATAGATGATTTTTCAAAAAATTGTGTTTGAAAATCATTTGCCTAAATATAATCATAAGAGGAAAAGTGCATTCAAAAGAATTGGAGCATCCAATTCAATCCAATCCGCCCTTGTGTGCCATCATGAGCTCTACTTTAGTAATTTGCTTATTTTTTTTATATAGATTATTTATATAAAAAAAAATTAAATTAAATTAATTATTATAATTATATGATTATGATTTCAACAATATAAAAAATGTCATATCATTTGAGCTGATTTTTTCTTTTGATTTTAATTTGTTAACCAAGAGTACAAACAAAGGTAGTACAACAAAGTTATAAATAAAGAAGACTTTTTTTTGTTTTGAAGGGTCGAGTTTTGGTACGTTTTTGTGAAGGGTCTACGTCGTCGCTCAAAATTTTGTTATTATTATTTTTTAATTTCGTTTGTTTTGATATAAAATATTTTATATAAAAAAAAATATTTTTCTTATAAATTAATTTTACACAAAAAAATGTTTTTGTTTTTGTTTGACACTTAAAATAAAAATATTTTATTACTTAAAAGAAAATTTTTGATTCAATAATGTATTATTTATAACTTTATAATGAGTTAGGCCTCGTTAAAATAGTATTTTTTTGATAATTTATAAAAAGATGTGCAAAAAAGTAGAGAGAATGATATGATAACTTATACTAGTAATTTTTTAATTTTTTGATTAAAATGTATAGTTGACAAATGAAGCCTTAAGATACTTATTTGAAAAAACTAATTGTGTTGAAAAAGTAATGAGTGAGAGTTAACTTTATAAAAATTAACTTACGAAATTTTTAAAGGTAAGTAATTTTTCAAAAAAAAATGATACAAAAATATTTTTCTTAAAAAATATATTTAGTTATTTTTTGTTCAACCCAACAATAAAAAATGAGTAAAATAATTTTGAAAAAAATATTTATTTTACCTCAAAACAAATGGAGTTGTAGGCCTCGTTTGGGAGTAAGCTATACGTGACAACTTATAATAACTTTTTAACTAAAATATATAATTGACAAACGACGTCTTAATTTAAAAAAACCGTGACTTGAGTTTGTTTAGATGTATTACTCTTAAAATAATTGTGTTACATATTTAGAAAAAGTTACTCAAAATTAGAAATGCAAGCAAGATTTTTTATTTTATTTTATTTTATTTTGTGTGTGCGCGCGCATATGATTCACATGCGTTAACTTTATACTTACTCCACTTTTGTGATAAAATTTTTAAAATTTCTTGGTACCTAAAATTATTGCTCTTAAAAACCTTATCCAGACAAACTCAATATGATTTGAACAACTTGAACTTTTTAATTCTCAAACTTTTTTTTTTTTTTAAATATTATAAAAAATTCTGAACATCAAATCTTTTATTTAAAATTTTTTTTTTGATCAAATTTTATTTAAAATTATATGACTAAAATTCTCAAATAATATTAGTTATATTTATATATATAATATTTACAAGGTAATTTTATTGTTTTATAATGTATCAAGTTATATGCTAACTGTTCAAAAAAAAAAAAAAGGTTACATGCTAAAAGGTTAAGAGCATCTTTAATGGTTTGTCATTGGAACTATTATTGTCATAATTTGATAGTTGGAGTACAAAAAAATGTGCTCCAATGGTTTGTTATGGTAGCTGCCAAAATTTAGCAAATACCAAAACTTGTGTCAAATTTAACATAAGTTTTGACAACTGTCATAACTGCTAACTCATCAAACAAAACTCCTCTCCCTCCCACCCAACAAACCATCCCTCCTACTCGCTTGCTATTTTTGTGGGCGGTTGTCTGACTGATCGTCTGAACACACCAATTTTTATGTTTGATTCTGCCAAAATGATAATTAACTGTTGGAGTATCACTACTATAATTCTACCATTTCCTTCTATTAGAATAAAGGTTGAGACCCCCTTTGGGGGTCACCTCCTTCACTTTTGATTGGTTAACTTTTCTTTTCTTTTTTTTTTTTTTTTCTTCTCACCTAATCCCCAACCTCCATGTGTGTAAGGGGGTTGTGGAGGTGGGTGTTTTAAGGGGGTCTAAATCAATGCCCTTTCTATTATTCATTGTCATAATTTGGTAATGACAATACACTATTATAGCATTTGCCATTAGAGATACTCAATAATACTATCATAATTATATATATTAATTTATTAATCACATAATGTGTGAATATTGTATTAATAATAGATGACCGATAAAATCCATTGAATCAGAATAATGACACATGAGATAAAGAAAACAATTTAAATAAATAAACAAAATAATCATAACCTTATTGTCAAAGCTATTATTCATTCCTATGTTGCGTTAGCAGCCTCTAAACGATAACCCTCAAATCAAATTCATCCCCAAAAAAATAAAATAAAATCCAAAACCCACTAAAAAAATGTGATTTTTTTGTTTTATTTGAGAAGTCGCTATTCTCACTCCACTTTGGTTTAAATATATATATATATATATATTTTACTCTTTATTATACATAATTACATTAATATATTTTCATGCAAAATACACTCTTTAAAAAAATTAAAATTTCAAGGATATTAATATAACTATGTATAATAATGACAAAAAAAAAAAAAATGCATTCAAAATAAAATAACGTGAAAATAGCGTCTTCTTTTATTTATTATTTATTATCTTATATTTTATGTTCCTTCAACCTTTTACAGTTGTGTCACTATGGTTACTATTTTAATGACATTTGTACTGCGATTGGTTTTAAGTGTTAAATAGGGTAAAACCTAAGCTATATAAAGGGGTGTAGATGATTACTAGAATTCATAACCAAAAACCCATTTTGAAGAGAAGATGGGAACAAAAGTGATGAGGCCTTCAGTGGCTTCTCTAATCGCCAGTCTCCTAGTGGCATTACTGTCTCTAAGCTTGCCATTAGAGACCACAGCTAACTACCATTACTCATCTCCTCCACCACCTCCCAAGAAGTACCCACCACCACATCCTCATCCTTATCACTACAAATCGCCGCCGCCGCCGGTACACTACTCACCGCCACATCATCCTTACAACTACAAATCCCCACCACCACCGCCGCCTCCAGTTTACAAGTACAAATCACCACCACCACCACCGCCGGTACACTACCCACCGCCACATCATCCTTACAAGTACAAATCCCCACCACCACCGCCGCCTCCAGTTTACAAGTACAAATCACCACCACCACCACCGCCGGTACACTACTCACCGCCACATCATCCTTACAACTACAAATCCCCACCACCACCACCGCCTCCAGTTTACAAGTACAAATCACCACCACCACCATCACCGCCACCACCACCAGTGCACCACTTACCACCACCACATCCGTATAAATACAAATCTCCACCACCACCACCAGTGCACCAATTACCACCAGTGCACCACTTACCACCACCACATCCGTACAAATACAAATCTCCACCACCACCACCAGTGCACCATTTACCACCAGTGCACCACTTACCACCGCCACATCCGTATAAATACAAATCTCCACCACCACCACCAGTGCACCATTTACCACCAGTGCACCACTTACCACCACCACATCCGTACAAATACAAATCTCCACCACCACCACCAGTGCACCATTTACCACCAGTGCACCACTTACCACCACCACATCCGTACAAATACAAATCTCCACCACCACCACTTCCACCAGTGCACCACTTACCACCAGTGCACCACTTACCACCACCACATCCGTACAAATACAAATCTCCACCACCACCACCAGTGCACCACTTACTACCGCCAATCCACAAGTCTCCACCACTGCCACCACACAAGAAACCCTACAAGTACTCGTCTCCTCCCCCACCACCCTACAAGTACAAGTCTCCTCCTCCTCCCCCTCCAGTTTACAAATATAAGTCACCACCGCCACCACCTCCGGTGCACAAGCCACCACCCCACCACTACTACTACAGCTCACCTCCTCCTCCCCACCACTACTAAGAAATGGCTCCGATATAGTTCTAAGGTAAGCTTAACCTGTAATTCAATTTATGTACATAGCACCATTTTTCTGGTCCAATTACCACATGACAGATCAGCAAAATTAGACACTGCTTAGTCTCAATTACATTACATCGGACTTCATGATTCGTTATGTTATATATAGGTATATACATAGTATGACTCCTAGGTATTTTTTATTTTTTTTAGCTGCTAGTATTCTTATAAATAAATAAATATATATTGGTCTCCAAGAAGTGTAGCTGCTGCTGACTTGTTTCCTGTTGTGTGCTTGTTAGTTGTGTAACGTGTTGCTGGTTTTTGTTGTTTGTGGTGGCTTCACCAACTTGTGAGGTGTGTGTTAGTATATGATTGGGTATTTTTTGGATGCTAACTTAGTTGGGATCGTATTGTTATGTTTTGATACTTTTTGTACTATTTCCTCTTTGTTGATGTAATTTAATATGCTATATATGTTGTTTGCCACCAATAAAGTTTTCTTCTGCTGATAAAAAAAGAATAGGAAAAAAAAAAAGAAGAGTATTTTCATCCAAATTTTATAGCAGAAACAAGGGTATTATTGTCCAAATTTGGATAGAAACGACACTAGGAGCCATTAAACACAAATTGAATAAGTTGAATTTAATTGAAAAATATCAAAAATTAAAATAAAATCGAACATATATTTTGAAGATGGATAACATATTTAACCCTATATATATTTTGTTATATAAAGTACGTAACTTTGTGAACTTTTTTTTTTCACGTAATTTTGATTTCCAAAAACAACGATAATTTATATTTTTTTCACATATTTTCTCATTCATATATATACACCAAAAGTTGAATTGACAGAAAGGCAATATATTCTTGCAGGAAAGGAGCTGAATAAAATAAAGAAGGCCAGTGTTTGCAAAGCTTTTTTAATTAGAGAGAGAGAGAGAAGGAAGGCAACAAGAAGATGAAGACGAGGAAGAAGAAGTAGAATAAGCCAAAAAAAAGGCTGTGTGTTTGATTGTATGTTGATAATGTTGTAATATTGCAGTGGTCCATGCAAGTATGCATGTATGAATGTTTTGACCTCTGGACAAGTGTGCAGAGAGGTCATTTATATAATAAAAATAAATTTCTCAAACAAATTTCTTTTAGTGATAATGTTTCATCCTTTCACATATGAGTATTGCTTCATATCATACACCTCCAAAATGAACTCAATGTATATATGATAATACATAAATATCAATACCAAAAAGTGTAAGGAAAAGTGAGTAGAAAATTCAAGGGGAAATTACAATTCAATGTAATTTTTAAAAAATAATTTCAGATAAGTGGTAAACTTTACGAATAGTAATAGTTAAAGTTATACACTTATTCATAAATCTGTAATTATTTTGTGAAAAAGCCATTAAATTGTAATTTTCCCAAAATTATTCAATAGGAAATCTAGATTTATATTAATAATATGGTTCTCTGTGTGTGTATATATATATATATTTTTTAATAGAGTCTCCTCAAAGAAAATTATTAAGTGATCCTGAGAATGATCATGTAACAATACAAGATAATATACTAATTAAGACTATTTGTGCAATTTAGGATTGAAAAATGATTTAAATAAGCACAAAAATTGATTATTAAAAATCTCGAAAAACCGATGTTTTTATTGATGGTGTTTGGGAAGTGAGTTTTTATGTAGATTTTTTTAGTTGTAGGTTTTTATTAGATAAAAAATTTTTGGTGTTTGAGAAGATAGTTGGGTTTTTATGTGGTTGGATGTGATGTTTGTGAGAGAAAAAGTGAAATGATTATGGAGTTGGATGTGATATTTTGTTTGGATGTGTTTTTTTTGATTTTGTAAAAAGTTTATCTTTTAATAGAAAAAATGAGAAAAAAATTTGGAACCTAGATTCCCAAACACCACCATAATATTCTTTTTATTTGAAACTTTTAACTTACTATAAAATGCTCCAAACACGACCATTATTGCCCAAAACACGAGCTACAAGAAAAAATCTCATGATAATATAAGTCAGCATTACCCATAAATGCATGATGTTCTTTGACTCATTGTTATTCTAGATGGTAAAAATGTTATTAATATAAAAATAATAATAATGTACAAACTACATTTAAATTGAGACACTGGTATATGATAATGTTCTAAAACTGTACAATTCGGTTGGGTTTGAATTATGAATTTGAGTAAAAATTGAAAAGAAAAAAAATGAAAGAAAATGTAAAATAAAATAAAATTTTGTTTTATTATTTATTTTTCTCTCTATAAATTCTTACCAAAATTTAAAATCTAAATATAGCTTTCATTGTAAGGTCCCGGTGTCTCACATAGGGAATGAAGGGGAAGTTTCTGGGCTTAAAAATAAAAACCTAGACCCTTACATAGCATCGAGGCTTTTTCCCTGGTAGTGAAATCCCTAAAAGAACTCTCCAATTAAGCGTGCTTAGGCTGGAGTAGTTATAGGATGGGTGACCCACTAAGAAGAACAAATCCATCCTGGCGTGGTGCAAAGCGAACAATATCGATGACATGTGAAGGGTTGTGGCGTTACAAATGGTATTAGAGCCGGCTCCCCGGAGTACCGAGTATGGGTCCCTGCTGGCTCTTGATGTATGTGGGGCAGGCTTGTAAGCTGGCAGGCTACTGCATGGAGACGTACAGCCCTAAGGGGGGTGGATTGTAAGGTGCCAGTGTCTCACATCAGGAATGGAAGAGGAGTTCCTAGGCTATAAAAGTAAAAATCTAGACCCTTATATAATATCGAGGCCTTTTCCTGAGTGTTGAAATTCCTAAAAGAACTCCCTAGTTAAGTGTGCTAAGGCTGAAGTAATTCTGGGATGAGTGACTCACTGGGAAGAATAAATTTGTGCCAACGAGGCCCAAAGCGGTCAATATGAATAATATGTGAAGGGTTAAGGTGTTACATTCATATAGGTGTTCCTTGCTTCAAGAAAGGGATTAGTGAGTAATAGAAACACGTGGTGTCCTTGACCACCTCATGATTGCTTAAGTTAAACTCATATTTGAACTATTTTTAATTTTTTACCTACGAAAGTTAATAATTAATTGTTAAATTAGCACTTAAAAAAAAGTTGAACTCACATCCTGTCTTGACAAACGCTTAAGTCTCGCTTCACAAGATCTCTCCTTGAAAAAGACTTGATAACCAAACTGCAGCATGCTAAAACTCTTTGTACTATCACAAGACTGTGAAGTCTTTTAAAAAGTAAATGACCTTATTATGAGGGCAATTGTGATGGTTGTCTGTGGGGCAATTTATTGTAGGAAATTTTTTTTAATAAAAAAACCCAGATTTTGAGAAAAGTATTTTCACACAAAAACAAAATCATACGGGGACGGTGGTATTTTCTAACTTTTTACTGTCTTTTGTTTTCCGGAAAAATAAAACGTAAATACCATTAAACAAGGTTTTTTTTTTTAAATTTAACTCCTCATTTTGTTATCCCTCTATTAATTAATGTATTTGAACGTTGGACTTGACGTGTATGTTTCAGGGTCAAGCATGCAAGGCCCAAAGTGCAATATATATAATTTGTTGTGGAACATCTTTATAGTACACGTCATGACTAATAATTCTTCTTATCAATTACTGCATCAGAAAAATTTGTGGGCTCTGAAAAAAGTTAAATCGGAAATTGAATAAAGCGTGTAAGTGTAAATTTAAATGTATATTGTTGCCTCAGTTTTAGCAAAAAAATATTTTTTTACTAACAATTTTATGTTTGATTGCAATTTTGAAATTAACAAAAATTATTTTTTTACTAACAACTCTATGTTTGATTGTAACTTCAAAGCTAATGTGGTAGTAGTAGTTTTGGTTTGACAATGGTGGTGATAATAGTAGAGTGATCACGTTCGGTAAGATTTAAATTAGAAAATATTTTTTACATTTTAAAATAAAAAATGTTTTTATCTAAATAAATATTTTTCACGATAAACATTTTTTTTCCGTCAAAAGTCAATAGAAAAATGGTGGTTTTGATGTGACGTTGGCTGGTGGCAGCATTAGGGCAGTGATGATGATGGGGCCGGTTGGTAAGACATTAGTTTAAAAAATAGTTTTTAATTTTTAAAAATAAATAATATTTTTTATTTAAATAAATTTGATGTTTATTGATAAAGGAAATTTTTTTTATCGTACAAAATATCAAAAAAAAAAAAAAATTCACTAAAACTAGTAAGCCTTAATGTGATATAGAATTATTTTGGTAAATTGGTTAAAAGTTAATTTTTTTTATTTATTTTAGTTTTTTTTTAAAAAAATATATAAAAAAGTAGAGAGATTATGCGATCCAAAATAGGTTAAAACTTTGCTTTTGACTTCTAGCCAAATTCCTAAATTGAGCCATAGACCACACTAAAAATGAATCTAATCCATAATTATATATATATATATATATATATTATCAATTATTATTAGAGTAACTTTTTTGGAGACCTTTGGTTTTGCCCTTTTTTTTAATATTTTGACTAATAAAATAAAAACTTATTTGTTTTTGTTAAAAAAAAAAAAGAAAAAGATCCACTCGATTTTTCCACCAACGAAAAGTTTTTTTTTAAAAATATTTATCAAAGACATTTTTTAAAACAATTTTATCATAAAATCAAATGACCAAACTAGCCCTCAGATGAAACAAAATTAGTAGTTAACTAAACAGCAGTGCTGCAGAGCTCTAATTAGAGCTGCACTGTAGCAGCTCTAATAAGCTGGCGCACATATTAAAAAAAAAAAATAGTGAGATAAAAGACAAAATATGAGGAAGAAAAAGACAAATTAATGGTCCATTAGAGCTCTCTTTTTAGAGGTCTAACTCATTTTTCTTATAAAAATGCTGGAGACCTCTAATTAGAGATGCCACTAGTGATGTGGCAGTGGGTGAGACCCACTATCACTGTCAGTGTTGTGTCTATTTATTTATTTATTTATTTATTCAAAAATGCTTTAGAGCTCTAATATAGGAGCTCTAATAGCTCTAATGGGAAGGTAGGACCCACCCTGATGTTATGTTTGTGCCTTTGTTTTTTTTATTTTTTATTTTTTTTGCTTTGACACATCACTAGAGCTCAAATTAGAGCTCTAGATTTAGAGCTCTCTAGCATTTCCCTTATTTATTTTACCTTATTAGAAGTGTGGGAGCCTCTAAATTATAAGTCTCTACATCACTGTTTTTCTTAACTAAATTATCACTTGCGCAAATGAAAAAGTTGATAGAGATATAAGTGTCCGTTTATCTATCTCTAAAAATTGTAGGCCTTGTTTGGTTTTTTTTTTTTAAATTAATTTTTTTTTTAAAATAAAAATTAATTTGATAAAAATATATTTTTTAAATTTAAAAAAATACTTTTGACCTTCTAAAAGATAAAATTATATAAAAAAAATTATTTCTTTCACTAAATTAATTTTTAATTTTAAAAAAAATCTAAAAATCAAATCAAACATGGCTTTAGTTTCCTAATTAGATAAGCCAAAAATATCCCAAACTTAGCTTCTCAAATGCAATGCCCAAATTATTTACCAAAACCCACGTACTTTAGGTTGTTGGTTTTGGTAAATAATTTAGGCATGGCGTTTGGGAAGCTAAGTTTGGAATATTTTTGGCTATTTAAGTTATAAAAATTAAAATAGACATTTTAATTTAATAAAATAAAATATTATATTCAACTCATAATCATTATATTCTTTCTTTTATAAAAAATAAAAAAAGTCAAAAGTCCTTCCCAAATAAAATTTTTTAACTCTAGACTAAAAAATTAAAAAATCAACCCACCTCTCAAACGAATCCAAAATATGATAAAAGAGTCTCGAATCTCAATCTAAGGAGTGTCGGGTCCATGTGAGATTTTGCAAAAGTCAAAAAATGTATATCTTAGAAATTTTTTTGACAAGACACATTTTAAGTAAAATTAAATAATGAATGTCTGGTTTGAAAAATTACAGTCCCGCTACATACACCTATTGGGGTCGACCTCTAATGACGTGGCGCGTAGTGATTGGCCAGTTCTATTTTTTTTTTTTTTTTTTTTTCTTCCGGTCCAATCCCACAGTGCCGCGTGGCACTGGGGGTGGTGGGGGTGGTGAATCACTGGGGGTAGGAAGCTTTTCTGGAAAAATTATTACTTTAGTCGATTTTTTTTAATAAAAAAATTTAAAAAAATAATGTGACAATTTATAATATTTTTATTTTTATGTTTTGACTATATTAGCCAAATGCCAAACACCCTCTAAAACATAGAATTATTTAAAAATAAATTTGGAGACTTTTGTCACTAAATTTTACTTTTTTAAAAAATCTCTTAAACTTTTTAAAAATATTTATTATTATATTTTTAGTATTAACAAATATCTTGAAAACATATTTGTCGTATTGTCCTGTGTAAGAATTGATTATTTTAATTATTTTTAAAATTTTTTATAAAAAAATATATAAAAAAATATGTGATAATTTAGAGTGTCTTTTATTACAAACCACGTTGCAAACAATGAGAAATCTGGAAAAGTCTGCTTGTGGAAAATGGGGCATTTTACCTACTCAAAATGAATATTCGCAGACATCGATAAGATTATCCTTTTGTAATGATTGAAAAAGAAATGAACAGCTCATCAACCACTTGGCATACAATTTTGACGGTGAGTTTGGGATATATATATACATACAATAGCTTAAAAAAGTTCTGGATAAGGTATGAGTTATTATTATAATATGTTTAAATTTTATATTTGATAATTTTTTAAAATTAAATTATAATTTTATGAAATTGAATAGAATAAATCATTAAATATATAATAGAATTATATAATATGATATATATTATTTTTTGATTTGTTATACACTTAATAATATAGATTCCAATTCTATTACTATATAAGTTTGGGTAAATTTATGAGTATTTAACATTTCTTTCAAATTTATAAAAAAAAAATTATGGTGTAACTTTTCTCAACAGATAAATATAAAAGAAATACTAAGATAATTCTTCTATGTAAAAAAAATTACTAAGATAATTTACTGAACTAATAAAGAAGTAGAAGAAAATACGTATATATACAAATGACTAATTTTATTAATACATAAATCATACTCGCATAATAAATGATCAATTTTATTAATAAGTAAATCAACAAATTTTAATGATATGAAAAATATTTTTCAGTTAATCATTTTGTTAATAAATAAATCATTAAGTCAATTAACAGTTTTTAATGTTATGGGAAATATTTTTCAATAAACAATTTTGATAATTTATTATTGCATAGAAGAATAGTTTTTTTTTCTCTGAGTATTGTATTAAATTAAAATTTATAACAAACGACAGTTGTAATTTCTAGTATTATAGGACTGATTCATATTTTAAACAAATCTCATGGGTGTATTTGTAATTTGTTAAAAATAAAAGATTTATATTTCATAATTGATTAAGAATATTTGCGTAATTACGGAAAAACCTATTTCATAATTGACCAAGAATGTTTACGTAATTACGAAAAAACCTATTGCGTAATAGACCAAGAATGTTTGCGTAATTACGAAAAAACTGTCACTCAACATATCGACCACAATTCGCAAATTATTCAAATAAAATGGCAAAATCAGAAAGAAAAGACGAACTCAAACAGTTAAACGGTTCTTATATATATATATACTAGTTACAAAGGCCCGTGCAAGGCACGGGCTACTATTACATTATATTTAAGTTTTGTATTTTAATAAGTTTTAAAAATAGGAATATTATTTTATGAAATTAAATAGAATAAATTATTGGATATATAATAGAATTATATAAATTATATTATAAATAATAACAAGAAAAAATATAGTAAGTCTTATCGTTTTAACATAATTATATATATATTTTTTTTCAGTAAGACTAAGTGTGAAGACATAAAGATAAACAAAATAAAATATACATTTTAGTATAAAAGAGATAAAATAATTCCCCATCTTAAAAAAAAACTGAACTAATAAACAAGCAAAAGAGAATACATATATATATACAAATGACCCATTTTATTAATAAATAAATCAAACTCGCATAACAAATGATCAATTTTATTAATAAATAAATTCTTAAGTCAATTAATAATTTTTAATGATATGAAAAATATCTTTCAGTTAATCATTTTGTTAATAAATAAAGTATTAAGTCAATTAATTATTTTTAATGATATGAGAAATATTTTTTAATGAACAATTTTGATAATTTATTATTGCTTAGGAGAGTAGTTATTTATTTTTTAACAAATGATAGTTGTAATTTGTATTATTATATGACTAATTCATATTTTTAACAAACATTATGGGTGTATTTGTAATTTTAAGAAAATAAAAGATTCATTTTTACAATTGACCAGAATATTTGTATATTTATGAGAAAACCTTCATTCAAATTATTATACCATTAGTAAATTATACAAAACTATAGGACAAAATAGGAAATTCCCAAACAAGCTAAGAGCAAGATAGACAACCAAAAACGGAAGAATCTATTTACACACACATATCTCTCTCTCTACACATCCTCCACACACACCTCTCTCCAACACACTCTCTCATTAAGTGTGTGTGGAGAGAGTGTATGGTGTGTGCAAATAGCTCCTCCCACCAAAAACAAACCTTCCCAACTAAAGCAACCAAAATGTCTAACATAATTTTCAAAATGCCACCACTTAAATTGTTTCACCAACCGATTGAAATGCAAAATAGCAATTTCAAATCAAAGTAAGGACAAAATAGGAAAAGAAATGGCAAAAAAGAGCTTCTTATATATATATATATATATATCCACTAACGTGTAAGAATTTTTGAAAACTTCACCAAGAATAGTAATTTTTGAAAACTTTTAGTCTTGATGTCAATGCAAAGATGTATGTGCTAGAATAGATAACATCTACTAGACACCCTAACTAACTAGTCTTGTAAATCTCTCTATGGTGTTTGCAAAGCCACTTAGAACTTGAGTATGGTGTTTGTGAACGCACTTAAAAAGTAAATTTATAGATTGAGTAGTATCAACTAACAAACAAAAAAAAACTAATTAATAAGCAAACACATGTGAAACTCGCGCCACAATAAAATGAAATATTTTATACCTCTAACAATGTTATTTTTAAGACAATTATTGAGTGCTTTTAGAGCAAAACTTCACATCTATCACTTAGACTATCTCTAACGGTGAATCAAATTTTTTATCAAATTTGAGTAAAAAAAAAATCAATTTTCTTAATCTGATATGACTTGCTCCAACTGTGCATCAAAAGGGAAGGGTCGACCGGTGGGTCAACCGACGGGTCGACTAGCCCATCGATTGGTAAGGCTAATTTTTTTTTTTTTTTACCTGTTTGAACCTTTTTGACCGGTTTGAACCTACCTATTTGAAAGGGAACCAGTCGACCGGTGGATCAACCGGCCAGACATCTGGTTGGTTGACCGGTTAGCCCACCCAAACGGTCAAGCACGGTGAAATACTGATATACAGAGCTTGTCCTCAGTTTGATGAAATGTTTGTTCCATTTTCATTTTGATATCAAATTGGTAAAACCATTGGAGCTTGAAAAAGTCACTTTTTCATCAAATTTCAAATCTGATGCATGATTTGATACATCGTTGGAGATGGTCATATTAACAACTTCTATATTATTATTATTTTTTAAAATACCAAGTAATAATCCAACTGTATTGATTAGTTAGACCATCACATAATTTTGCTGCAACACCATGTTGTATGTTGGGAGGATGCACCTGTCCAAGAGATGCTATAACAAATACAAGATTGAATTCCAAGGGCTATTCAATCAGAGTATGGTGGGCCTCTAAAATAATTTTTAAAAATTATTCCTTTTCTAAAGTTCCATAATTTAATGAAAAATGATTTGCACCTCCAGTTTTGAAGACCCCAGTGACCCCAGCTGATGTGGCGGCACGCGATTGGTTGAATTTTTTTTTTATTTTTTATTTTTTTTTATCTTCCCTTGGTCCACAGCCTCCCACGTGGAGTGGGGGTGCTGGGGTCCCCAGCACGGCTCATAATTTAATATAGTATAAGATATTTGTATATAAAAAAATATTTTTAATTTTTTAAAAATTATTTTCATCTGAAAAATATTTTTTTAGTTTACTTCGGTGCTTATTAAACCAAACCAAATCTTGTTCAAACTCAAGTTTCATGACCTTCGTAAAGAAAGAATATTGCTATACAATTAATAAATAGATAAATTATATTTTTCACTCTCAAACTATTATCTAAATGTTACTTTGATTTCTTATTTTTAAATTATAACAATTAATTTTTAAAATTTTAATTCATGTTTCAATGTAATTTTCTTGTCACCTACAGTTAAAATTTGGACGGAAAGTGTTCATGTGAGGCTCTTGTGCGTATTTTTTAGAAATAGTAGAAGAAAAAATTGTATGACAAATGTGGGTGAAAGTTTGAAGATAAAAAATGTAATTTAGTCGAGATGCAAATAAGCTGGCCTGAACACTCGATTATAAAAATAAAAAATGAAAATGCAATTTATCCTCAATCAATGTTACAGATATTTCTTGTTTATTGATCATATTATTTTAAGGAAAACTTTACTCACCCAAAATTTGTCAAGAAATTTAATCAAAATGGAGAAGTGTGGTTGAGTTTTAACTGATATATTATGAAATTCATGCACAAAATTGATCTAAACCATATATTGATGTTTATGAGTAAAATTCCAGATAAAAATTCTAAATATATAATATAACTGTTATTATAATGAATCTATTTAAAATTTTTATTATTACATAATAAAAAACATATAAAATTTATTAATTTGCATAATATTTTTCATAATCAGTTGGGGTAATAAAATAGGTAAGTCTAATCTGTCTTCAAATGAAAATGATGGGTGTAATTGTAACTAAAGGATAAGGAGACATGATTTGGTACAGTGGATTCTCATCAATCAGCGGCGGGGACCATGAAATCTAAATAATTGATAATAAACTTGCCAAAGTTGAAAATTACAAAGAAAAATTAATTAGAACTATATCATCTTCTTCTATTATTGGAAAATAAATAAATAAGTTATGGTTATTAGAGGCTTGAAAAGTCTGTTTTGTGGAAAATAGGTTACTTTATCTACTCAGCTAACATTCTCAATCATGGATAAGATTGTGCTTAATTTGAATGATTGAAAAAGAAAGCATTTTCTTACTTTGCTTTCCTTGTTTCATTTTCTTTTCTCCACCTCTATTTAATGTGCGAGGTCACGAAATTTACCTTCATGAAAGCTAAAAAAATTGAAAAAAAAAAATAATTAATGAAGCTCAATTCAAGTTCTTAAGGACAAACCACTTAAAAACTAAAGTCTCCAGCTCCATGAGGCACCGAATAAAAAACCAACAAAATGGCTAAGCTTAAAAAAAACAAAACAAAACAAAACAAAAGAAAAAATTAAAAATCATCTTATAAAGTTTGACCCTTGGTAATTGTCCAAGTGATTCAAGGCCGGTTTTGACATTTTGGAGGACCCAAAAGCGAACTTTTGATATGGGACCTCTCATACATTAATGTTGTGTTTGGTTGGAAAATTTAGAAAGGAATTTAGAAAAGAAAAGGGAAAAGATAGGTGAAATATGAATAAAATATACTTATATTTCATCTAATTTCATATATTTTTTTCCTTTCTATTTCTAAATTCCTTCTCAAATCCCCAACCAAACACACTATAAAACAAAATATTGTGATCAAAAGTTAAGTATTTAAATTTTTATCATACATATAATTATTAAAATTTATTTAAATATATAAAAAAATTACAATAAATAAATAAAAATTAAAATAATTTAAATTGAAATATTAAATAAAAAGTGAACAAACATCACCCTTCTCGTATTTTTAACTACAAAATTGCTAATTGATTAAATTGATAATATATTTAATCTTTCTTGTGACATAATTGGCCGGGATAAAATTCAATCAATTTTAAATTTAAGAAGTTTCTTTCCCAAGAAACAAATGTAACTGGTATAATTAATCGTATTTTATATGCAATCTATGCATTTGAAAAACGACCATCCATTAATTTAAAATAGTTCACCATATCAATCGATTTTTTGGTTTTTTCCAATGAAATCAATTATCCATTTTTTTACAATAATTTACCACATCAACTAGCCATTAATTTTGAATTTTCACTAAATTTTATTGGGACTTTTCAAATTCAGATAGATTTTTTTTGCAGACTAATATAATAGTTAAAAAAAATTGAGGCCCTTTTTTTGCTCAACTTTTTGGGGCTCAAAGTAACAACTTAAGTGTTAAAGTGAGTGAAATTTTAAGTTCAAACTTATGCAAACACATTTTGCGTTATAATCTGACGGTTAATATACTAATCATTATCTTGTGAAAAAATAAAAAATAAACCAAGAGGATCCTTTCACACGACACGAACTGAGAGGCATAAGCGTGACTAAGTGAACAAGCTACCTCTTTCTTTTTTCCTTGGAGAATTATGTTAAATTTGTTACTTAAAAAACGTTGACTATGCATTCTTACCTCCCTTTTAACGTTTGCGGAAATTTATTTACAGGTCATTTTCAAGTTATGAATCTTTTATTTGAGTTTCGTTTTGTTCTCTTCTCTGACTTCGAAGGGTATTTAACTTTGTCTTCATATTCATGCAAACCAGAACAAGAGTCAAGCACATCAAACATGTTCGTGTTGTTCGTTAAATATCACTTTTAGACACGTTACTAATGATGTCTACAAAATAATTTTCTTGACATTTCTAGTGGTAGGAATCTACACCTAATCACTTGTAGAAGCGTTTTTCAACACTTCTAATTTTTTTTTCCCCTTCATTCTTGTCTTGCCGCACTTGTTAGGTTCTCAGTGGAAAGGATAAACATTCAAGAAATGTTATATATCAATAAATTTTTTATTTTAGTTTCATACCATTAGATACAAATGTAATAGAGTCGATATTAATAAATGCATAAGAAATTTATAGTTTTGTGTTCAGTAGTTAGAAAATTACGTAAAAAATATGTTTGTGTAATATGTTTCTTTACTGTGTTTGGTTGGGAGATTTGGAGAGGGATTTGGAAAGGGAAAGGGAAAGGGAAAAGGTGTGTGAAACTAGGTGAAATATAGGTATATTTTATTCATATTTCACCTAACTTTTCCCTTTCCCTTTCCAAATCCATTCTCAAATCCCCCAACCAAACACAGCATTAATTTACATGAAATTTAGTTATTTAATTAAGGGCTAGGACAATAAATAAATAAATAAACCCTTTGACGAAAAAAATTTTTGAGGACTAGGAATTGTCCGAGTCTTTCGGTTACAAATGCAACTTTTCTTCCCTTATTTCCTTTCTACCAAAAATAAATAATTAAATAAAAATTGACAGTTAGGAAATTAGTTTTACACTCTTTTTTTTTAAAATTTAATTTTTGCTTTAATTGATAGGAAAATACTAACCACCGAAAATTGGCAAAAACAATAAAGAAAGAACTAGGAAAAAAATAATAGTAAAAAATAATCTCAAATTATCATGGATTCAAAATAATGCATCTTTTTGTCACATACAATGAAAAATTCATTTCAAAAGCCCACAGATTTGCTTCTTGTTTTGCCTTTTCTTGAATATGAATTGAGTCTTTTAAAATTAGAGGGGGTAAAAAACACTACAATTCTTTGGTCTTTTTTTGCAGTCCAAAAAAACTGCATAAAAAAGGTTACAGTATTTCATGTCCTTTATTATTAGAAGCAGATAGATGCTCCCATGCGGTGGTGGACCATAAATTTTCATTTAGATGGGGATGTGACAGTGGGCATGCATTGGGTTGCGCTGTGTTGGGTCTAACCTAACCGTTCTAAGTCCGATTTTAATGAAATGTCGAGGTTTCAAATCCGTCATTTAACCTAATAGATATGAGTTATTAAATTATTTAAATGACTTTAATAAATTTTTAAATTTAAAATATTAAAAAAATTCAATTGTAAGATATATATAATCTTGTAAGAAGTGCTTATATATGCATTTTTCTTTAACTTTTATTATTTTTCTAATTTATTTTGTAACTAAATAATATAAAAATTAATATTAATATTTTCTAAATGGGTAGGCCAGGCTGGGCTAAAATTCTTTAGCTCAAGCCTAATTCAAAAATTAAATAAGTTCAAAATTTTGTTCAACCTGGCCCTATGGACGAGTTGGGCAGGCAATTGGATCGATGGCCACGCCGAAGGGGTTGGATAAAATTATTTAGCATTTACAAGGGCCTAACTGTTAATTTTTTTTTGATAATTTTTTTGTATAAATATCAAAAATAATTTAGATCTAATAGGCACTTTTCATAAAGTATGTGTCCACCAATTTCATGCTTGCTTCTCTCTCTTGTCCTCCCCTACTTGGCCAAAGTTTGGTGGCCTAGTAATAAAGGAGAGTGAAAAACAAGCTTTAAAACTTATTTACGGATCACTATGTTGTGAAAAGTATTATGAAATCTAATAATAATGCTCACATATTTAGCAAGAACACGCTAACTTTGTGGACTAGACAACGATGTGCGTGCCACTAACAAAAAGGTTGTCACTAGTCCAGCAAATTCCAACAAGGTATATATACACCTTTAAGACATTTACAATCTGGCAAATGTTCATAAAATAAAAAATAAAAAAAAAAATCTGGCAAGTAAAAAGCATCATTTATATCAATGAAGTAATAATAAATTTTTATGCAAAGCACATGTTGACATTATTCTCACATTTTAATATGTATAAGAGCATCTCCAATAATGTATCATTTATTTCATTAAATGTGAGTAAAAACTCCATCTAATATGTAGCACTTCAACGGAGTATTTTTGGCTGTCATCAACACACCAGTCGACCAGGAGGATGACCAGGCAGAAGTCTGGCTGATCGACCGACAAGTGTGCTTTGTTGTGTGCTTTGTCTAGGAGGACATCCTCTCGGTTGTCCGAGAGTATGCTTTGTTGTGAGAAATTTTCAACTAAGCGGATGATCGGGTGGACATCTAGCTGGACATCCGGCCGGTCGTCTGGTCCTTTATTTGGTAAAACATTTTTGATATTCTCAATTTGATACCGATTTGATGAAACTGTTGAAGCTGAAAAATGCACCATTTTCATCGGATTCAAATTTGATGATAAGTTTGAGTAATCATTGGAAATGGTCTAACTAGATACATATATATTTTACAAGGATTAGGGTAACTCTGTTGTATCTCACAACACATTCTTTTTTTTTCTTTTTTTTTTAGAATAGTTAAAAGCAATTGTATTAAAATGAATTAAAAAAAAAGTACACGAACAAGAACAACAAGAAGGTCCCAAAGGACCAAGTAAGAAACCTAACACAAACAATAAAAAATAAAAGTCGCGGTATAGAAAAAACTTCTAATTATCTTTTGGAAAAAATAAAATTCAATTAGAACTAGATCTGAAACAAAATACAGCCCAAACATGCCGACACCATCACTGTCGTCCTTGCCCCTCCTCTGCCCAACTCCACCAATGCCGCCTTCGGTCGACGTTGGAAGCCTAAGTTAAAGAAGAAAAACACCCACGACAGTAAGAGAGGAGAAGAAAGAGAAGAGGGAACCATTGCAAATGTTGAAATTTCAAAAATCTATGCAAGAAACAGAGGGAAAAACTCTCAAACCCCTCTTCCTAGTATAAATTTTTTTTGGAAATAATGGTTTTTATAGGCTTATTTTGGGCTAATTTTGAGTGGGCGCCAAACGTCTTTTGGAGTGAATCCGAAAAGGTGACGTGTTCCTTACCGCATGGTAAGTCACACGGTAAAAACAGTTTGTCAAAACCATTTATGCGTAAATGGGAACTTGACGTCGTTTTCAGGTTCGTGGAATGGACATTTAAAGAAGTAAAATGTGGGTTTCTTTCAAATGGTTATCCCACATTGAAAACTTAAGAGAACTTATTTGTGTATATAAGTTTTAGGTGGCAATACTTAGGTTGGGCCCCAAGGGCCACCCCAAGTTTGTCAAAGGAAGGAGTTATGGACAAAGCGAACCTTAGCCCAGACCACCACGCACGCGCCGCCGCTGCCGGCCGGGTCAAACCAGGTGTGGGTTGTGGGTCGAGTCAGTTCTAATAGTAATTTATTTGAATTTTTTCCTATATTCTTGCGGGAAAAATTAATTTAAATTTTGTGCCAATGTAATTTGAATTTGAATTCAAATTTTTGTCCAAAATTTTTACCTCCTTTAGTCCGAAATTTCAACAGATTAACTGCTCAAAACTACCCAGTAGTTACAGATCCGAAACTGCACAGTTTGACAGATTCATACAATTCAGACAGATCAAACAATTCCAACAGATCTGTTGAAATGTGAACTGCACATGTTCAGTTTGAAAATCAAACCTGTTCAGTCCTATATATACCAAATTAGTTCCAGCATTTTATGGTTCCAAAAATTCATTTTTCTTGTCTTCATTTTGCTTTCTTGTATCATTATTCTTCATACTAGTTTTAGAATAAAATTCAGAAAGTTAAAAACACAGGTTTTGTTCACCGTACAAATTGTTTGGAGTGCTACTATAATTTGTTAAGATCATTGTATCTTGGGAGATAGACGTCTTTTATCCGAAAGCACCGTAGCGTAGCGGGGCGAATCTGTCTTAAGGATAGAGTGTCACATACTCGACTTGATCTTTTAATTATTTATTCGGTTTGGTAAAATAAATTCGGTAAATAATTCATTTTTATTTGTTTAATTTATTTAAATTTATTTATTATACACAGAAGATTACTCTAACAAAAAATACCCAGATCTACACTATAAAAATGTTTTCGACGCTCGCCTGAAAGATATGAGAAATTGCCTAGATAGAAAAGCTCTCTTCAGCAGCCTTGCACCCGAGTTTAATGGCCCTGTAACACATTCTTTTACATAGTGAAACTATCGCAACAAGTCACGTAGCTCAATTATGAGTGAATCACATAAATATTGTGTTATAATGTGATTGATCATTAACTCCTTTATTTATATCCATTTCCATTTCAATTTGATCTTGTGTTAGGGTTAAAAAAATTCCCAACACAACTTCTCCATAATTATGCCAAACAAATTCGCAACTCTTCAAGTCAATAATCTGAAAACTTAGAATCAATAATTAGTCTCCAACAACTCCACCAAACAAGACTAATACAGTACCAAGGTTCGAAATTACCACGTATCTTATTAAATTTTAATAACCTAGGCCTTGTCTTCTTTTGTCTTGAAATGCACAAGCTGTAACGCATTCATATATCCCAACCAAGACATGAACCTAATCTTTCCCCACTTGAGGTGACATAAAGTAATACTTAAAGAATGATTAAAAAATAATGATTAAAACCATAGTAAATTTTCTTTGGATTATTAGGAATAGATGGTTTCAATAGAAAATTTTCTGAATTTATATATTTGATGTGAGATTTTTGTCTATCCAAGTTTTTTTTTTTCCTTTTTAATTTTAATTTTGGTTTTTTGCTTTTGTCATTTATACGGGGAAGATTCTATTTATACCTAAAAAATTAATTAGTATTTCTAATTTCTCCATACTCCTTATTAAATTATTTAAATATATAATTTATTCTCAATACATTTTATATTTTTTTACAAATTATCCTAGAATAATATAATATTTTAATTTTATGATATACCCAAATAATAACTTTAGAGGTTGTTGGGATGTCCTAAATAAGTGTATTTTTTAGACTAAAAAGTAGAGAGAAAAAAAATGATTGTTTGGGATAACTTTTTGACTTTTTACGAAAAAATATATATTAAAATATTATATAAAATAACAAAATTACCATTTTACCCCTACTATATGTAAATACCTACTGACTTGGATTGTACTGGAAGCGGTCGGTTGGTAGCAAACATGATAAGAGTAGATTGCCTACAGTCCAAGATCAGACTGGACGGTGTTGTTCGGCCCGTAGGGGCCCACCATGAGTCCCGTTTTGATAATCAAAATCGTGCAATGTATAGAACTCGTTGAGTACTATATATTTGTAAAAAATCACATTAGTTGAATATCGATAACTATCTGATCAGATTAATTTTTTTGTCAACCATTAATTTCTTCACCGTCTATTTTGTTATACAAAACTGATTTGATCATATAGCTATCAATATCCGATCAATATGATTTTTTACAGGCATATAGTATCCCATGAGTTCTACACATTAAACAGTTTAGATTATCAAAACGAGATCTATGATGGGCCCTCACGGGTTGAACAACACTGTTCTGTGTAACTTTTTTGTGCACCGCCGAGTAAAATTTGTAGCATCAATTGACAGTGTACCATCACTGCACACTGTCCTGTGTAACAGCACTGTCATGAGTTTTTCTATATATATATTTTTTTTATGAAAAGTAATAACTTTTTAATTTTTTTAGTAATTTTTTAATTTTTTACCTTATTCAAGACATGTCATATAAAATTAACTTAAAAGATTCTTTCTTTTCTTCTCAACCATAGCCAGACATTCTTGATTATTAATTGTATGTTTTGGGGGTACTTACACATTATTTGTTATTATTTTGCAAGTGATTTGGTATAAAAAAAACTAAGGTTGCGTTTAGTAGAATTTTCTAAATATGATTTGAGAATATGAGTTGTATTTTAAGTTTGTGAGTTTTGGAATTATGATTTGAGTGTAGAAAATTTGTTTGGTGAATGAGTTTTAAAAAGAGTTTTTGAATTGAGTGATGTGACATAATTTTTGATATAAAAACTTACAACTCATAACTAAACACATAATCCAAAATTTTATTCAAAACTCATAAAAAATTTATAAAAAAATTTTTGAAAATATTTTTTATTTAAAATATAAAAATAACAAGTGTAAAAAAATATATATATATATGAACATTGTTCCGAACGTCCGGGGGCATCCGGGTACACGAATTTTCAAACGCGGGTGTGGAAATGATTTTTAAAAACTGTAAACAAATGTCGCACTCGAACTAAAAGGTAGAATCATGATTCAAAAACTATACCAAACGTAACCTAAATTTTTTTCTGGTTGTTAGATATTGGCAGCAGAGTGGTCTAGGTGATCGAAGTATCAAAGCATTACATACAAAAATAGCCACCTCATCTTCAGGCCAACTCTCTGCATCGGAGTGATCATCTGGAAAGTTCTCATAATAATCCAAAGAGCTGTGATCAGAATCAACAATAGGTTTCTATTTTAATGTTTCAAAAAATATTTTTTATCTATTATTTGATTTTGTTCAATTTTTTTTTTTTTTATTTGTAAGAAACAACACAATAAGAAAAAATGATAGTGATGATAATTATGAGTTTTGATGAAGTGAATTGGAGTTTTAGAGTAAAAAAGAAGATAAAGATATTTGAATATGAACAATATATATAAATGATTAAGGTATATTGTCCTTACTAATAAATTTATATATGAATATAATAAAAATTTAAATTTTAATATTTAAATTAAGCGTAGTAAGTTACTATTTATATGTAAATAGAATCACCCTTTATATGATTTCAAGTTGAAAAGAATGAAGTCTGGCATCCACTGTGGAAGAGACAAAAAGCCCACTTAGATTACATTTGGGCCAAATGTGCTTGCAAACAAGCTCAGCCCAATTTATATTGGTGACTGGGAGAATAATAGTAAGGATTCTTGCAATTGCTAATTAATTGACAGTGCCGACAAAAAAATATCTAACAAATTATAAATTTATTCTGTGGGGACATATTTTGTAAATAACAACACATGGCTAAGGTGGCACCGAAGTGCCAGTCGAGATGTCACGTGTCCTGATCATAGCGCCAAGGTGATCTCGGCTAGGTTGAGGTTATCTGCGAAGATACCGGAATCCGAGATGAATGGATAAGGAATAAGAGTCCTAGAAAGAGGAAGGACCTCAGTCTGGATAAGAATAAAGTTCTTAAGGAGTTTATCTTTATCTATTGAAGAGTCCAGGGTGAGCATTGGGCCAGAGTCCAAAGAAAGGTATGCTTCTGCAGGGATCAGGTTAGTGCTGACTATAAAAGTAAGGCACCCTCGTGGGTCTAAGGTACGCTTTTTGTGTTCTGGCTAGTGAGTTAAGCACTGTTTGTTATTTTTGAGAGATAATTGAGTACTGACTTGATCGTCGGAGTGCCCCCGCGTGGACGAACCACCGCCGAAGTCTCATCTTTCTGTGACAGGTCGTTTGGGCGCAATCTATTCTGCCGGTGTTCTCCAGCTGAATACCTGTTTGGCAGTGTGGTCAGAAAACAGCACACACAATTTGGCGCCGTCTGTGGGGAAAAAAAGGAGAATAGATGGCCAGCAACAGACAGAAAGAGAAGATTGGGGACGACATCCCTACTGGAAATGGTAAACACATTGACCCAAACGTAAAGGAGGATAACTGCAACGAAAAAACTCAAGATCAGAATCCCGGAGAGAAAAACGTCGGCCAGGAGGGCAACATACCAAAGAAGTCAGACCGAGGCGGGTATTGTAACGAGAACGACCTCCAGGTGTGAAAAGACAAATGCCTACGGAGAGACGAAGAGATGAAGGGAATAGCGAATAAATTGGCGGACCTGCAATCGATCGTCAATTTCATGATGTAGAACAACGTCATGCAGCCACCGTTTCCATTACAAGACACGTCGATTCCAACGGCCAAGAACGATGCCCAGAAAGTAAGGCAGAAAACAGTCCTTGCAGTCCCCCAGCACACCAGGACCAAGGAACATTCTCACCCGCTTTCAAGGGAGGTCGGACGAAGAGAGTCAATGAAGGGAGATTCTCGGAGGACACATCGTACCAAAGAAGCCAACCCCAAAGAACATCGGCATGTTCAAAGGAAGGAACTCTGTTTCAACACAACTAATGGAGAGAAGTCCAAGAGGACTCATAATGACACTAGGAGTAGCGCACCAAAGAGGCTAAAATCCATTGATAGTCGAACTCCTAGATGGACCAAGGAGGATCTGAGGGATTACCTCCAGAGGAAGCGACAAGATGCCGAGGTAACCTCTTCGGTCAAGCCAAGAACACCATTTTCAATAGAATTGGACAAATTTGAGGCCCCGAAAAGGTTTCTCATGCCGAAATTCCAGATATACAGCGGTAAGTCTAACCCTAACTTTCACGTCGACTTGTACCTAAACTCAATGGCACTATACACCGAGAACGAGTCGTTACTCTGCAAAGTGTTCCCCTCATCCTTTGGGAAAATCGCATCAGACTGGTTTCACAAGTTGCCGAAAGGAACTGTGAAAAGCTGGGAGGGCCTGGCCGAGATGTTTGTGGCCAGGTTTGTGACAAACAAACTACAACCGTTGAGGGTGGACTCCCTGATGGCTCTGAGAATCGGCGAGGATGAAAGCCTTAGGGCCTATGCCAAAAGGTATTATGAGGTATTCAACCGAATACCAGGGTGCAACCAAGAAGTAGTGGTCGTGTCTTTCAAGAACGGCCTGAACGATGATTGTCTGCTTCGAAAATCATTGGCAAAAACACTGCCAAAAAGTATGGAGGAACTTATGGCCGGGATAGAGAAGTATGCGAGAGCCGAGGAAAACACGCCAAGGACAAAGGCGTCAAAACAAGAGAAGAGAAACAGCTCGCCAAAGCGAGGCCGAGGTAATAATGGATACAATAAGCAAGAGACAGGACTGAGGGTTGCACAAGAAATCACAACCGTATTCTGAATTCCGGTTTACAAAGTCTTGGAAAGAATCCGGAATCAGCCCTATTATAGAGCACCAGAGAAGATTCCTGGTAAATTTATGGGAAGAAGTCTGAGGAAGCGTTGTGCCTACCATAATGAAGATGGCCATCTGACTCAAGGGTGCAGAGCCCTAAAGGCACATCTGGAAGACCTGGTAAGAGAAGGACATTTAAGGGACCTGGTAGATGAGGCCAGGACAAGGGAGGAGCAAGCGAGACTGCCTCAGGCACCGGCAACACCACCTCCACTAGCACCACAACCGCAAGTAGGCGGACCTCGAGTGATCAATGTAATTCGCTCGAAGGTCAATGAGAACGACATACGAAGGGAGACTTAGAAGGTAAAACACTTGCAACATGTGTATCAGGTCCGACAGAAGAGACCTAGGGCAAACGAGTGCCAGGGACCAATGGTGTCCTTTATTGAAGACGACCTAGAGATGGTGCAGCATCCACACAACGATGCCTTGGTAATATCCCTCCAGATTGGAGAGTGCTAGGTAAAGCAAATTCTAATCGACCAGGGCAGCTCTTGTGACATCATGTATGTTAGGTGTTACAAGGAGCTTGGTCTTCACCAAGATGATCTGGAACAATCCAATAGTCCAATGATTAGGTTCAATGGAATGCCGACATGGCCCCTGGGAGCAGTAAGTTTGGAGGTGCAGGCTGGCACCAAGAAGGTAAAAACGGAGTTCAAAATAATTGACACCCCCTCCCCTTACAATGCTATCTTGGAAAGGCCATGGCTGGATGTAATGGGGGCTGTTCCCTCAACATTACACCAGCTGTTGTGGTTCCCAACAGAACATGGAATTGAAGAGGTCAGAGGAGATCAGGTGCAGGCAAAGAATTGCTCCATGGCAGCAATGAAATCTGTTACCCAAAATGCAATCTAAGAGGGGGGTGAATTAGGTTTCTACAAATTAAAATTAATAATACCCCAATAAAATTAACTACTAGTACAACAAATTATTAACAAGCACAACAATGAACTTAGCAGTAAATGATCAAGCAAAATAACAATGAAGTATAACTAACATACAGGGTAGATCAAATGATTAGTACATGAATATTAGATTAGATATAGCAGTAGTAGGAAAGTAAAGAGATTAGGGAAGAAGAGACAAACAGATTTATAGTGGTTCGGCTTCAACCAAGCCTACATCCACTCCTCAAGCTTCACTTGAGATTTTCCACTATCTTCTAGCTTCATAGGATGCTAGCAACCTTTTCACAGATGGAGCAATCATCCACAGATTTTACACAGACTTTCTAAGTCAAGAACACTGAGTGTACTACACTCATACAAGGTTGAAAAGAAGGTATTTTTGCTTTCATAGAAAGCTACAATAATTATCTCTCAAAGATAGATATAAAAATGAAATTCTGATTTTTCTGTAAACCTTACACAGGAAAGATGAGCTTAATGCTATAAGGCTCAGTGTATAATTTCTGAGAGAGGATGTAAACAAAAATTAAAGAACACTTCTCAGAGAATTTTTCAGAGAATAGATGTGAATGATTATAGATCAAAGAATATTTTCTGATTTTTTGTAACTTGCTTACATTAGAGGTTTTGGTATATATAATGAAACTTATAGCCGTTTATAGCCGTTGTATTCATTTGAATTTATAGCCGTTTATAGCCATTGTACTCTATCATTATATTTCTTCCACTTCATCATTACTAATTTAAATATCTTCCACTTGAACATTTTAAACCTTTTGAACTACTGTTGTGCTGGACTGTTTGAACCTCTGTTTTGGGCTATTTGAACTCTTGATTTAATCAAATATTAAATACATTCTAACAACATTTAGGATAAAGGTTTATGTGAGAAATAATGGGACAAAATAAATTTTGATTCTATTTTTCTCTTTCAAATAAATTATCAAAATAAATTTTGATTATATTTTTCTCTTTCAAATAAATTAAAACATAATTAAATAAATCATCAAAATAAATAAATCTAACAATCTCCCCCTTTTTGATGATGACACACAATGATGTTTTGATTTGATTTGGGAGTAAGAAAGGCTCCCCCTCAAGTCATGCTTCCTGAATTCATTTCTAAATACATAGGTTAGCATATGTGTAATAAATAAATTTTAATCAACAACATGATATAAGATTAAAATATCAAACTATAAATACATAACATCAGATTAGTTTGAAAATAACACCATAATACATAACATCATATAATACCATAATACATAATATCATATAATTTCTCCCCCTGTGACATTATTAAAAGGAAATCATAGGTCAGAATCTGGAGGTGGAGGAGGAGGAGGAGGAAAATGATAAGGATAAATGGCATCTATACAATTCAAAACATATATATACATATATGCATACACATACAACTCTCCCGCGTCTCTCTTTTTCCTTCAACAAACGCGTTTGACACGTGGCCTCACTTTTGCGTCATTGGCCGACAAAAGCAAGCCTCAATTTGTACTCGCCTCGGATCCCTCTCCCTCCTTGTCTTCTTCTCTTTTGCCTTCTTCTTAATCACACACTCTTCCATTTTCTTCTTCACCATTCTCTTCTATCTCTTCTTCATCATTCTCTTCTGTTTCTTCTTCCTCATCGAGAGACAAAGAAACTGAACGGAGGAAGCCAAACCTCAATCTGTTCACTTCTATTTCTCTGCAACTCATTTCTTTGACACCTCTCACCTCTAATCCATGGCTTCCTCATCCCGTTCCCTCACTCTGTTTCCGAACCTGAACGATCCCATAAGCTCTGCGAGACCGAATGCCCCTACTCCTACTCTTCCTGTCATTCCTCTGCCTAACCTTTCTATGATTTTGATTGAGCAAATCATGGCAGCTCAATCAGACATTGAAGCCAATCATTTCACACTGACGTCCTGTATGGAGACGATGACTGCAGTCACAAAATTGGCTCACCGATTACAGAACAGGACGAGTGAGCTCCATCAGGTCAACACCCAACTCTCTCTGCTTCAGCGCATGTACAAGGATGCGCGAGTAGAAATAGGCGCACTGAAGGCCGAAAATAAAGAGCTTAAACGGAAGACCACCTCCATGGCCCGATTTGGAGCAACGTCGTTCTTGGCCTTTGATAGTCAGCGGGGAGTCATCGCTCTCGACGAAAGCACGGGGGCAGGGGCGTCAAGGGTCACCCAAGGTGATAAAAAGAAGAAGAAAACGATGAAAGAGGCGAGTAAGTAAGATCGACATATGGCCGGAAAAAAAATGAAGGGTTTTTTTTTTATGTTTATTTTGATTGGCGTGTGGACGTAAAAAAAATGAAGGGTTTTTTTTTTATGTAAATATTTGTATTTTGATTTGTTGTTGTGTTTATGTTTAAGTACTGAAAAATGAAATTAAAAAGCAAAGAAAAAAATAAGAAAATTAAGCCCAAACAAAAAATAATAATGAGAGGCCAAATTGTTAATGAGTAATATGAGAAGCATATGAGCTTGATCTAATTCTCAATTTCTTAGCAAGAGCATATCAATCTCAAGACTCTAATAGACATAACAGTGCATAGATCAAACAAGGTTGCCAAGCAAGAACATAAATATGGAGCTAAAGTTCAAGTCACTCTTCCTTGAAGAAAACAATCTTCCTCTTACATTATCAACAACTAATCAGCTCAAAGGTCATGTTGTAAGAATTAAGATACCAAAAGCATAAAGATACCAAAATAATCAGAGATACTAAAACAATCAAGTCTCTTTTTCTCCCCCGATGACATTTTCAACAAAATCAAGCACAAGGAGGGAGTATGGTACAACATATAGGATGAAAGAATGTAAGTCTCATTATAGCACAAATAATCATCCATATTAAGGTAGCTCTATGATACCAAAAAAATGATAGCACATAATGATCATACAATTGAAGCATAATCAATCTTTTTCATATCAAAGTAATAACAGTATTAGCTCAAAGGATATAAGATAGAATTTTTATCTCAAAAGCTTAAGAGAGTATACGAGGCATACCTTATGTTCAAGAGATGGAAGCTTTTTAATCTTCAATTTTCTTTCATAAGGAGTTCATCTTAAAAGGGTTTAACAAGTATGTTAGCAAAATGATTTCTCCCCCTAAGTTAGTGCTACCCTTTTCTATTTTGTGTAAATATAGCATTCATAGAACAATCACTATTACTCAATAAAAATACAACACAAATCACTTCTTATCACAAACTAAAAAGGTGAAAAATAATTCAATGATCAAACAAGAGTTTGGAATGCTATTTTTCAGAATTTTCAAGTTGTAACGCATAGCATAATATGTATAAGAAAATAGTTTTATGCTCTTTGTTTTATTAAGAAATGATGCAACAATCTCATTTAATCACATAACATTATCAAGAGACATTTTCATCAATTCAATCCACATACTCAATTGTGATAAAACATTTTACTCAATATGGAACACAACATGAATGTTATAAACAATTAATTCAACAATTTATCAATCAAAAGCATTTCATGAGATGTATGCCAATATAATCCATATTCAAAAGATATTCAATAGGATAGATGAAATGTCTCTACAAACGTATGATACTTCTTTTCATTTAGACATTGTTGATGGATCATAATCAACGAATTTCATAACTCATTCAAATATTCCAATGTAAAGCATATAAGCATGAAATTTTCATATTGAGCATATTCTTAAGATCATAAATGTACAATTCAAAATATAGATAGTATACATCTCAAAAACATGCTATGACATCAAAATTGATTCTACAAAGATATGACTAAAAAAAGAATTAACATATTAGTATGAAGTCATATATAAGATGTGAAAAGTATGCTCACAAAAAAAATTTATCACTTTTTATCTCTTTTTCATAGCAATGAATGACATGATATAAAATGTTAATGAATACATGAATCATTCATATTCTAATAGGTATTCATCAAAATAATAAAATTCTCATTTTTTAGTTCAATGAATGTTTGAAAGAAACTAGCAGAACATGACTTAGCAAACTTAGTACAATTAGGTTACATGGAAGCAATGATTAGACACAACCTATTGTATACAAATCACACCTTAAAGAATATAGAACTTTAAGCTTAAAGGTATGTTAGGAGTTATACCTTCATTCACCTCTTTGGAATCTTCACCCATACATTACCTCTATTGTTCATCTTGGTGATTTTCATTTCATCATTCTTCTTCTTGTAGGAGCTGATTTTGTTCCTTAGATTGAACACTCTTGTTGTGCATTTCCTCTCGAAGTCCTTGGTGTTCTTTGAGATTCCACCTACAAAATATCTTGATTTCTTTCTTGATACTCATACTTTCTTGGGTCCATGGGGATTAGTCTCAAGAACATTTAATCTCATAAAATGTTTAGGAGGATTAAAACCAATGCCTACTTTGTCAAAAGCACATCTTTTATTTCCAAGAAATTTGTTGAGGTTTTCTTTTCCTTTTACAAAATTTTCAAGAGTTTTGTTTAAATCTTCAACATTGTTTTTCAAAATGTTTTTCTCATTGACAATAGACGTAAAGTCATTTTTCAAAATGACATTTTCCATTTTTAAAACACCCACATCATTTGAAAGAGAAGTAACTAATTTCTTTAATTTAGAATTCTTAACACAAACGTTTCCGAATATGTCATGTAATTCATTGAAAGCACTTTCAAGTTCTAAATAATTAGAAATTACCTCATCTTGAGTAGATTCTTCTTCTCCAAGAGGCATGAGACACAGGTTGGCTACTCCATCATTTTCTTCCCAAATGGCTTCCTTTTTGCTGCCATCCATCATTGAAAGTTCATGAGCCATGAGTGAGCCTAGGAGTTCTTCAATGCCTAATTTTGTCAAGTCTTTTGCTTCTTGGATAGCTGTAACCTTAGCTTCCCATTCATTTGGCAAAGACCTAAGTATTTTTCTTACAAGCTCATCATTAGTATAAGATTTACCAAGAGATTTTAGAGCATTAATAATATTGGTAAATTTATAAAACATCTAAGAAATATATTCAAATGATTCCATAGTAAAGAGTTCATAATCATGAATAAGCATGTCAATTCAAGACTCTTTTATTTGGCTAGTTCCTTCATAGGTGATTTCAAGTTTATCCCAAATCTCTTTAGCAGTAATACATCCAGAAATTTTATTATACTCATTTGCATCTAGTCCACACACAAGAATAAGCTTGGCTTTAGCATTAGCTTGAAGGAGTTTATAATCACGCTCATCAAATTCATCCTCAAGTTTAGGCACACTGATATGGACTACTACCTTGGTAGGGATTTTAGGACCTTTAGTAATAATGAGCCACAAAGCATAATTGGTAGCTTGAAAATACAAAGTCATTTTTTCTTTCCAATGAATGTAATTACTACCATCAAAGAGAGGTGGCCTATTGCTAGCTTGTCCTACAGCAGAGTAAGTAGAATACATGGTTGCTATGGATCAAAAACTCAAGATTGTTAAATCTAAACAAGAGCCCCAAGCTCTGATACCAATTGTTACCCAAAAAGCAACCTAAGAAGGGGGGTGAATTAGGTTTCTACAAATTAAAATTAATAATACCCCAATAAAATTAACTACTAGCACAACAAATTATTAACAAGCACAATGATGAACTTAGCAATAAATGATCAGGCAAAATAACAATGAAATATAACTAACATACTGTGTAAATCAAATGATTAACACATGAATATTAGATAGATATAGCAGTAGTAGGAAAGTAAAGAAATTAGGGAAGAGGAGACAAACAGATTTGTAGTGGTTCGGCTTTAATCAAGCCTACATCCACTCCTCAAGCTTCACTTGAGATTTTTCACTATCTTCTAGCTTCACAGGGTGCTAGCAACCTTTTCACAGATGGAGCAATCCTCCACAGATTTTACACAGACTTTCTAAGTCAAGAACACTGAGTGTATAACACTCTTACAAGGTTGAAAAGAAGGTGTTTTTGCTTTCACAGAAAGCTACAATAATTATCTCTCAAAGATAGATATAAAAATGAAACTCTGATTTTTTTGTAAACCTCACACAGGAAAAATGAGCTTAATGTTATAAGGCTCGGTGTATAATTTCTGAGAGAGGATGTAAACAAAAATTTAAAGAACACTTCTCAGAGAATTTTTCAGAGAATAGATGTGAGTGATTATAGATAAAAGAATATTTTCTGATTTTTTGTAACTTGTTTACATTAGAGGCTTTGGTATATATAATGAAACTTATAGCCGTTTATAGCCATTGTATTCATTTGAATTTATAGCCATTTATAGCCGTTATACTCCATCATTACTAATTTGAATTTTTTCCACTCCATCATTACTAATTTGAATATCTTCCACTTGAACCTTTTGAACTGCTACTGTGCTGGACTGTTTGAACCTCTGTTTTGGGCTATTTGGACTCTTGATTTAATCAAATATTAAATACATTCTAACAACATTTAGGATAAAGGTTTAGGTAAGAAATAATGGGACAAAATAAATTTTGATTCTATTTTTCTCTTTCAAATAAATCATCAAAATAAATTTTGATTCTATTTTTCTCTTTCAAATAAATTAAAACATAATCAAATAAATCATCAAAATAAATAAGTCTAACAAAATCTACCTGTACCGTACGAGAAGCAAAAACAGTAGAGATTGAGGATGAGGACATGGAGGTCCTTGATGACGTCAGCAAAGAACTAGCCGAGAAAAGTGAAGAAGCCCTGAAGAAGATTTTAGTCCAGCAAGGGGATGAAGAGCGCTTCTTCCTTTTCGGCTCAGGCTTGGCCGAGGAAGAGGAAAAAGAATTAGAGACGTTCTTAAAAGCAAACCTTGAGGTGTTTGCTTGGACACCATACGAGATGCCTGGTATTGACCCCGAGGTTACTTGCCATAGACTGAATGTGGACAGGTCGGCCAAACCTGTCATCCAGCGAGCAAGGAGGCCTACGTTGATACATATTGAGGCAGTAGAAGAGGAAATGGATAAACTTCTGGAGGCTAGAGCCATTCAAGAGGTAAACTACCCAACATGGCTATCAAACACGGTTATAGTAAAGAAAAAGAATGGATAGTGAAGGGTCTGTGTGGACTTCACCAGCCTGAACAAGGCTTGTTCCAAAGACAGTTTCCCACTCCCCAAAATTGACCAATTGGTGGATGCCACCTCAAGACATGGAAGGATGAGCTTCCTAGACGCTTATAGGGGGTACCATCAAATAGCCATGTACCTCCCAGATGAGGAGAATACTGCATTTATCACCCAAAAAGGGCTATATTGCTACAGAGTGATGTATTTCGGGTTAAAAAATGTAGGAGCAACTTACTAGAGATTGGTGACTAGGATGTTCAGACATCTAATAGGCAAAACAGTGGAGGTATATATTGATGACATGGTCGTGAAGACCAAGGAACCCAAAGATCATCTGGCCGACCTGAAGACAGTCTTTGATATCCTAAAGACATTTCGGCTTCGACTCAATGCGTCAAAGTGCGTATTTAGAGTTGGGTCAAGAAAGTTCCTGGGTTACTTGGTTACCAGAAAGGGTATTGAGGCAAGCCAGGATCAGATCAAGGCCATCTTGGACTTGAAGAGCCCAACATCAGCAAAACAAGTGCAGATGTTGATTGGAAGGGCTGCAGCCCTAAATAGGTTCATAAGCAGAAGTTTTGACAAATGCAAACCTTTCTTTAGTTTAGTGAAGAAAGCTACAGACTTCTTATAGACAGAAGAGTGCGAAGCCGCCTTGGCCGACTTGAAGAAATACTTAACCATCGCTCTAGTTCTCTCAAATCCAGTGCCTGGAGATGAGCTGTTCTTATACTTGGCGGTTTTAGAGCATGCAATGAGTGCAGTGGTAATTAGAGAAGAAAATGGAGAACAAAGGGCAGTTTACTACGTGAGTAAAACCCTAGCAGATGCAAAGACTAGATACTTACCCTTGGAGAAACTGACACTAACTTTAGTAATGGCCTCCAAGAAACTGAGTCATTACTTTCAAGCCCACAAGATTGTGGTGTTAACTGAGCATCCTTTGAAATCCCTATTGCAGCAAGGAGATCTGACAGGCAGAATAGCCAGATGGGCAGTAGTGTTGGGCCGATATGACCTGGAATTCAAACCCAAAACAACAATCAAAGGCCAGGTTTTGGCCAACTTCATGGCCGAGTTCACACCAGGGGCCACTATACATTAGGCTCCGTTGAGTCGTGGTATAGGATGTCTAGATGAACAAGAAGAAACCCAGCGGGGGATAGCAAAACAGAAGAAAGAAGAGAAACTCAAGCCCTGCGGTATTTATGTCGACAACTCCTTCCGCCTCTTTATTGATGGGAGTTCAAACCGACAAGGTGTGGGGGCAGGAGTAGTGTTAGTATCGCCAGATGGGCGGATGCTGGAACAATCTATTCGTTTGGGGTTTAAGGCCTCAAACAACGAAGCAGAATATGAGGCACTAATCGCAGGATTGAAGTTGGCAACAGCAATAGAAGCTGACGAGGTAATGGTCTTCTGTGACTCCCAGCTTATCGTCAACTAGGCAACAGGCGAATACACAGCCCGAGATGAAAGGATGATGGCCTATGTAAAGGAAGTGGGCAGACTAGTAGCCTTATTCCAGAATTGTCGACTACAGCAAGTTAGCCGAGATGACAACAGCCATGCTGATGCCTTGGCCAACCTAACTAGTGCAATGAAATCTGGAGAGGCAAGGACAATAATAGTTGACTATTTGTCAGGTCCAAGTGTAGAACCACTGAACACAGAGTATGAAGCAATGTGTGTAAAGATGGGACCAAGTTGGATGGATGCGATAATAGTATTCCTTAGAGATGGGAAACTACCAGATGATCACAAAGAAACACATAAGATCAGACTGAAGTCGGCAAGGTTCAGTCTAACAGCAGAAGGACATCTCTACAGAAGATCTTTTACCGGACCCCTTTTGAGGTGTGTGCATCCTTCACAAGTTGAAGACTTCCTGCATGAAATACATGAAGGAGTATGTGGAAGCCACACTAGGGGCATGTCACTTGCTCATAGGGCCATTACTCAGGGGTGCTGGTGGCCCTACATGCAAAAAGATGCTGAAGCTTATGCCAGAAAGTGTGAGGAGTGTCAGAGGTTTGCATCTTTGATACACCAACCAGCAGCGGATTTGAACCTAGTATCCAGCCCTTGGCCATTCGCCCAATGGGGTATAGATCTTGTTGGACAACTGCCTCAAGCGACTGGACAAAAGAAGTTCCTACTAGTAGCAACAGATTACTTCACCAAGTGGCTGAAAGCTGAACCCCTTGCAAATATACGAGACATTGATGTAAAGAATTTTATATGGAAGAACATCATCACCAGGTTTGGGATCCCAAGGGCGATAATAGCAGACAATGGCACGCAGTTTGACAGTAAGCTAATCAAAAGCTTCTGTGCAAAATACAAAATCAAGAACTACTATTCCACTCTAAGCTTCTTTCAAAGTAATAGACAAGCGGAAGCGTCCAATAAGATTATCTTGGATGGGATCAAGAAGAGGCTGAAAGTAGCAAAAGGAAAGTGGGTGGATGAGTTGCTCAATGTACTCTGGGCATATCGGACTACGCCGAGAAGATCAACTGGGGAGTCCCCATTCGCCATGGCTTATGGCACAGAAGCAGTTATTCCACTGGAGGTCGGCATCCCAAGAATCAGGACCCAGGGAGTTGAGAATGGGACCAATGAGGCATTCCTAGCCCGAGATCTGGACCTGTTAGAAGAAAGAAGGGAGAAAGCAGCAATTCAATTGGAGGCATACCAGCAGCAGCTTGCCAGGGCTTACAATAAAAAGGTAAACCCACGAGAGTTTCAAGTCAGGGACCTCGTCCTGAGAAAGGTCGTCGGCAACAAGAAGGATCCCAGAAAGGGCAGGCTTGGCCCAAATTGGGAGGGATCTTATAGAATCATCTCGGTCTTGGGCAATGAGGCATATCGGCTTAAAGACAGTGAAGGCAAAGAGTTGCCAAGACCTTAGAACACTTGCAACCTGAAATTTTTCTATCATTAGATTTTTTGTTTTTTAAAGTTTTTTGTCATTAGCCGAAGTAAATAATAAAATTTTAGCTCGCTTTTTAATTTCAAACTTGTGTAAAACGATTGACCAGTCCCTTGGCGATGTTTCTGATTGAAACATGACGAATAACTTAGACTTATTATATAGAAGAGTTGAATTATACTTGCATATAATAGAGTTGAACTAAGTTGGCGATATTTCTGATTGAAACATGACGAATAACTTAGACTTATTATATGGCAAAATTGAATTATACTTGCATATAATAGAGTTGAACTAAGTTGGCAATGTTTCTGATTGAAACATGACAAATAACTTAGACTTATTATATGGAAAAATTGAATTATACTTGCATATAATAGAGTTAAACTAAGTTGACAATGTTTCTAAGTGAAACATGACGAGTAACTTAGACTTATTATATGGTAGAGTTGAATTATACTTGCATATAATAGAGTTGAACTAAGTTGGCGATGTTTCTAAGTGAAACATAACGAGTAACTTAGACTCATTATATGGTAAAGTTGAATTACACTTGCATATAATGGAGTTGAACTAAGTTGAATTAACCTGGACTTGCCATATCGGCAGAGTCAAACACAGATTGAAACAAAGTACATTTGAGTAAGATTAACAAAAGGAAACAAGGTTGAGAACCTCGGCTAGTCTCTATTTGAACATAACTTCGGCAACAAGGTCATAGCCACATGCTTAATGAGAACCTAAGTGAAACTTAAGTTCACATTAGGGGGCAGAGAGCTGGGGAATGATGCTTGGGACAACACTCGTTGAAATTTTTAGGAAAATTTAGCCGAGGTCATATTGAAAGAAGTATCTTCTTACTTGCCAAGATTACCAAGTTGCCAAGCTTGGAAAGCATTGGGGACCAAAGTCTTGATAGAAGACAGTAAGTAAAGTGGCAAGTTTTAGATAAACACTTGTGAAAAGCCTAAGTTACAATGTTTTTAAAGTGTTAAGACAAGGCCGAGATAAATAAGTTGGAAGTTATGTCTGAGGTATTTTACTCCGATGAGACTGTACAGCTAAAAGAATAAAACTGAAGGCATGCAAAATATTCTAAGTATGGAAACAGTAAAGTATACAAACATACAAACACTTAAAAGAAGAAGTTGTACTTGCATTCAAATAAGAAAAAGGGCACTTCGGCCTACAGAGGAATTACTTGTTCAGATTACAAAAGTGGCACGACGGCCAAATATGAAAAGCTAAAAACATTGTTCAGAAAAGTACTAAGTACAAAGGAAAAGCTTATAGACAGACCACTCGGCGTCGGTGGCAGGCTGTGTCTCGGCCCCAGAAGACAACTGGGAAATCTTTTTGTCAGCTTTCTCAGCCTCGAGCTTGGCGTCAATCTCTTAAAGAGTTTGATTGAGGCTCTTCTCGGCGATTGACACCTTGGATGTTGTCTTCTTGGGGGAGGCACCTTTTGAAACCTCGTCCTCCTCATCTTGAGTCAAGTCTAGGACTTGTTCATTCAGAGTCGAGGACTTGGCCCTAGCAGAAACTTTGGCATCACCTGCCACTTCGGCCTCTTCATCTTCAACTTCCTCTCATTCTTCTTTCCCAACCTTAGCCTCAGATTGGCTTGAAGTGGAAGGAAATGGCAACACAAGTCGGCCTTCATCTTTGAGAGGAGAGTCCTCGGGGATAGCCAACTCCTTCAGAGCAGGCATCCAACCAAGGGTGTAACCCTTGTTGCATGCCTGTCTGACTTGTTTTTTTTATTCTTTGCGGACATCGGCTACCCCCTCGACATAGGCCTTCTCATCCGCCGCTTTGATCTCGGTGTCTTTTGTTGCCAAAACAGCTAAGAGCTCGGCTTGGGCTTCGGCAGTTTTTGCTTCAGCCTCTTTCTTCTCGACCCTAAGGACCTCAATGACAGCCTCTGTAGCCCCTGCCATTTCTGCGGCCTCATCTTGAGCTTGCTTGGCTGCTTTGGCCTGATCTATCAAGGATTTCATCTTTGCCTCGGCCTCGTTTAAGGACTTAAGCAAACCAGTAGCCTCCTTGGTCTTATGGACCAGCTCCTTGTTTATTTCCTCTACTTGCATCGCAAATGAGTAGGCATGCTGGATTGCTTAGAAGAAATGCAAAAAACAAAGTTAGTAAATTCATCAAGTATGAAAACAGAGAATGGAGAGTTCCAAGTATTAGTGGTTTACCAATACAGAGTGTTGCACGGTCAGAGCAAAATTTTCGTATTCGCTGAATTTAGCCATTCGGTTGAGGCTGTTGGGGAGGAGCAAAGCAGTAGAGAGGGTAACGCCGACTTCAATGTTAGTAGCACTATCACCGGCTCTGACTGGCTTGTCCTCAATCGTGATTGATGGGGCCCAGGGGTCATCAGCTCTTTGTGGACCCGAGGTGGTTGATGAATTAGATCTAGGCTTCTTTGACCGAGTACTTTCAGAAGGCTCAGCCTCGGCGGGCCTCTTTTCGGCAGCGGAAGAATTTTTTTCTGCCTCAGCCATTTTTGAGATCGGCAAGGTATCCTCAGAGTCGATCTGAGTCACTGTTGCCTTTACTTGGGCCTTCTTCAGCCTCTTTGGCTTCGGTTTTGGCTGGGACTGATAATGTGAAGATTGAACTGTGACGACATTGGGGATGTCGGCTAAAAGGTCATCAGCAACAGCCTTTTTGTGACCCATCTCGTCAACGGTAACGGTGACAATGACTTTAGTGCCGAAGTGGATCGCTGGAAGTGCAGTTAGTGGGTTGGCTAGATCGTGAGCCAACGCCTCAGTACTTCGGCGTCTTCGGCTACAAGTTCTGCCTACAGGGACAAGAAGTGGAGCCTAACGTCGGTGTTGGCATTGAGAAGGTGGAATCAGTTGTGGAGCAAAAGTTGATGGCTGTTCTGCTGGGTCAGATGTTGAGGCTTGGTCAGGCCTTGGTGATAAGGTAGTTGGGGGAGTTATTGCTGAGGGTGGAGACTTGCTCTTCTTCGGGACGTCAGACAAATGGATTTATAAGTTGGGATGTAGTTCAGCAGCAGGGGAGCCTTGCACTGATTAACAGGCAAGTCCAGCAGCTTCTTGTACTCTTTGTTGGGATAGAAGGTTTTGCAGAAGTCCTTTGGGGGCTGAGGAAGAACTGCAAAGTAAAACAAACAGGCGTTAGAACATACAAAAGTATCAAAATATAAAGACTTGAAATCAAGTAAAGTGACACTTCGCTCTTACCATTTCCTTCTCTGAACACTGTTTAGCTTAAAGGGTAGAGGTGAAGATTATCATCTGGTGGGAACTTCCAGTTGCCCGAGACGATGAAATAATCGTCTCCAACACCCTTGTTTGAGTCTAGGAGGTCGGCGATGAGTTTGTATTCTGTGGACCTCGGCTTAAAGTAATAGATGTAGCCCTTTTCTGACTTCAGGCCACACATGGTGTAACAATACTGAATGTCGGCTAGAGTAATCCTAGCGTTCTCTTTGTTAGCTAAGGCAATTATACCGTTTATGACTCTATAAGAGTTAATGGCCAATTGCATCGAGTTGAGCTTACAGTAGTAAAGGACTTGGCGGAAGAGGATGTCAAGAGGGAACCTAAGTCCGCACTCAATGAAAGCTACTACTGGGAATGGCATGGAATTGTCTTTGGGCATGATGGAGTCCTCATCCCCAGCCAACCTAAGATGGACGTCGGCAGGGATGGAGAACTCTTGCCTAAAGTATTGAAGCTTCTCTAGGGTGTCTACCCTCCACCTAAACATACCCATGATGTTGGCTAAGAGGGGCAAGGTGAGAGAATTCAGAAGAAAATGGTTTGTATGGGTTTGAGGGACCTCGGCTAAACCCAAAACAGAAACGGAGGCAAGGGTTTTTCAAAGATCAAGGGGACATTGCTATAGTTTTCCTAAAGTTTGTGAGTTCTAAGGCAAATCCCAAACCTAGAGCTATTGAAACAGAAATTAGGAGCAAGAATCTGGAAAATAAGAGAAAAAGAAAGTAGAAAATGAATGTGATTTAGAACCCAGAAAGCACAAATCAAGAACGATTGTACAAAAGTGTGTAAATGGGCAACAAGCCAAGAACAGTAGCAAGATAGCAAGTGTGTGAACCAAATGTGTACCCAGAAAAAGATGGCACAGAAGCAGGATAGCAAACAAATATGATGAAATTCAAAAACATCGATAAAGAAATTCAAGAACTTGAATGCATTCACAAAAATAGTGTACAAGTGCAACAGAGTTCAAAGTAAGTCAAAAATCTAAGAAGAGGGAAAAACAGTAACTTACCAAAGAAAACGGCGCCGGAGTGAGATTCGCCAAAGTCAAATGACGAGGGTGAATGGAACGGAACGATGAATGCTTCACTGAAGAGGATGAACGGAGCAGGTTGCAGAGCTTGAAACAATGGAGGATTTGGGAGATAAGTGTTAGAGCGAGAAAAGCTTGAGTGAAAACGGTGATGCAAAGGTGAAAAGATGAAGAGATAGAGAGAGAGAGAGAGGTGTTTTTGATCAAAACACGAAAAGGCGACAAAATCACAATTAGTGTGCCTAGGACGACGTGTCTGTCAGGCAGTGTGCGCAGAAGCGATGCGACCTAATGGCGTGTGTCAGGTACGGTTCAATAAGGAAGAGACGCGTGGCGAAAATGGTTGAGTTACTGTGCGTGACAACTCATACGCGTGTAGATACCCTTGGAGTTCTTGATTTAATGAAGCAAAGACATCGGCTAGGGGAACGATCTCGGTTAAGGAACTTGAAAAACTTGGCTCTTGGCTTTAAGGTATTTACAAAACACACTGAAGTCTTGGTCATGTAGAGCTAACGTGTAATGACCTCGATAATGAATGATAGGGCAAATTTAACCGACGTGCTATAGGTTCAAATGATATAGGTTCCATCACCTCAGGATGCCGAGGTAATAGAACCTAGAAGGCAGTTGTGGGGACATATTTTGTAAATAATAACACGTGGCCAAGGTGGCACTGAGATGCCAGCCGAGGTGCCACGTGTCCTGGTCATAGCGCTGAAGTGATCTCGGCTACGCCGAGGTTATTTGCGAAGATACTGGAATTCGAGATGAACGGATAAGGGATAAGAGTCCTAAAAAGATGGAGGACCTCAGCCTGGATAAGGATAAAGCTCTTAGGGAGTTTATCTTTATCTATTGGAGAGTCCAGGATGAGCATTGGGCCAGAGTCCAAGGGAAGCTAGGCTTCTAGAGGGATTATGTTAGTGTTGACTATAAAAGTAAGGCACCATCGTGGGTCTAAGGTACGTTTTTTGTGTTCTGGCTAGTGAGTTAAGCACTGTTTGTTATCTTTGATAGATAATTGAGTATTGACTTGATTGTCGGAGTGCCCCCAGGTAGACGAACCACCGCCGGAGTCTCATCTTTCTGTGATAGGTCATTCGGGCGCAATCTATTCTACCATTTTTTTGCAGCTGAGTACCTGTTTGGCAGTGTGGTCAGAAAACAGCACACACATGTTCCATTCAGTTCAAATAAAGGAGTTTGTTTTTTGTTTTGTTTTGTTTTTTTTTTTTTTCAATACGTGATTTTGCTCTTGATTTTTAAAATAAGTGAATTGTACTTTATGAATAAATTGGTATAGTAGTTCTTATACTTTAGTTATTATGTCATTTTGATTTTTGTAATTTTAATTAGCTCTATTTTGAGCTTAAATGTATGATTTTATTTCAATTTGGTCAAATTAATTACAATTCTTAACATTTTTTTTTTTTTATAAAAAATATGTATATAAGTGGCCTGTGTCAGGAAAAATTAGTCTAAGGTCCCTCCCCCATTTTTAGTAATGGAAGAGATTCACAATATTATTTTTTGATGTCTAAGGTCCCTCAACGCACACCCATCTATCACAGAGAAATTTGATATATCTCACACTCTCTAACTCTCTTTCGTCGATCTCATTTACTAGTTCAAAACCCTAGAGAAAATCTCATTCTTAACCATCATCATTTTCCTCCCATTCTCTTCCACCAAACAAGCCTTTCTCATCACCAATACTCAATCTGAGCCAAAGTTGGCTTATCCTCCTCCATTCTCACAATCATGTCCCTCTTCCTCACTTCCTCCTCCCTTTTCGCACTCCCTGTCCTCGCTATCGCTTCAGCCGCCGCATTCCCCGCAGCAGTTGCCTTAGCTCTCGCCATCTTCAACATGTTCTTGTGAAGCTCCGCGTTGAGTGAAGTGAGAGCCACCTCGGTATCCGACTCTTTCTCCTTCAAAAGCTTCAGCTTCGTCTTCGTCTCTTTAAGCTCTGATTCAAGTCTGTTTAGGGTTTCTACTAAGGTTTTTTGCTCTTCGTCGTCACTCTCTTGGGTTTTCGTGGAGGAAAAGTTCCATTGTTTGTGAGCTAAGAATGGCTTCGGAGACGAGTAGAGTTCACCAGTAAGGAGCTTTTCGCTAAAGATGGCAACAACTTTTTTGACGGAGGTGAAAGGACGCGAGGTGTCGACGGTGGAAGAGTGATTCATTGATTGTGATTCATAGATTTTCATCATACATTGATTGTGATTCATTTTCACCGATCAACCAGAACCTTGTTGGATCAATGGTGAGCACTTTACTTTGGTTGTGTATTACTAGTATATATATTACATTTCTCATTCTTCCTCTTCTATTCAACTAATAAAGGATTTTATTGGTAAAGGATTTGGAATTTTCTCTGGTTTCAATTTTCTCTGGTACAGGTTTTTCAATTTTCTCTGGTAAAGGATTTGAATTTTCTCTGGTTTCACAGAGAAAGGATTCTACAGAAGTAAACAAATATGTGAATTTCTCTGTGATTATTTGTTGCGTTGATTGGATTGATTTATTGATTGGCTGTCAATTGTGTTTGAACCCTCCAAAGTGTTGGTTTTTTCTTGTTAGATTCGTGTAGGTCAGTGTTTATTGGATGATGAGTTTCTAGTTATTAGAGTTTCTTATTGATTAAGTAATAATGTTATTGGATTTGCTTTCTTCAATTGGTCATAATAGCATCAATTTCTTTGGTTTAGCATCAATTTCTTCAATTGGTCATAAAAGCATCAAAGAATTTCTCTGGGAAAGGTATAGAATTTCTCCGGAGAATTTTTCTAAGCAAAGAATTTCTCTAGAAAATGCATAGAATTTCTCTGGAGAGTTTCTCTGGGCAAAGAATTTGTCACGACCCAAACTCGCCCCTATGGGTTTAGCACCGTAACCGGCCAGTAATCCGAGATTACCGAAGGCCTGCTTAACAGTAATACAGTAAAACATAGTACAGGGGCATAGCGGAAGCCAATACAGTAATAAAACAATATCCAATGAGCTGTGACAGTCTGTATGCAAAAAGACTTTTCATACATTTGTACAGGCAGTGACAAAACAGCATGTACATTTTATACAGCCATTCAGAGCAGGGACTAAAACCCTATTAACACAGTACAGTACAGTCTATACAGTATTACAAAACGGTACAGAGACAGACGGGGAAATAAAAACACCCCTAAGCCATAGCTTGGCAGGCTCGGAACCTCGCAGTGAGGCACAATGGTTGGCTTGACAAAACTGGAGTTTACCCTGACGCTTCTAGCTTTGATCCGGTGCCTGTACACCTACATATATATATGAGCAGTGAGCTAAAACCCAGTGAATAACATAAAGCGTAAAGGGGTTTAGAATGAATGTCCTTACAGTAGTGAAAACAGTTCATTTTAATCCGTATATCAGTTGTTCAGTACAGTAAACAGTCATATGTGGTACATCCATTAGCATAACAATAAACAGTAGGTCTTAAAAGACCGAACAGTCAATGATGGCCATCAATCAGTAAACAGTAATGGTTCCAACAAGGGAACCAACAGAGATATCTGTAACGGTAACAATTAGTAACAGTAGTTGCTAAGGATGCCACAATACAGTTCAGAATATAGGACATACATTCATTCAGTTAACAGTATCAGTTCAGAAAGCAGTACAGTTCAGTATTCAGAAGATAATCATTTTGAACATATCTTTACACAATTGTTACTCACAGAGTTCTGGGCTACGGTAGGCTAGAGCGTCTCCTCGGAAGCCAACCCTACACAGTTAATAGATCGAACACACACTAAGCTATACAGTTGGGAAAGATAATAACTTAATCCCTAATTGCCTCGGTGTGTTCTACATCTATATCCTCATTAAGATGTCTTAAACTAGGCCTAAGAATGCCTAGGATGGGATGAGAATGCAAAGATGTATTCAGAAAACATTTTCAGAATTTCCAGTGAAACAGGGTCCCGCTCGAGCGCATACTTCCCCGCTCGAGCGGACATGCAGACAACGGTTCCCGCTCGAGCGTCAACTTACCCGCTCGAGCGGACCAAAAAGTACTGGATAGGTGAAATTCACGCTCGATCGGGCGCTCGATAGCCGCTCGAGCGTAAGACACAAGGTCCCGCTCGAGCGTCAATCCTTCCGCTCGAGCGGACTTCAACACAGTGCAAAGTACTGGGAGCACGAATTTCCCGCTCGAGCGCCACTTCCCCCGCTCGAGCGGGAGTCCAAAATCTGGAATTTCCAGATTTGAACTTCCAAGCTCAAATCAAGTTTAAATGCACTAAATTCGATCCTCTTGGGCCAAATTTCTGGAAAACATTTGTAAACACATAGAATAACATGATTCAAAAATCAATTTTGATAAATCAAAGCCCAAGGGTGTTTCAATTAAATCCAATTTCAACCCAAATTTCATGAATATGATTCAAACATGACATGCATGAGTTTAAATCAATTCAAAGCTTCAATACATGCCCCAATGAGCTAATTCTTTCAAAAACAAGATGGTTTCATGGACCTTAGCTAGAACTTGGACATGCATGTAACAATTATCCATGAAATCAACTTAAAACTCAACAATACCAACATGCATGCATGGAATGAGCTCCAATTCAACATTATTAGACCAAATCTTGACTTAGCTCACCAATTGACATGAACAATGCAAGAACAATCTTAAATACAAGTTTAAGAAGGTGGATGTTCTACCTTATGTCTTGTGATTCAAGCCTTGAAGCTCAATTATGAACTCAACCTCCAATTTCTTTAAGTCTCCAAGCAAAACACAAGATGAACTCAATTCTCTCAATCCCTCTCTCTCTTGGTCAGCAATAACATAGAAAGGAGCTGATGAAATGTTTGGTATGGAGTGTACTAAGGCTCAACAATGGTCCATGTAGTGGGCCACTAGTGTGGCAAAAAGGTAAATAAGTGCAACAATGCAATTTAACCCATTTTAATCTAATTTAATCATACCAAATCACTTTTTCAATAAATATACCAGAAAATCACATAAATTCTCATGATCCTAAATCATCAATCAATTTCCGGCTCGGCCGCCGATAAGGCCTTCAATTAACAGTTTAAACATAAAAACTGAACAGATAATCAAACAGTTAAACAGATAGGAATGCATTTAAACTAACATATACTCAATCAATCAGTTTCAGATTTCAGTCAGTCAGTTCAATATTTCGATTACTTCAGTTATCAATCATAATCAGTCTCGGTTTAACAGTAATCAGTAGTCATTTGGTAAACAGTGGTGAAGGTTATTACAGAATTTCTCTGGGAAAGGCATAAAATTTCTCTGGGAAGTCTAGAGAAATTCTCTGGATCGAATTTTCTCTGGATCCATGTTGAGGGACCTTAGACATTATAAAAATATTGTATGTTTTTATGCTATAAAATAGTAATACAAGGGACCCTAAAAAAAATCCCTCCTATGTGTCATATATATATTTATTAATCTCAGTGAGTTAATCTCAACCAATTTAGTGATTATTTCTAGTTAAAAACACTAGTAGCATTATCAATTGGATCAAATTGATATAAAATTTTAAATTAAGTGTCAAAATTATGACAATTAAAAATGTAAGGACTAAAATGACAGAAGAACCAAAATATAAGAACCATCAATATAATTTATCCATTGTTTATTTATCACATGCATTCAACTATCTTATTAGTATCTTCTTGGCATGTTTGATTGGAAGGATTAAAGCATGGGATTGGGATTATTAATCCGTGGGCCCAATTATCCTATGTTTGCTTTGACATTTTGTTTTAGGATTATTAATTCAATGGATAATTAATCCAACAAATTTGTAGGATTATTAATAATGGGGTAGGGGTGGGATTGTGAATACCACACTAATTTGATAGGATTATTAATACCTCACTATTAGTCTTGTGAAATCAAACATGGCCTCTATGTAATCATAAGTTATAAACTCTCGCGTGCAAGTATTTTATTGTACAACACTACTACATAACTCGAATTTGAGCTTCACCCAAATAGTTCAAAATTTATCTTGTCGGTCGTCCAGCCGATTGTCTGACGAGCAGACGGACATCCACGGTAAACAAGTGTTTCACCTGGTCGTCCGACAGGTCGTCAAGTAAACACCAATTCGAACCATTCGAGCTCCTCCCCTTTCGATCTACAAGACATTTCTCTTTACTGTATAATGATATAATTAGTTTAAACAATCATTTTAATAATTATTATTTATAAAAAATAACATATTATTCAACGTTTAAATATATTGCTATTATGAACAGTTATTAGATTTATAAAACTGTGACTTTAAATTGAGCTGGATTACATTTTCACGTTTTGATTCTAAAAGTTTTATAATTTGATTTGATTTCAAATTTTATAGACCTTTGGATAAATTATAAATAGATTTATGAAATTTACTTAAAATATAAATTGTTCTTCGTGATTTTAAAAATTACATTTCTCTCCTTGAAATTTGTAATTACATAATAAATTGTCAATTTTATTAATAAATCATTAAGTCAATTAATAGTTTTTAATAATATTATAAATTTATTTCAATTAATAATTCAGGTAATTTTAATATTGTATTAAAAAACAGTTAGGAATTTTATTTTTCTATTAATTCTATTAAATAAAAAATTATAACAATAGAATATTTATAATTTTTTAAAACATATGAGACAATTTATATTTTAAATAAAAATAAAAGGGTGTATTTAAAATTTACTCGTGATTTTATTTCAAAATCTAAACTCACCCCTATTATTACACATATATGAAAAATTATTTGGTATTCCTGAAAAGCCACATGATAGTATTTCTTACCAATTACAACCATGTTATTCCTTAAATATCTAACAAAAAATAATTAATCCCACTTCCTCTATCAATTATAATACACCATGCCCAATATTACTCTCTAATCACCCAAATCAAAATTATTAGTTCCACCGCCTCCATGATCACAACATAGTTAGAGTAGTGCCTGGCGGTGTCTAGACTAACCAATAAATTCTCTCAACAATAATAGAGACTCCTACAAAACATAATCCCTACAACTCTCAAAATGATCTGGACCATTCATGTCATTGTCAGAAATAGAAAAAAAAAAATTTAACAAAGCTGCTACGTAGCCCGAAAAAAGGTTGGCTCGAAATGGCTCGAATCCAAAATGATGTCGTTTTGGTGTTTTTTTTTTTTTTTCCCCCTCTTTTTCTTTCTTTTCTCTGTTCTGAAACATAGATGATAAAGATGAAGATGAAGATGAAGAGAGAAGAGGGAGGTGGGACAGAGAGAGAGAGAGAACATCAACACATCATCAACATCAACAACCAACAATCACCAAAAAAAAAAAAAAAATTGTATACACATATCATCAAATTTTGTACACAGATCATCAAAAAAAAAAAAAAAAACCAAGAGAGCATCATCATCAACACATCATCATCAATACCAGATCATCTTCTTCATCTTCTCCCTTCACATCAAATTAACACATCATCATCAACACCAGATCTCACACATATCTATATATATATATATATATATATGCATATGAGAGAAAGAGAGCCACCAGATTTATACACACGCATATGTGTGTATACACAAATTTATACACACACTACACAGATCTATACACATATCTCTATATATATATGAGAGAGAGAGAGAGGGCCACCAACCGGCCAACCAACGCTGCCATCACCGTTTCCTTCTTCTCTTCCTCTCCCTTTTCTCATCTTTTCTCCTCCTCTCTCTTTCTCGCTTCCTCTTTCTTCTCTGTTTCAAAAAGGGAAGGGAACGAAAAGAAATGAAAAAAAAAAAGAGGAAAAAAAAAAGAGAAGGAATACCCAAAACGACATCTTTTTGGGTATTTGAGTCAATTCGAGGCAATGGTTTTCAAGCCTCCAAGTTTTATTTTAAATTTAAACATATCAATGGTCAATACATTAAGAGTGTTGCTATTAGCACCTGCCAAAATTCTTTAGACCCCACATTTTATAATTTTTTTTATTACAATTATACCATAAAGTAAAATTACATTAAAAGACATTATTAAATGGAACACCCACCTATCAATAAGAACTAATACTTTATAATATTGGACACCCACCCCCACCCCCACTCTCACCTTCAACTCCAACTATACGTATTCTATGTTTGTAAATCCTAAACCTATTACTTTTCATAACCAACTAACATAAACCCTAAATCTATTATTTTTCATAATCATCTTAAATCTTGAATATGTCATCTTCATTACCATTATCAACGCTATTAAACTTGAAAGTTTTGCTTCAAGTATAAAGTATACTTCATCATCTTATAAGTTTATCTGTCTTGCATTAACATTCTCGGTCGTTTTCGGTCGTTCTTGTTTCGTTCGAGCTGTTCGGTACTGGTTTGTTGACTGTTAGAATTATGTTCGGTAATACAGTACTGAACATAATCCTTTCGTTCAATACATAGGTTCCGAACATTAATGCAGATAGTCAGTTATATAATTTTCTTTGTTAAACTAACTTAGAATGGAAAAGAGTGAATTGGAATGTATTTAAGTTATGTATTTTGAATGGATTTAATTCATGTTATTTTAAGTTGTGAATTGGAATGGATTCAAGTTACACAGTGATGAACAAATTTTGTTCGGACATATAGTGCTGACAGGATCATTATTGTTCGACAAAATAGTTCTGAACAAAATATATTTTTTCGGCTACACAATGGTGAACAAATTATTTTGGGCTACATTCAGAATTCTGATGGCGATTCAGACGATGATTCTGTTTTTTCTCTTGTAAACGGTTATACAAATCTCGTAGAAATTGGAGTATCTTCGATCGATTTCAACGATAACGAAGATACAAAAAGCAACGAAGAAGATGATGATGAGAGGATGAGAGAGGTTACTGATTCGGCGATACGGAGAGCGTTCAGAGAAGATGAGAGTCGTCGGAATGCTCCGTTGACGGCCGAGATGACGACGAGAGTAATGGAGGGTTGGGGTCCAAGAATTCTATACTGGACCAAAGCTCCAAACTCTGAAGATTGAGTGAGTTAGGGAAGGAGAGGGATGAAAAATTAGATGGGTGTATATTTCATTGTGAAAATATTATGAATATGGATAGATTTGATAATAAACGGGATGTCCAAAAAAATATTATTAAAATTTAAAATTTAGGATTGGAATCTAAAGAAATAGGGGGTTCAAAAAATTTTGATAGGGGTTAATAGTAGCACTCTACATTAATAGGGACGTGGAGTGGTCCTTTGTGGGTCCCAAATATTTTCCTAAATTCTCCAACCTAATTAGCTGATGGCATGACACGTGGTGCCAATGGGGCACAATTAATTTTCCCGCTAAGATCGCTAGATCCAAACGGAGTGTAACTGTTTCTCTCGGTGGCTCAGCTCGCCCTGCGACCGACTCCACCGCTTCTCCACCAGTTCCCACCATTCAAGCTCTTTCTCTCTCCCTTCATTTTCCGTCATTATATCCTAAATTTTCTTGCTAACCAAGCAACAAATCTCAATCACAGATCTGTCGATATTGTGTTGAAGTCGAAGCTGAAGCTATGTCGGTGCTATCATCCAACGGCCAGGTTGACCTGTTATCAAATGGCTTCGATCCAACGACCGTCCCTGCGGAACCCTTGCCTCCGGTCGTGGCTTCGGACGGTGAGATCGGCAATGGAGGCATAGTCGGAGGAGAGAAGAAGAGAGAGATTGTGCTGGGGAGGAACGTGCACACCTCATGCCTCGCCGTCACGGAGCCCGAAGTGGACGATGAGTCCACCGGCGATAAGGAGGCTTTCATGGCCGGTGTCTTGGCTAGGTATCGGAAGACTCTCGTTGAGAGGACCAAGCACCATTTAGGTAAACCCTTATAATAAGTAATGCTTTCGTTTTTATTTTGTTTTTGCTCTGTTTGGTTGCTCAGAAAATGGACGCCAATTACAAATACCGAATTAACTCAAAAAAAATAAAATTTCTAACTACTTTTTGAATTGTTAATTGAAATATATTTGTGACATTATTAAAAAAAATTAATTGAATTTATTATTTATTAATGAAAGAGATTATTTGTTATGCAATTAAAAATTTGAAGAGGTAAGATGTAATGTTTTGAATTACAAGGGTAATATATGTTTTAAACAAATTTCAAGAATTGTATTTGTAAATTATCCATTTTAGTTATTGTCTTTTCTAAGCTTTGGACAATTATGTAAAAGAGAAATTATAAATGCGATCTCTTACATATTGAGTAAGTTCACAATTTGCAAATTTTGGTATTTTCTAATTATTTTTTTACTTTTGCCCTTTTCACTCAAGAAACGAGAACCATAGTTATCATAATATTTCTTTGGTGCAATTTATTGTAATTAAATAAAATTTGCAACCCGCCAATATGATTTATAAATTTTCAATTTAGTTTTTTGATTTGGTGCATCTGAGTAGCCAAATTGAAGGCCTATCAATGGGTACGATAGTGTTTTGTCCAAATTCTATTGGACAAAATGTAATTTGGTGTTCAATCTGGATATTGCACTGTAACATTGTAATTAGAATTTAAAAAGGATTGGATATTTTTTAAGATGTAGTTATTTAAACAAATGTTGAGAAACTTGTGTCCAATGATTGTTTTTTTATGCATCTGTACTGAAATGTGTATAATTTTGGGGGCCATTGTGTAAAAGCTTAGACACCAAGAAGGAGAACATGGGTTTTGAGTATGATGGCTGTTGTTGACAGTCAATGACTATGGCCAATTTATCCTATTGGATTCTGCTAAGGCCGTGTTTGATTATGGATTTGGGTAGGAATTTGAAAAGGAAAAGGGAAAATGTGGGTGAATGTAGTTATATTTCATTTACATTTTACTCACTTTTTCCCTTTCTTGTTTGGATTATTGATTTAGGTAGGGATTTGGAAAATGAAAGGGAAAAAGTGGATAAAATGTAGTTATGCTTCGTTCACATTTCACCCATTTTTTCCTTTTCCCTTTTCCTTTCCCTTTCTAAATCCTTACTCAAATCTATAATTCAAACACAGCCTAAGGAGTGGCTTAATGTAATTGTATGAGATCCTCAGTATTAAACATGTAATCATGTAAAGATGGCAATTCCTATGTACACAACTTAATCTTCCACAAATTTCAAAAATCTGTTATCTTAAGCTTGTATTGATTTTGCCTTTAAATACTTCTTGTAAATACAGTTATTGCCATTAAATACCTGTATCAGTTTCTTAAATTTTCACATTGTTAAATTTATAGTAGTCAAAATAATGCACTTCTGCAGAGCTATTCTTTTTCTCTCACACGAAATCTATTGTTTTCTTATAGCTTTTTTGTGTTAAATTATGTTACTACAGGTTATCCGTATAATCTGGACTTCGATTATGGTGCTCTTTCACAATTGCAACATTTCTCCATAAACAACCTCGGTGATCCATTTATTGAAAGCAACTATGGCGTTCATTCAAGACAATTTGAAGTGGGTGTTTTGGATTGGTTTGCCCGTCTATGGGAAATAGAGAACAACAAATACTGGGGATACATTACGAATTGTGGCACAGAAGGCAACCTTCATGGAATCCTAGTTGGGTTAGTATATATTTTAGCTTTAGCTTGGTGGTGCTTTGTTTTTTTTTTATTTCTGAGGATTTTTCTGTTCAAGAATTTTTCTAACATAAGCATAATTTAAATATGCAGGAGAGAAGTATTTCCAGATGGAATTTTGTATGCTTCGCAAGAGTCGCATTACTCTATCTTCAAAGCTGCACGAATGTACAGGATGGACTGTGTCAAGATTGGCACTTTAATGACTGGGGAGATTGATTGCGCAGATTTCAAAGCCAAGCTACTTCCTAACAAGGACAAACCAGCCATCATCAACGTGAACATAGGTGTCTATTCTCACTCTCTCTCTTGAACTCGCACAAGCACACAGACACACACAAAACACTACACACCCATTAACACCTCCATGAGTTGATTCGTGTCTCTTTGCGTTGCAGGAACTACTGTCAAAGGAGCTGTTGATGATCTTGATCTTGTTATACAGACCCTTGAAGAATGCGGATTCTCATATAATCGGTTTTACATCCACTGTGATGGAGCTTTATTTGGGCTCATGATGCCATTTGTCAAACGTGTAAGTGGATTTTCTTTTACCTGCACTTCTCATGCCCACCATGTAAAAGGCTCCGGGACCTTCAATTTATGATTTTTCCCGGATCTATCTCAAATCACTGAACTCAAGGAAAGTCTAAATAATATCCCACACTAAATGTTGCTGTGGTGTTGGTGATTATCATCACAAAGGTTGGTGAACCTAGTTGAAGGTACTTCACTCATAACCTCATGAGGACCTTCGATTTGTTTGTTCCTGGCTTGACAGAACAGTTTAAAGGTTAGCTTAACCATTTACACATGACCAATAAGTAGTACAAAAAAATGGTTATTAGACCTACTTCCCACCCTGCTGATCAAGGATGGGAACAAGTACAAATAACCATCTTTGCTTAATAGGCTTAATATCTCAACACTATCCCTCTTCTGAATCTTGTTATCTTCCATCTGATCATATTCATAGATTGATATACAATATCATTTGTTTTTTTGTTTCATTTTTTCTTTCTTGAGCTTATTGTTCTCTGGGGAAGAACAGGCACCCAAGGTAACGTTTAAGAAGCCCATTGGAAGTGTGAGTGTTTCTGGCCACAAGTTTGTTGGATGTCCAATGCCTTGCGGTGTTCAGATAACAAGAATTGAACACATTAATGCCCTTTCCAGGAATGTTGAGTACCTTGCTTCAAGAGATGCCACGATAATGGGAAGCCGGAATGGCCATGCTCCAATCTTCCTGTGGTACACCCTGAACAGAAAAGGTTACAACGGGTTTCAGAAAGAGGTCCAGAAGTGCCTTAGAAATGCTCATTATTTGAAAGATCGTCTTAGGGAAGCAGGTATTAGCGCTATGCTCAATGAGCTGAGCAGCACAGTTGTGTTTGAGCGACCTCCAGATGAAGAGTTTGTTCGGCGGTGGCAACTTGCTTGCGAGAGAAATATGGCACATGTTATTGTGATGCCCAATGTCACCATCGAGACACTAGATTATTTCTTAAATGACTTAATTGAAAAACGCTCAATCTGGTATAAAGATGAGAAAGTTCGACCTCCTTGTCTTGCTGCAGATATAGGGAGTGAGAATTGTGTTTGCCCTCTTCACAAGTGATTTGTCAGTCCATCAAAGTAATTTTGATTCTGCTGTTGTTTGTAGCAGAACATTAATCTTAGTTCAAGAGCAATCTTTTTCAGTTTATATGTATTTTTCACCGCCTGATGAATCTAGGCTTGCTATGCAGTTTAGTGATTTTTTGTAATTGCCCCTGCTTATAGTTATAGTAGTTTCACTCATATTGCTTGTTCAAGATTCTCTTCCACAAAATTGACCTAGTATCAACTGTTAACATTCTTCTTCACGGTGAAGCAAAATTCACTTGATATTCTGGACAGAAATTGAACAAAGTACGAGGTTATTCTTGTTGATTGATGTTAATGGTATGGCACAACTCTGAACGATGATTTGCAACTTGGAAGGTGTAGTGTTCACTTGCTTTATTATTCCCACATATTACTTGTATGAATTGAAATTTCATTTGCTACTAATTAGTTTAACACAGCTGTATTAGTCCATCTTGGAAGCTTCCTAAATGTGCAAAATGGGATTTGAAGTTGTCAGTAGATTCTGATCTCCGGTAAGATTCATTCTGGAGATTCCAAAGGGGATGTGTGAACAAGCATCACCCATTGATTCTATACCTGATTCATAACTAGAATCTATTAATGTCAACCCTCAAAATCGAAAATCTAACAGTGTCATATTTAACTGGATGTAGGAAAAGAGTACCACAATTATTCTTTGTATTACGATAGTGTACTCATTATTGAAACTACTAATTATCTTCTCAATCATTTTCTTGAGAGTTTTTAGTACAATGTCTTAAAAAGTTATTTGTTTACTTCTTTCTGTTTTTTCTTTCTTTCTTTCTTTCTTTCTTTTTCTTCCACTTCAATTTCCCCTTCTGGATATACTCTGCTTTCTTCATCCTTTCTCATCTGCAGGCATGCTTTAGGATTCTACAGAGGCTCAACCACAATTGGATACTTGTTCCCTGGCATCCTGACAAGCGTTGGGCAGACGGAGTCATCTTTTTCCAGAGCTCTCCACCTGCAATGGAGGTCACGATGTTAAATTGGGAGCATGATTTCTTAAAAGTTGAGGTTCTTTTTTTTAGAGTAAGGTTGTGCGCATCTTGCCATCCCAGATCCCGCTTTAGCAAGAGTCTCATGCAAATAAACTAGATGCCATTAGGCTTACAAAGTGGCCATATGCCACATCTAGTAGATTACCAATACCAGATTATCAAATATGTTCCAAGTCCTAATGTCGAAGCTTCCAAATTTGACCAATATCAACAAATGGTGATTCTTACTATCCCTGAGGAGCTTCCGTAGTATTGGAAAATGTACGATTATTCTCATCTGCATTTTGGAGCGCTGCTAGCTCTTTCATTTCATGGTCAGGCTTAAACAGAATTTAGGTAACTTAACAAATACTTGAATGAGATTCTTATGTTTAAAATGTACTCCATAAGCAGAATATAAGATCCCCCAATTATGACTTTTTTCTCTGTTATCTTACTTGTATCTGCAGACCAGGTGATGAATGAAGACCGAAATTTCAAGCTTGGCAAGGTTGATTCCGGGACACATACGTGGTCCGCTACCAAACCCAAGAAAGCTGAAAGGTTTTAAAGGTTCCTGCGATTGATCCAGTGAAGCCTTTACCATCATGCGAACGACATAAAAGGAAAAAGAGAGAGAGATTATGATGCGCTAGAACTTACATCAAATCTGGAGGGGTTGAACTTTTCGGGGTCAGGGAAAACTTCCGGGTCGTGGTGAATGGAAACTACATCCAAGTTGATAGACCAACCTTTCTTGATTTTGTATCCTGAAGTATTGGAAAACCATTTTTTCATAAATTTATACGGGTTAATTCACAAGTTTCAGTTGGAAATATCAGTGTTGGGAGGTTTTGCTCTCTCAGAGATTCCTACCATCTATCTCAAAGTCCTGAGCAGCTTTTCTTGAAAACCAAGGTAGGATTGTGGCTATGCGAAGAGTTTCATTGATCACCTGAACACAAAAGGTTGGAAGAATGCTCAGAATGTGAATTTTCAATAGGAGAAATATTTCAAGAACGAAAACATTTGACATATTGCTTACTTTGGCAGTGTAAGGCATGTTGTTGACTTCGGACCAGGTGAGACTTGATCCACCCTTTCTGATTTCGCAAATTTCCATGTGCTCCTCCTGCAAATGCACCAATCAAATTCCCCTATGAAGCCAATGGAGAAAAATAAAATAAAAATAATAGTCTGCTGCTAGAATTGGAGTAAATATTACCCTAAGACGGTCCAAAACAGCAGGATTTTCTCCAAGGAATTTAATGAGCCATGTGAGAGCAGCAGTTGTGGTATCATGACCTGCAACTAGAAGGGTTAGTATGTTGTCCTTCAACTGTTTATCTGTGAGTTTATTGTCGTCATCTCTTCCTTCAGCACCGTCTGTGCTATGCTTCTTTATCAGTGATTCTAGGAAATCTTGTTGGAAGCCTTCTCCACTCCTCCGCTTGGAAATGGTCGAGTCCAACATTTCATACATCCTATCCCGAGCCTGATCATCATGAAATTTGTGGAATTAGGGCATTTCCATTAAGTTCTTACTTGGATTTTGAGTTGCAGCGTTGCTATTGAATGATGTCAGGTGTGCCCTCCATTTTTTGTTGGATTCCAATATATGTATTGACCTCACCATTGTAAATTATGAAGCTTACCTTGATACCGCGATGAAAAGCAGTCCCTGGAACTTTAATTGGCAACGAAGCAAAACAAGAAGAAATGATTTTGAAGTTGGCGCGGAATTTCTCTTGCTCTTCACCATGGGGCTCTAAGCTCATAATCATGTTGCCTATGACCTTGAGTGTGAACTGCATTATTCAAAAACTCAAGTTACATATCAGAAAACAACATGAGGCCATGAATTTCAACTTTGTTGAAGTCCAATCAATACATAACTGTTGAAGCCTCCTCGAGAACCAAGACTTTTCTGCCAGGCCATGTGTCCAAAGTTTCAGTGGCCAAAGCATTCATAAATTGGAAGTACTTCTTTAGGCCATCCATTGACAGGGGCTCAGCTATCAGCCTGCGAAGCCGCTTGTGTGCTTCCCCACTCTGTTGGAGCAAGCTTGTCGGGCCTAGCACCTGCTTCCCAGTATAGAACAGGTTCAAGCTCACCACCCCATCTTTGCCTGTCAACAAAATCTTGCTTGCTTCTCTCCCAGTCATGAAGACGGTAAATCTCCCCAACACAAAACTCTTAAACACCTTTCCATACCTAACACAAAAAGACCATGAAAATGGAAGATTAAAACCCTGGTTACTTTGAAATGTTGACGTTCAGATTGATCTCAAATTTGAATTAGGGCTTATTTGGATCAGTATTTTTTGCAAACTGAATGTTAATAATAAGAAAGTAGAAGTTAAAAGTGTAATAAAAAAGTAGAAGTTAAAAACATCACTCTCTTAGCTTATCTTTTACTTGTAAGCTGTAAATAGAAGTTGTACTCAACAGTCTGACACAAATTCTCTAAACTAAAAATAAAAATAAAAATAAAAATTATAAGCAGGACCCATAAACTGCATCAAATGAGGCCTTAATTACCTCTGTTGCCTCTCCTTCATGAAGTTGTAAATACCGGAAGGGCTTGAAAATTCAGACAGGAATGAAAGACTCTCCCCAACAACAGGCAATCCAAGGCTACCCGGGATTACCTCCATTTCTTTGGGAGAGGTCCATGAACGCATCAAGAAGATGACTGAAACTACAAGAACCAATACCAGTGCCAAGAGCATCAGCAACATCATACTCAGCTCCATTCCCTCTCTGCCCAAACTTGGTTGAAAACACATGTATATATATCAGATGTCTCGGGATCAAAGGTATCTATAACTAGTATTGTTATATATGTCGAGTAATAAGCTTTGATCTGCATAGTATATTCCTCCTTTGTCTTTGTTGTGGACATGTTTTGGCTGCTTAGTGAGTTACTTACTGTACAGTTTTTTGAACTTTGTTGATTTCACATTGTAATAAACGAAGGCTGTCCTTGTCCTGATCAATCAACATAGGTCATTTCGTTCAACAAAAAAAAAATAAATAAATAAATAATCAACATAGTTCATTGCTTTAGGCATTTGCTAGTGACTGATTTGATTGCTTTCTGATAGTTTTTTATATGTTGTTTTTAGTTTGTGTCTGAGGAATTTTTATCTTATCTCCTTGTTTTTCATTATATTATTATATGGGTTGATGACATGTGGAAGATATCGATTTTTTTTACCAAATGAAAACTCTAGCTGTGGAATTAAGGATGATTCTCATCGATGATTTGCCAGCTTTGGCAGTCTTTGTTTTTTATTATTATTATTATTTTTTTTGGTTACAGGATGATGAGAGGCTTATGTTCTACTAAGAGCATAATTGATGCCAAACTGCCAATTACCTAGTTTTGTTTTGGTGATTTTTTTTTTTTTTTTTTCAGCTACATAGTCGTTTGCATGTGATTTGTGTTACGATCTTTGTAGATCCAACTTATGGTAACGGCATGAATTGGATTATTTTAGAATAAGATGGAATATATGAATTGATTTCATGCGTTTCATTAGATTTGAGTTTTTGACATATCAAGTTTCTAACATTTGGTATTAGAATTAGCACCACTTCACAAGTCCAAGGGGAAAAATTATAGGTGGTGTTGACTACTGATAGGTGAGTAAAATCGTGGAAGAAAAAAGAGTTATTATCATGTTGGTGTTGATAGAGCCGGTTACCAAGAGGATCAACCTCAAAACACTATTCTAGTATGGGATGAAATATAAAAATCGATTCCATGAGTTCTTTTAGACTTGGATATTTTTATGTATCGATCAAGTTCCTGACAATTTATAAGTCAATCATTCTAGGGATATCAGGAGTGCTCAGTTAGATCAAAGTCATCATGTCTATATATGTATGTACTCATGTCATACATCCATGAAAGATAGCACCTTCCCAAAATGAGATTTTGTAACAAACATCTTGTTATATTCCGTATACCAAACGTGCCAAGTTGCTAAACCTTGCCATTGAATTATATTCTGTTTGGACAAATGTTTCATACTGTGATAGATAATTGTGGTCCAGTCCACTACAGCAGGGCACATAGGTAGACCTCAGAGGGGAAAAAATGCCTCCTTTTGGATGCTGAGAAGTGACAAAAAAGGAAAATAAACGAAAAAGAAAGTCTAATAAAAAAAAAAACCAATAAAACAAAAAGTTGATCCAAACACACCCTAAAGAGGAAACACCAACCAATGAACAGAAAACATCAAGAATCAAAAAAGGAAACACCGACAAATGAAGACAAAACATCAAGAATCATATTTGAGAGATTAGTTCCAAACAAATTATATATATTTGAGAGATAGGATAGCTTTCCCCCCAAACCCCCCCCCCCCCCCCCCCCCTCTCTTCCACTTTCATACCAATACTTCTTCCCTTTCCATTTTTATTATATGAAATTACAATATAAAAATACTTGATAACTCGAATTTGTGTATCCCGAATGACTCGAATGTATTAAAACGACGTCATTTTGAGATATTCGAGTTATTTGGGCCATGAAAATTCAGACTACCAAGTATTTTCAATTACAATAATACCCTTAAATAGTTTATATAGTTTTGGAAGATTACCTAAACACACAAGGGCATTATTGTAAACCTTATATAATAAAAACAGAAGGAGAGTGTATTTGAAACATAAAATGGAGTGAGTAGAAAAAACCTTGAAATAAGTTTTAAATAACTCTCATGTACTGGATATTCCAGACATTTTCTGCTTTGCAGAGCTGTTTCAGCTTGACAAAGTCCTACACACACTTGACATAACACCAAATATAATATTAGGGTGTTGTTATATGTCTTTTCATCATTATTTCTCAACGACTAAAAAAGAACCCTGTGGTTAGATTACATAGTCCCTATATTGTCATCTTAATTACAGATAAAGAATACATTTCCTTAGCCATGATCTACTAAGATCATTCTAATTCAATAAGACAACATTTTTTTACCAGAAATTTCAAATATAAGTTTAAAGCTCAATAGTCATTCACTCACAATAGCCCTATAGCATGATTTCTATCCTAGGAATACATAACCCAACATGTGTATAACTGATACAAAACACTGAATGGTAAACACTCATTCACAACCTACACCTGCAACACATATTCATATGTACAGAATGGTAAACACTGAATTGTATCGCGAACAGATTTCTGGGATATTACTGAATTCTGTGGTTGAAGTTGGAGAAGCTAGGCTGGGGCTGAGCACTTGGCATCTGGTGATTGGCCATTGATTGAGACGTGTGAAGCTGTTGTTGGGGCTGCTGAGCTTGGTTGTTGCTGAAGTGCTGAAACATCTGCGGGTGGGAGGAGAACTGTGGCGGTAAACCTCGGTTGAAGGGGTTTCCGTTGGCGGTTGGGATTTGACCGGTTGCTATCTTAAGCCTCTGCACTTCTTCCCTCAGTGTATCATTCAGAGCTGCAGCAAGTAGCAACATAAAACTACAGTTCCTCATCTTCCATTGATTACAATATAAAGGGCAAATTATATCCATGGTCCTTGTAATTAGTCTTTTATATCAATTCAGTCTTTGTAATTTTAATTGTATCAATTTTTCACATTGTCAATTTAGTCTAATTGATAACATCGATTAATAAATTAGACAGAAATCAAAGGCAAAATGGTTCATTCAAAAGGGAATGGATCATCTCAAATTAGATGTCAATCCCTCAATCACTTTGATAAGAACGAATGGACAATTTTGCCCCTTAATTTCAATCTAATTTTTAAAGGAACAATATCAATTGGACTAAATTGACACAATTAGAGCCAAAACTGACACAATAGGCAAGCGACACGACTATGGGTTTAATTTGTCCCATAAAAGAATAAGTAAAATGGGAGCATATTTCATCAATCTTCAAACAATGTTTACTGTTATCCAAGATGGCTTCATGATTTGCGAGAGACGCAACTCTTCATATTGTTTTGCATGGACTTGCCATTAATATACTCCCTCCGTCCCAAAATATTAGTCCCTTATTCTATTTTTCATTGTCTCAAAATATTAGTTCCTTTTAAAAAATCAAGGACTAAAATAATATAAATTTCCTATTTTGTCCTCCTTTTAAATTCATTAACAATATAAAAAGTACAATTATGACAATTGTTATTTCCAAAAAAATATACTATCAAAGGGTAATTTTGAAAAATTTATATTTTTAAAGTACAATAATTGTACTATCAAAAAAAGTTGGATTCTCCAAAAAAAAAATATTATTTTGTGACGGAGGGAGTACTTGATTTCACCTTTGCTCATATAAACAAGATTATTCAAGAATGTTGTCGGTTCAGGGTTCAGTACCAAAAACCATTTTTTGGATATAGCAAGTCCATCCTAAAAGACGAAAAATCATTTCTATATGGTTCTTAAGTCTATGGAAGCAGCATATGTATTCTTGAAACAATGCATACCATCTCGAAGATGTGCTTGTTGTTCCATTGCCTGTAACCGCAGTTTGAGTTCCTTGTTCTCAACAGTCAATCCAGTAGTGTCTCTCTGCACCACATGAAACGATAAACATAAGTTTGTGTTTTTCATATTCATTTTTTCCTATGTTTTCTTACAGCTCATGAGGGAGCAACATGGTTAGGCAGTGAATTGTACAAGAAAGCCCCCTATATAATATACTTCTATACTCTGGTTGGTTAGTGATTATATTACTCACCCAAGCTCTATAAGTACATTAAGATATAAACTAGGGAGCAACATGGTTAGGCAGTGAATTGTACAAGAAAGCCCCCTATATAATATACTTCTATACTCTGGTTGGTTAGTGATTATATTACTCACCCAAGCTCTATAAGTACATTAAGATATAAACTAAGACAAGACGAATAAAATGCAGGTATATCCTACAAGATACACACTAAAAAACAAAGAGCTAAAAACCAGATGTTCAGTTTGAGCACCATTACAACAACATTGGATCCTTTAAATGTCAATAATTATTTGTCAAAGGATTAAAATACTAATTTCCCTGATGAAGTGATTCAATAACCTCCGATTTTCCCGATGAAGTGATTCAATAATCTCCTCTAGAAAGCAAGAAGGTGCTGCTAACAATGTTCTGTATCTCACCAATTAATGGCATATATACCCATAAGATAATAAATGCGAACGGTCTCTAACATAGGACAAAACTATCTTGTGATGAGAACAATACTAATCAAGTTTTATGGTAATTTAGGAGGAAATAGCAACATGCTCCACAGATTTTTCTTTATACCCGTTAATGATTAGCCAGTACAAGAAAGCTAGCAACATAATATATTTTGTCAAAAAGTAGATAAATGGCAAACTAGGAGTACATGTATTGGGCCCGTTTGGTAGAGCTTATAAGTAGCTTAAATCAGCTTTTGGCTTAAAATAAGTCATTTTGGAGTGTTTGGTTGAACTTATGAGAGAGAGATTATAACTTAAATTAATTGATTTTGAGCTAAAAGTTGTAAGCTGCCTCAGAGGAACTTTTTTTTTTAGCTTATGCGCGCAGCTAGTTATAGAAGGGCGACATGACTTAAATGCCCCTTCAAAAATTCATAAATTACCAAAATACCACTATATGAACTTGACAATCAAACACTGTTCACGTCCAGAGAGAGAGAGAGTGTGAGAGGTGATTTCCAACGGCCTGAGGGGCCATTTCCGGCGACTATTCTGGCTAAGATTTCGAGCTGTTGGCGATTTCCAGCAACCTGAAAGGCGATTTCCGACGACTATTCTGGCTAAGATTTCGAGCTGTTCTCTCTCTCTCTCTCTCTCTCTCTCTCTCTCTCTCTCTCTCTCTCTCTCTCCGGCGTCGGTTCGTCACCTTGAAATCTAAACCAATGTCGTCGTCGCGATTTGAACCAACGCCCATCGCGATATGAACCAACGCCGTCGTCGCGATGTTCTCTCTCTGTCTCTCGCTTTGTGGCGTTGGTTCGTCGCCATTGCAATCTAAACCAATGCCGTCGTCGCAATCTGAACCATCACGATCTGTCTTTCTCTCTCTCTCTCTGTCTCTTGTTGTTGGTCTCTCTCTCTCTCTCTGTGTGCCTCCGTCGTCGTCCCCCATCGCGATCAGCCGTGCTAGGCGATCTCAAACCCTAGCGCCGGTTCATCGCAGCTATGCCTGTCGGAGCTACAGTTTCAGTTCTTTTTGTGTGTGTGTGGAGGTTTTCAGGATTTTTTTAATCAAAAAAATAATAATAGTAAGTAAGCATTTTAGCCATGAATGAAATAAATTTTATATTAATTGAAAAAATGAAAAAAATTTATACTAATTAATTTATAATGAAAAAATGAAATAATTTTATACTAATTGATTTATAATGAAAAAATAGAAATAATAATCTATAATGAAAAAATGAAAATAAGCCATTAATTGACATTAATTAATTTATAATAAAAAAAATGAAATAATTTTATACTAACTGATTTATAATGAAAAATTGAAAATAATAATTTATAATGAAAAAATGAAAATAAGCCATTTGACACTAATTAATTTAGAATGAAAAAAATGAAATAATTTTATACTAATTGATTTATAATGAAAAAATGGAAATAATAATCTATAATGAAAAAATGAAAATAAACCATTTATAATGAAATAATTTTATACTAATTGATTTATAATGAAAAAATGAAAATAAGCCATTAATTGACACTAATTAATTTAGAATGAAAAAAATGAAATAATTTTATACTAATTGATTTATAATGAAAAATTGAAAATAATAATTTATGTAATACTAATTATATTAACTTTTATTAATGAAATAATTTTTTTAAAATTAAAACTGAAAAAAAACGACAAAATAATCATTTTTATATTATATAAGGGCAAAAAGGACAATTATACATCAAAAAGTTATTTTACAACTTATCAACCAAACATTACTCTGCTGCTTAAATTCATAATCTCATAGCTGCACCAAACAGGTTAAAAGCTTATGTTCATAGCTATAAGTTATAATCTGTTAAGCTATAATTTATAATAACTTTTCCACAGCTTTACCAAACGGGTCATTATCCTGTTGACCAGGCCATACATGAAATTGGTCTGTAAACCATGAGGTGTGCCAAAATACATCAAAACATAAGATCAAAAGATGAACAAAGCAAGATAAAGGACCCAGTAGACACCACCTTATATAGTTGAAACCAAACCGATATATGGAACATGACAAAGTGTTTGCATCTGTGCAGATGCAGGATGGGGGATGCACCTAGTTGCAAGATAAACTCAAGCAAACAAGGTCTTAAATTCCTACCACTTGAGGTTCAACATAAATGACCAACCTGTATGAGCCATTGTGGTTTGTCTCATCACTTTGAATCACTTATTCGGCCTTTCCCTTCTTTTTGCACAATCAACTCTAATCTTATTACTCATGCTCTATGTTACATGAACTTGGGTACAAGTATTGGGTGTTGTGCATGTTCAAACGTCAAACCTTCATAAACCTAAGTCTTGAGACATTAGGATAGGTATCCAAAAGTTGGATATAGGTATAGAGATACGTCATGAACACATATATATTGCATAGGTTATAACATTTTTTTTTTTTTTTTTGAGTATCAACAAAATTTCATAAAAAAAGAAAAGTGAAAGAGGACAAGAAGTCCTCATACAAAGAAAAAGAAAGAGAGAGAGCAAAACAAAAGCACAAAACTCCTACCCCTAGGAATGGCAAACAACAGCCTAATCCCTAGAGATCAAGAACAATGGGATTCCTTTAAAAGGAGGAGATACAAATGCCCAAAATGAAGCCAAATATTCCGCACTATCCCACACAACCTCTACACTTGCTTCCTTGTCATCAAATATTCTAGCATTTCTCTCCAACCATATAGCCCAGAAAATAGCAAAAACAATGCTTGTCCACATTGTTTTGGCTCTCTTGGTTCTCCCAAATCCTTTAAACCTAATAAGAAGCATTTGAATGCAGCCCCGCGGAGCAACCCACTGCTCATCACATAAGCCGAAAAGACGCTACCATAATACATAAGCCACCGGACAATGAAGGAATAGATGATCCGCTACCTCCAAGTTTCTCTTGCACATCATACACCATTGAGGGCAAATAGAGTGATTACACCTTCTCCTTTGGAAAACATTATTAGTTGTGACACCCTTTTGAGCCAAACACCACACGAAAAACTTCACTTTATAAGGGACAACCGCTTTCCAAATTTTCTTATGAGAAGAAAACAAGGGAACAGAGGAATTATTAATGAGCTTATCAAAAAAGGATTTACATGAAAAGACCCCTGAGGAAACAAGATTCCACACCCTAATATCACAAGAGGAAGAAAGAGAGACCTTCTCGAGCGCTACCAACAAAGATGCCAATTCCACCGCCTCCCTATCATTCAAGTTTCTGATGAGATCAAAATTCCAAGAGATGGGTGCCATAGAAGAGCATGCCACCGACGCTATTGAAATATTTCAAGAACAAACCAACCAGTAAAGAAAAGGAAAAGATCTATCAAACGAGATATCCCCTAACCAAACATCCTCCCAAAAACGGATGGTCACCCCATTCCCCACTCTCAATGAAAAGAAGTTAGAGACAAGTGGATACAAACGAGAAATGGATTCCCACGGTGAACGACAATTGCCTTTATTAACTACATTAGAATCTCTACCATTTGGTTGAACTCCATACTTGCTTTTAACAACTGAACACCATAGTGATTCACTTTCAATAGAAAATCTCCACAACCACTTGCCCAAGAGAGCAATATTTCGAGCAACGATGTTTCCAATAGCAAAGCCACCTTTTTCCCTAGGAAGAGAAACAGTCTCCCACCTAACCAAATGAACCCCTTTGCCCTCTTCACACCCTTCCCAAAGAAAATCTTTCATCATTTTCTCAATTTTCCTCGCAATGCTAACCGAAATTTTGAAAAGGGACAGAAAATAAATAGGAACAGATCCTAATACAGATTGTACCAAAATATATCTCCCCCCCCCCCCCCCAAACACCAAAGACAACAAAGCTCGCTTCCATCCCTCCAATCTTTTTTCAATTTTGACAAGAACAGGCTCCCAAAAGGACACAAATCTAGGATCTTCTCCCAATGGAAGCCCCACGTATTTGAGAGGAAAGGAATCAATGGAACATTCCAACATATCCGCCACCCTATGCACATAGCTATCTTCCAAATTAATACCCACAACACTGCTCTTGCTAAGATTGACCTTGAGGCCCAACACAATTTCAAAAATTCTCAGAATCTTTAGCAAACTCCCAACCTTATTTTCCTCCCTTGATGAGAAGAAAATAGTATCATCCGCAAATTGTAAATGAGTAACTCTAATCCTATCCCTTCCCACCACAAACCCTTCAATGACACCCTTATCCTTAGCTAAATTAATAATCCTACCCACCACATCAGCAACTAAAATAAACAAAAATGGTGATAAAGGATCACGTTGCCTTAGACTCCTAGATGCCTGAAAAGAATCCCCAGCCTTGCCATTCACAATGACCGACATATTACATTATTAGATAAGATGTTGTCAATCATGTAAAAATGTACTTGAAATTAAATATTATTTAGGAAAAATACAAAATACAAAATACAAAATTCTCTTCCATCCATGTGAAAAGCTAGAAATATTTCTTCACTAGCGAATGTGAATTTCTTCCTCTTCATACATTATAATAAATTAGAAAATTCAAGTGTCTAAATTGGGTACGGGTGTTGTGGACACATATCTCATACCCTTACTCTTGTCATATCTGATGGACACAAGTACTTTGGGGAAAATAGAATATAGTCCTGAAAAGCGGTTGCGGTCGTCGTAACGGTGGCGGTGGCGCGGTTGCGGTTGCGGGGTGTAAAGGCTTTAGCGTAACGGTTGCGGTAACCGGAACCGTGAATTTTTTTATTTTTTGCACAATTTGAAAAAAACTTACCGATTCTCATATTTTTTTTTCATGATCATATTTAATAGGTTTAAAATAAATATTGATCAATTTTTGTAAATTTTTAAGTATGATCCAATATATTTCATATTTTTAAATCACTATAAACTGAGTTTTTTACATTTTATTTTAATAATTAATAACTTTATATTATATAAAAAATCAATCACTAACTATTATATATAAAATAAACAATGACAAAAGTAAGAGAATAAATAAGAGCCTAAATATATATATATATATATACATATTTTAACTAAGCCAAATAGATGATGACCACATTTATTATTATTATTATTATTATTATTATTATTATTATTATTATTATTATAGACACACACAAACAAAATAGTTGAGTGATAGCAGTTGAATAGAATAGTATAGGTCTTACAGCTTCAACAAATCAATAACATGTTCTTCATCTTCTCTCTTCTCTCTCTCTATCTCTTACTCCTCCATTTTCTCTCTTTATCTTCTCTCTTCTCTCTATCCCTCTTCCCCCATTTTCAGCTTTTTTTTTGTGTTTTTTCAAAAGAAATAGTTTGGAACCGTTACGTAACGGTGCGCAACAGGCTGTTACGGCTATTACGGCACCGTTACGACCGCTACGGCAGCTGCTACGGCCGACACACCTGTGAATCTCAATCACACTGCAAAAGCGGCCGTAACGGGTGGCGGTAACCATCAAAACCGTTACGTAACGACGTTACGTAACGGTTGCGGCCGCTTTTAAAACCTTGAGTCCATATCTACTTTGTTCATCACATACTTCTACAGGAACTTACCAAAAAGTGAAGAATGCAAGTACCGAATGCAACTTGAAACCATGATTTACGTAGATGATGAGAGAAAAAGAAAAAGTTTTCGTAACCAAGAATCCCACATTTAGGACACCTATCACTAATTCAGTATAGCTTGGTAGTATTTCTAAAACTTTAGATGTCATTTTGAAGCAAAGTTTTCCAATGCAATAAAAATAGGACTCTTTTTGTTTGGTACATTGGATGGGAAGGGGGGAATTGAATGACCACCTAGTGAGGTTCACGGATTCTGATTAAGGTTGATATCAAACATCAAACAACAAATTAAACCATGATTCTGACTTTTAGTTGCAACATTGGAAGTCAGCATCTCTCACAGCCCTGCTAAATTTCAATGAAATGAGTTTTGCAATTTGACAAGAAGTTAAAGTTCCAATCCGATGCATAGAACTCACAAAACTAAGTCACTTTCTAAATACCAAAGTTTGAAAGAGTAAGTGAAAAAAGGACTAGCAATAACCTAAACGTTCAAAATAAATATATCTTATATGATGAATTTGATGTACGTAACAACTTCTGTTGCTCCAAAAGCAGAATGAGTATATGATAATTAGTGAGTTTAGACTATGCAGAACAGAACCTAAAGACCGGGAACATGTAACTCTGTAACAAGCAGAGTACCAACATAATCAAATCAACTACCAGGCTGTGCATTATCAAGTTCCAACTGATATCCACGAGATCTTTGAGGCGCAAGTAACTTCGGTAATACCTTAAATGAAATATGATCTATATTTACCTATCACGTAACCATCATCTCTCAGTCTATGGGTCAAACGTTGAAATCTATTTTATTCCAATATCTCAAACCCCCCATGCCTCCAAACCCCCTTCTCCCAAAATAGAAGTTTCAAGACATTTATATGTGATTATACACACATTACATAATATGGCATCAATAAATGAGATTCATTATTTCAGAGTTCACGTTATGGTAAAAGCAAAGATGAGAAAAGCTAAAACAAAACAAACACACAAGAACTTACGTGGTTTGGCAATATGCCAACGTCCAAGGGTGAAGAATGACGAACGTATAGGTTACAATGAGCAGGCGCTCTCTCTCTCTCTCAACCATCTTACCAAAACTCACAACAACATTATAAACCTTAGAACCTCAAAATAACCCAATATATACAATAATCCGAAACTAGAAAACCTCCGGGTCAAATCCGAGGCACACCCACAACAGGTCAGATAGCTTATCGTTATTTTTCAATCCAAAGGAGACAAAAAAGAAAGCCACTGCTGACATGATGAACTCTAATGCTTATACTATTAATTTGTGAAGTTAATGTAAACCACTCACACATACGAAGTAGGAAGCACACAACCACAAAGTTCATTACTTTTATTTGAACCTGGTTCTGCTTCAAATCAACATATCTGTATATTACTTATATAAATTCTGAAGTTGTAAAAATTAAAGCAATGTAAAGGGCCAAAATACCTGGAGCATCGTGACCTGTGCAGATAAGGTAGTTGCTTCTGTCTGAAGGGTCTGCACTTTCCTCTCCAGCTCACCCGTATACCTTATTTTACGCTCCTTTGATCGTGCTGCAGATTGTCTATTTGCAAGAATCCTACAAAAATCAACAAAACCAAACAAAGGAATAAGAAAATACAAGAAATCAAAGCTATGAATCCCCCATTAGGATTTGGAGTGGCTGCTGTGTTGGGGGCGCTGTCAGCCAAATGGACCCATTTCAAGGCCCATTTTGATGATCCGAACTGTTCATAGGTACATCAAAAAGAACATACCTGCAAACAATCAAATTAATCGGATACCGTTACCCCTTTCATCCCTCACATTTGTATTCAGCAGCCACCCCAAATCCCATTAATTGTTGTGGTTTGTAGGAAATCAAAACTTAACTAAGACAGAGAATGGTCCAAGTCCCAATTAAATGCTATGTTCCCCAATTTTTAGGGATAAAATTACTGGGTTTTCTCAGGAACCAAACAAAGAGTAGAAAAAATTCCCAGATTCGAAGAAGAAATTTATTCTGTGTCCACCAACCAAAGCTATTCAATGAATGAATGAAAAAAAAAAAAACTCAAATCACAGAAATTGATTGATAGGAAAGAAAATGGTCAAAGCAATTTGAGAGAGAGAGAGAGAGAGAATGAACCTCTTAGCTCTCTTGGGATCAAGCAAAGCGAGCTCAGCGAGTCGATCAGGCGCCATAGCCTTCTTCAATCCATCCATCGACGAATCCCCTTCAAACGACGACGTGGAACCGTCCATCGAGTTACTATGCCTGTGACGGTGCCCCCCCGCCGGCGGCTTCCCCCCAAATCTATCCGTCTCTCCGCCACCGCCGGAGCTGAACTCCAGCCCCTCAAAGAAGTCTGTGCCGAGGGACAAGCTGCGGAGGTGGTTGGCCGCGGCGGCAGTGGTGGGCTTGGAGTTGTCTAGGGCGGTGGAGGAGGAGTCATAGAAGGAGGTATCGACGGCCATGGCGGTGGTGGTCTCGGTGTCGGAGGAGAGAGAAGGGAAGTCGAGGGAGGCGAGGTTGAAGTCGTCGTCGTCGAGGAGGATGTCGTCGGGGAACCGGAAGAAGGTCTCTGACTGGGCGCGGCGGTGGTGGGAGCGGCGGGTTGGGGTGTCCGCCATCTGATCGATGTCGGTGAGGCCGGAGTGTACGGCGGCGATGGACTTTCCGGCGAACTTCGTGTCCATCTTCTTTTGTGGTGAGCGTGTGTGTGCGCACTGCAATAATTAATCTGAGGAAGTAAGAGAGAGAGAGAGAGAGAGAGAGAAGAGGAGAGAGATAGAGAAAAGAGTGTTTTGTAGTAATTTGATTGTTCAATAATAAAACGGGAAATGCTCCGGTGTATATCCAGTGTGCCATACATCGCACAAAATTAGGCTACTTTTTCCGAATTTATATAAGTGTTTTTATAAAAATATGTAAGTTAAATATAAATTTGTAAAAATTTATAAAATTTTATATGATTTTGTAAATTTATGTTTTTTTATCAGAAGAAATTTCCATTGAGGTAAGCCAAATGGTACATCCCTAAGAGTCTATCCAACAGATAAAACTTATACTAAGGCTAAGTTTTGCATCTTAAAAAAAAGTCAAAAATTTAAAAAGTCACTATCCTATTTAAATCACATCATCTTATTTAAGTACATCACCTCTCTACCACATCACTTCAAACCCAACTCATATTTCATAAAAAGTCAAAAAGTGCACTTATTTAGAACATCCCAAACAACCCCTAAACAAGCAAAAATCAGTACAAGAAGCACAAATGTGAAAACTATAAAAAAATCCAAACACATATCTTGTGGTTGTGTTTGTGCTTGTATTGCAAAACAGAAGCCGATCATAAGAGTTTGACAATAAAGTATTTCTAAGATAAATTATAAATTACAACCACAATACCGATGGACTCTAAGAAACACAACAAAAAACCAAAATAAACAAGAAAAACTCAACCTTAGTCTCGATAGCAACCACAACCAATAATAATTGTGGTGGCAGATTTGGTAGCCGAAAGCCAAAAGAGGCTGATTTGGAGGCCGTGAAATGATAGATTTGGAGATGTAATGGCAGCGGTGCCAAAGTGAGATAGAAGAAGAGAGAGAAGGCTGCTCTAATTAAGGCGGCTCCGATGGGGTCCATTGCTAGGTAAGGCGAAGCGGCGGGAGAGATGAGAGACAAGTAAAGATTCCATTATGAAAAGGAAGAAAACATCATAAGGAGGGAGAAGTTGAGAAAACAAGCTTCTAAGGATTATTGAACCAAAAAATTAAAGAGGACAAGGGGATAGAAAGAGAAGAAAGATATCGACAACTGGTGTTTCCTTTCTCCACCCCAAGCAATGCCCAAACTCAAAAACCCTAGAAGAAATGAGTAAAGAGAGAAGCTCTCAAACTCTTGTCCTAATCTTCTTATTCCAAGCGAATTTATGTTTAATTTATACATTTTTGTGAGAACACTTATATAAATTTAAAAATTTTACATAATTTTAAGGTTGCATATGGTGTATATTGCACACCGAAACATTTTCATCATAAAGGAAAATTATTCAATACTCCTCGAAAATGTTAACAAATATTATGTTGACAAATAAAATTACATAGAAAAATGTTAACAAATGTCCGATGACACTTGTTAATATTGAAAATGTGAGAAAATTTATCTTGAAAAAATATAAATAGATTATAAAATTTTGAGGATTTGTATACTTTTTAATCTTTTTTTTTAATACTTGATATTGATGGACACCCAAGGGGCCTAGCCTACGGCTCATGGCCCAGCTCACGGCCTAGGTGTTAAAGCCCAATGGCTTTGAGAAACCAATGCTCGCTCAAGACCAATAGCATCCAAACACTTGTCAGGTAGGGAATCAGTCACGTGAAGCAGACAAAGATCTTGCAAAGTTATTGCACCCACACTTCAGCCATTTAATGAGGCCACTGCAGCATTAAATGTGGCAAGATCCCTCACGTCAGAGTATGCAGAATCACCATGAATGATGTTAATTAGGCCATAGACTTTCGGCCAACAAGACAGCTTAGAATGGAGAAGGAAATGATGAGCAAATGATATAAGGAAGCTTTCGAAATACGTTAGAGGTTAAGTCTTTACCCCTTGCTTCTCTCTCTCTCTCTCTTCAAAATCAATCTATCCTAATCTAATTTGATCGTCGGAGTGTCCATCGGAGGTCAATTTCCCTCTTTAGACCTTTTTGCAGGCACACTTCGAGAGCACCAAGGCCAGCAGACATGTTGAAAACATGGATTAGTCCGACTCATCTTCCATTGAAGTTATTGCATTATCAATACTAATTAAAATACAGTTAATAATGTATTAACTTATTTTGATTTTAGTAAATTGAATGTTTGTTTCAATAACGACTCGAATTTGATTATAACTACTTTATAATTATTACTTTACATTTCCCTCCGTAAAAATAATACTTGCTTATTATTTAATAAATTCTAAAACTCATTAAATATAATGAAGTATCATTAATTATTTTTTGACCCAAGATAAAAATGAGCCTAATTGATACATAAGGTATATGAAAATATGTATAACAAAAAAATAAATATACATTTTATTATAAAAAAGAGATAAAAACATCATTTTTCATCCATAATAACAATATGATTGATGGTAAAAGTGTAAAGTATTATGAAACAATTTAAAATTTAAGAGAATTTAAGGTCTCGTTTGGCATGCAATACTTTTATCTTAAAAGTCAAAAAGTTACTAAAAAATCAAAAAACGTATAACCTATATCAAAAAGTCAAAGATTTTATTTTTTTTCTCTACTTTTTTGCATATTTTTTCGTAAAAAATTAAAAAATTATTCTAAACATACTAGTTTATTTTACCTCATATTTTAGTCAAAAAATTATTAAAATAACACGTTTCCAAACGAAGTCTAAGTATGATTATATTAAAGGGCACTTGGCCAAAAGTTTAATTTCAAATTTTTTTGAACAATAACCTCATGGTCTATTCTTCTAAGATCAAAAAATAAAATAATTTAAAAAATTATATCACCCTTTTTTTTTTGGGATCACCATTACCTATTTGTTTATCTATCTATATCATTTATCTGTTTGTCTACATATCTATTTATGTGTATTTTTCTATTCACCTAATTTATCTATTTGTCTATACTACCACTACCGCCACTACTAAAGACTTTTTCGGTGCCACCGGTGGTTACCGTGATCTAGAGGCAATGGGGGTAAAATGAAAAAAAAAAATCTTTCAAAAAAATAATTATTCTTTCTCACCAAATAATTTTATAAATTACGTTTTTCTCTATAAAAGATCAATTACTAGAAAAAATGTCATATCTTACACAATAAATGGGTTTATTAAAATTTATTTTATTTTATTTTAAATTTGAAAGAATTTTAGCGTAATTTACCAAAAGAATATTTGAGGGGGTCAACGTGTTTGTCTATCGAGTTGATCTCACCATTGTGCATTACGCAACCACCATGTGGCAGTTGCCTTTGTTTGGCTTATATTTTATATTTATACTAATACTAATAATAAAATTAATAATTTTTATAAACTTCTGTTATTGACTAACGTGGTATCATAGCGTATTATTAAAAAATGAAGGAGGATGCACCAATAAATCTCAAATTAATAATTTATACACTGTTTAGTCTTAAATTTTTTTTTATAGACTGAAAGGTCCCATTACAATGTTTCAAACATCAGATTAATGTTTTGAACATTAGATTTCAAACATCTAATGTTCATCAGATTTTAATAATGTTTGAAATTATAGGATGAATGTTTCAAACATTAGATTTCACACATCTAATGTTCATCAGATTTCAATAAATTTTGAAATTATATAATGAAACATCAGATTCATTTACATCATAAACATCATGATGATGTATAAATGAGACTAAATGGAGCATAAGAAAACTTTTAGGACTAAATGGTTCAACTTTTCAGAAATTAGGATTTATGGATAAATTTTCCCTTAATTAACTCATTTCTAAACCAATCAGTAATTAACATGTAATAATTCAAGTCATTGAAAATTAAGTTAAGAGTGATATTTCAATAGTTTTACAAGATTTTCTTACATTTTACTTGTTTGTACTTCAGATTGTGTTTTACTAAAAAAAAATACATATATAAAATGTAAAAGCAAAAATCAGAGCCCGGATACCTTGGTCATTAAAAATAAAAAAAAATAATAATAAAAAAAAGTAAAAGCAAAAATAGAAGTGTTAATAAATTCCGTTAAATTAAGTTATTATTTCTTCAATTAATTCTTGCCAGCTTTAAGTTGGCAGTACACAGCGTAGGATTTATTGTCCTTAAATTTCTCTTTTTTTTAATTATTTAATTATATAAAATGTGCATGTATAGCCAAGTTTGACATAATTTAAATAATACAAAAAGTCACTATCCTATTTAAGTCACATCATTTTATTTAAATCACATCATATCTCTAACACATCACATCAAACTCAACCCAAACTCAACCCATATAAGCCAATAAGTCAAAAAGTGCACTTTTTTAGTACATCCCAAACCAAACTGTTTAGAATGATCTAAATAAGTATATTTATTTTTTATTTTTTTCAAAAAAATATGTAATGTGATAAAAAAGTAATATGACCTAAATAAAAAATGATGTGACCTAAATAAAAAAAAAAAAATGTATTAAAGCAACACATTCCAAACAATTTCTAAATTTAATGATTAGAGTTGAATGGAGACAAAAGAATCAACGAATTTCAAGATGAATAATGCTTGGGACCCCCTTTTGGGGGTCATCCCCTCACCCACTTTGCCACGTGGTGGGTGGTGATTGGAGGAGCAGGAAAAAAAAAGAAAAAGAAAAAGAAAAGGGGACCAATGAGAGAGAGAGGGGGTCAAAGGGGGTGGGGGAAAAGGGGGGATGAATCATTGTTGTTTCAAGATAGAGGATCATGTTACACCCCGTTAACCTTTTGACTTATTTAGGCTTCATTTGGAAATAAATTATTTTAGTAATTTTTTAATTTTTTATAAAAAAATATATAAAAAAATAGAGAGAGTGATGTGATAACTTATAGTGACTTCTTAACTAAAATATATAGTTGACAAACGAGACCTTAATGACCATGTTTAATAGTTTTTTTTTTTTTTTTTGAGCTTTTAAATCCAAAATAACCAACGACAGGTGACAAGCTCATGCAAACTTTGTATGATAAATTACATTGATACCTGAGGGGTTTAATGAAATGGGATCAATTTCTTTCCAATTAGGTTTTGCAATTAGAGTGTCCTATTAAGTCTATGTGGATCCACTACGGAGTGTTCATCAATGATCTAAATCGTTCAATATTTAGAACTCATCGAGTATTTCATTTCTATAAAAAAATATATGGATTAGATATTAATAATCACTTGATTAAAGCATATTTGTATCAACAATTTATTTTTAAAATCATAATTACTATTGAGACAAAGTTATTATGATTAAGTGGTTATCAATATCTAATCAATATAATTTTTTGCAAAGATGAAATACTTGACGAGTCCTAAATATTGAATGGTTTGGATCATCAATGCAGACCCCATAATAGGCCCACAAAATCCAACAACACACTCTAATCCGATTTTAAATTAAAAAGAAGGCTAGACCTAATGAAATTATAAAACTCTTGGTTAGAGTTTTTCAAATGACATTGGCCTCGAAAAAAATTTGGTGTTTTACTATTTTAACCTTAATTATATTTTTATTTTTTAATCCAAAACCACTCTCTTCTCTCCACAAAATCTCTCTCTCTCTCTCTAATTTTGATTCACAAAAAAAAATAATAAAAATTATATAGTAGTAGAATTATCATTTAACGTTGTAATATAATGATCAATCTATAGGGAGATTAAAAATTGACAATTCCATTCAATTTATTTTCATTTTAGTATACCAAACACTACCTAAAAATACATTATTGTTTTTATTAAATTTTTTTTTGATGTTCTTGTGTTTATTAAAAATTTTATCATTCAAACTAAACCTTTACAAAGAAGAAGAAAAAAAAAACGTAGTGCCACCCATTGCTTGCTTGCTTGTGCATTTGTTCAATGCTTATTAGCCTTGATCCTGTTTTTAGTTGGAAGATTTGGAAAAAGATTTGAAAAGAAAAAGAGAAAAGATAAGTGAAATGTGAATAAAATATACTTACATTTCATATAGTTTCACATACTTTTTTTTCTTTTTCTTTCCAAATTTCTTTCAAAATTTCCGAACCAAATACAGCGTGAATGTGCTTGACTGAAAGAAAAATAAATAACATATTTATAGCACAATGAAATTGTTCTGAATGCTGTAGCCCCCATTTGGCTACAAATTTCATTTATTATTTTTCTTTATTTTGACATTGGCCAAATTGGCTTTTGACTGCGGGCCATGCATAGAATTTAGAATTTGGATTTTGAGCTCATTCTTGTTAGGGGTAATTACGCGGTGGCTGGAAAAACAAAACACAAATTAATGAAAAAATTTATAAATTTAATTATCAATATTTATAAAGTTTTTTTTTTAAATTTTTTTTATTGATCTATAATTATTTTTTCTACACCTCACTGATGTGATATTTCCCTTTCTTATTAACTATGGAGTCCATAAGATAGGAAAATTATTCATGCTCTTGAAGCAATCACACAAACTTGTCCAAATAATAATTAATATTTTTTCAATTATCACACTATAATGAGCAATTATAATGAGAATCAAATATTATATAATCACAATTATATATAAACTTTTAAAGTAGGAGAGGAACTCTAAATGATGTGTTGAGAAATTTACTCAGATTCAAGCCCAACCACAGCAAAAAATTCAAAACTTCTCTCCAAAACCTTGAAGGCAAAATTGCCAATCAATGGTACAATGGGAAAATAATTGTCCTATAAATGAAATATTTTTTTTTGCAATTTTGACACACTAAGGACTTGCACCATGCATACAGAAAATTTGTACTATCATAAAAATGTAAATATTTTTTCATTGTCCTATTATTTCTCCAACTTTTTTTTATTTTATTTTAACATTTGGGTGTTCGAGTTAGCTTATGCGCACTTCGACTAATCTTGGGATCTTGAAATTGACGATTGGGCAAACCTCTAGTCACCCCAAAGTATGAGATGTTTAACCTTCATGGGATTCAAACTTATAACTTCTTGAATGGTATGCCATTTGATTGCCTTCTCCACCCACTAACTCAAACAGCTTGGGTTCTATTTCTCCAACCTTGATTCAACGTAAAACTTCAAAGTCAGGTATTTTGGGAGGGTTTTGGGGCGACTTGTTCAAAGTCCGTTCAACAGTCGTAATCCAGAGATGTGGATTGTCCAACATGGGCCAAGCCATTCTTTCTTGGACCTTTCTAGCCTAAACTGTTTTCTACTCTCTTTAGTGGCCCAATGGGGGGTCCAAATATCAAATCATTAGACCAAACAAACTCTCAAGTCATAAAGTTTGGAATTATTTATTTTTTTATAGAGATGGTGATTGTTAAATTAGTCATTTTTGGATGGCAATTTTAATCTGTTTCGATGAAAGTTTTGGGGTGGAGTTATTTTTTCCAAGCCAAACAGGGATAGGCATTGGCTCCCTCCCCGCCCCCACAACCAGTCTGGGTATATTAAAATGTATTCAAATATTTCAACTTTTTAATATTTTGTTTGTATAATTTTTAAAAATAAATGTAAAAATTACACATTTAAGTTCTTAGTTTATAATTATTATTTTTTGGGAATTGTTAAATGCCCCTACTTTTCTTCTTCGGACCCCCCTCCTTCATCGGAGACTTTTATTTTCCAACATGTCTCCCTAGTTCCATCTTCTTTTCTCTTCTTTCACCGGAGATCCTCCACCTCGTTTCTTTCATCCAAATCTCTCATTTCACTAATCTCAGTCATTTGCCATCACTGTCATCCATACAACTACCCTGGAGCCCTCTTCCATATGCTCATGTTTGATTTTTCTTCATTTGAAATCGTCTTGCTTGGTTCGGAAAACCAATACCAAACAAACAATGGAAGTTTAGACATAAATAACTGAATAAGCGGTGGTAGTTTGATTGTAGACTGCCGAACAAATGGTGGTGGTGGTTCGGCCCCGAACTACCAAATGAAATCTAGAGAGATTGCAAGCAGCACTACAGTTGTGACAATTGTACAAGAAGGGTAGATTTGCCTCCGTCACTGATCTTCTGTGATCGCGATTGCAATCTGGTGAGAGATAGATAGATAGAGATATAGAAAGCGAAAGAGAGTCTAATAGTGGTGTAAGTGGTGGCGTTGCTGGTGGTTGGTGAGTAAGGGTGGAGGTGTTAGTAACTAAAGGTGATGTTGGTGATGGCAATGGAGGTTGTCGACCGGAATGGGCAGCGACGACCAGTGTTGGAGTGATGGGGATGGTTGGTGGGATTAGGGTTAAGGTTTGAAAAATTAGAGTTAGAAAGTTAGGAAAGGGAATAAAAATGAAATTTTATGTTTGGATAAAGTTGAAATTAAAAATAATTATAAAAAAAAGATGTGGAGGGTCTTAAGAAAAAAAGGTAGGGATAATAGCACCACTCTATTTTTGAGGTATTGTTTGTAATGTTGAATTTTGATTTTTGTTGAGATTGACTTTTAAGTTTGATGATGCAAAATTTCCCACCGTCCCCCTTGATCACGGAACCTACAATAGAAGAAAAATAGTGAATCTTAGATGGGGCACCAGGAAGTTGCTGGTCAAACTCTTTCAATGTTTAAGTTAACATAATAACTTTAATGATAATCTCTAAGACTTATTCAAGAGTGGAGAGAAGGGAAAGAAAATGAGAGAGAACTAAAATATAAGAATAATTTTTGTATGCAGATAGAATATATATTATGTGATATCTTTTATTATTGTGATTGAATTTGATAATAAAATCGACTACATCTATGTTAACTATAAGAAGAATAATAAAAAATATATACATTTATAATTAGTGAAAGATAATACCACTTTTTACCCTATTAATATACAAAAATTTCTTCTAAGACAGTGTTTGGGTTCAATAAATAACGTAATTTTTTCCCTTTCAATTGTGCCATTAGTGGGCCTCTCCAACATGTTGTGCCCAGTGGGCCTACCTAGGATTTAGTGACTTCTGAGCTAACTTGCTTGGTATATCGAGTAAATTTTACTCACTCTGACTTTGTCAAACTATCTTGTCAGGACCTGTATGTCTTAACTCGATTTGATATATAACCTTGAAAAAAAATTCCACAAGTAGGGTAGAAAATAAGGAATCAGCAAAAAAATTCACCCCGTTATCAAATAAGGAAGTCTGCAAATTCATGGATCAATAACAATTAAAATTACGGGTGGGCGTGGGTCGGTTGCGGTCACGAAACTTCCAATTCGTCATCCGTCCGCCAGATTGGCGGATTAGAGAAAATCAATCCGCATCCGTCCACCAATCCGGCGGATGTGGATTAAGCGGATTGACGGTTTGGCGGATAGATGCGAATCGGTTTGGCGGTTTGAAATTTTATAAATTTTCAACATAGTTCAACTTGTACACTTCCTAAAAAAAAAAAAAGAAAAAAAAAGAAAATATTACAGTCAATGACTTCAAAAGGTATTACAATTATTGCAAGCCTCAACCAAAGAAAGAAAGTTTGAAACTTTAGAATATCACAATCACTGCATACCTCATCCACATATTACAATCACAACATACTTCATCCACATAAAGTATTACAATATGTGGTTCTTAAAATATAAAAACAATTCAAACCACCAAAACTATGAGCAAAGCAGTAGTAGAGATTGTATGTCTTTATATTGTTACATTTATATATATTTTTGAAAATAAAAATCAAAAAATATAGATAAATAATACGTTTATTTTTTTCAATTCAAAAAATGTATTCAAGTTGAAAACTTTTTTTTTCAACAGAATATTTAAATTCTTTTTCAATTGAAAACACAAACAAAATATTTAAACAAATTGAAAACACAAAATCTTATAAATTACTAAAGGTGCTTGAGGTTTGGCGGTTCGGTTGCGGCCAAAGGAACCTCAAATCCGCCATCCGTCCGCCAAATTGGCGGATTGGAGAAAATCAATCCGCAACCGTCCGCTCGTCATCACGCATCCGTCCAAAATGCGGCGGATCGGATCGGTTCGGTCGATTTTGACAGATCGATATATCCGCTGCTCACCCCTAATTAAAACCCTTTTGACCCATTTGCATTAGACTATCCCACTTGGTGCAAAATAAAATAAAACAAACCAAATGCACATTGAATATCCTACATTTGGTCACCCCACCTCACAACTTGAAATCAATTTGGACCATTGAAAAACTAATTTCATCCTAAAAGTGGTGGGTGAAAGAAAAATTATTAGGTAGTTTCAGAATGTCAATATTATTTGTATAGTGCTCTCCATAAATAAAAAATTGTAAAATAAGTGAGTTATTTATTATTTCTTAACTATCTAATAAAGGCATGTCAATATTATTTCACTTGTAAAATTTTTTCTTAAGTCATTAATTGAGAGCACTACATGAATAATACCATATAATAAGATGAAAGAGAAAGTACCCAACTTACTCGACTAATTATGATCAGTCAACTCAATAAATATGAAATTTAAAGTTTCACTTGATCATCGTTTCGAAAGGGAGAAAAAGTGAGACCTGAAACTTTTACTTTAACTGAAAATTATGATAAAAAGTATAATGTGAAATCTCACTTAATCAAGGCCATCTCTTTATTCACCTAATAAAAGGCCATCTCTTCCAAAAAGAAGAGGAAAAAAATGAAACCTCAAAGCCAAATTGACTAACTATAATTAATAACAACTATCATAACAACTACTAAAAAAATAGAATAAGCTTATATGTATCAATTGGTATATTAATTAGTATATTAGCAGATGATATATTGTAATTTTAGTCTTTATAATTGGTATAATAGGTGGGGTCATAGTTTTAAAATAACAATGTAATAATTATGTTAGTACACTAATTAATATACTAATTGGTGCATGTAGTACCACAAAAAAAAAAAAAAAAAAAAAGAGACTATGTTTGATTTAATTTTCTGAAACCATTTTTAGAAATTTTTTTGAAAAAACAAAAACTAGTTTCGTGAAAGTAAATATCAAAATGATGTTTTTAAACTCTTAAAAATTATTTATCCCTTCCCAAAAGATAAAACAATATCAAAATGATATGTGCTTTTTATTTTTCATATTTTTTATCAAATTAGTTTTTAAAATTTTAAATTGTTTTCCCCTTAAACTTGTTCTGAAAATCAAACCAAACAAGTTGAATGTTCTCAAACCCGAATATCTTCTTCTCTTTCATTTTTGGGCAATCGAAGATAAAAAAACAAGTTGATATTTTTGACATCCAAGCTTCCATTTTTAAAATGGGTCTTATGGGGATATAATTTTAAGGTCGTGCCACGTGGCCGAAGTAATTGCCGAGGTGCCACGTGGACGAGTCAAATTGCCGAGGTGGTTGTGGTATTATCGAGATATGGTACGATAATACTGGAATCCGAGATATTTGGATAGAGGACAAAAGTTCTAGATAAGTGAGCGCTTAGTTCGGATAGGGATGAGGCTCTTGAGGAGTTCATCCATATCTAACTAAGAGTCCGAGATAAGCATTGTACTTGAATCTTATGAAGTGAGACTTTTAGGGGACGATGGCACTACTAGCTATAAAAATGAGGCATCCCCGTGGGTCTAAGGTATGCTTTTATTTGTGCACTGATTATTTGAATTGAGATCTTGTGAGATTGTTGATTGACTTGATCGTCGGAGTGTCTTTGGGTAGACGAGCCATCGTGGTATTCTTATTTTTTTGTGTGCATTTGCTTGGTTTAATCTATTTTGCCGCGTACTTTCTAGCTAAGTTCCCTGTTTTGTTATGAGGTCGGAAATCAATACCCATAATTTGGTGCCGTCTGTAGGAACTTAGTAAAGAATAGATGGCTAACACCAGACAAGAGATGAGAGTTGGGGATGACATACACAGTGAAGAAGAAGAGTATGTAGGTCCAAACGTTGGAGGAGGAAATAATGAAGATGAGGTGTAGGAAGTGAATCCTAAAGCAAACAATGTCGCCAGGGGACGTAATGGCCCAAGGAGGGGCAACCGAGAAGAATACTACAACGAAAGCGATTTCCAAGTATGGAAAGAAAGGTACCTAAGAAGAGACAACAAGGTGAAGGACTTGGTGAACAACTTGACGGACGTACAAACCGTGGTGAACTTCATGATGCAAAGCAAGGTGATGCAACCGGTGTTGCCCTTATCGAAAACTCTGACTCCAATAGTAAACGCCGGTGCCTAAAAGGGAGGATAGACTACGGTGCCAACTGTCCCACAGCATAAGAAAAGACTTGGAAACTTGCACCAGTGATCACATAATGTTGGGAGGACAGAATCACGGCGGGAAGAGTCCCAAAGAACCGCGAGGACCAAGGGAACCCTGATCAGAGGATCTCGGAGATCAATAGGTAAGGCCTTTGCTTTGACGACGTAATAGACGTGGAGAAGTCCAAGAGGACGCATCCTAACACAAGAAGCAGCGCGCCAAAGAGACTGAAATAGATTGATAGTCGAGCTCCTGGATGGACGGATGAAGATTTGAGGGACTACTTCTAGAGGAAGAGACGGGGCGCCGAGGTCACATTCATCGCCTAACCGAGAACACCATTCTTGGTGGAGTTGGATGCGTTCAAGGCACCAAAGAAATTTAGCATGCCAAGGTTCCAGATCTATGATGGTAAGTCAGACCTGAGCTTTCATGTTGGTTCATATTTGAATGTAATGTCTCTGTGGAGTGGAAACAAACAGTTGTTATGCAAGGTGTTCCCTTCGACATTTGGGAAAAAAACGTTAGATTGGTTCCTCAAACTGCTAAAGGGTTGTATTAAGAATTAGGAAGGCTTGGCTGAAATGTTTGTAGCTAAGTTTGTTACAAACAAATTACAGCCATTGAGGATTGATTCCTTGTTGGCTTTAAAGATTGACGATGGCGCAAGCCTTAGGGCTTATGCCAAGAGGTACTACGAGGTCTACAACTAGAAACTGGCTTGTAACTAGGAACTTGCAGTTGTATCTTTCAAGAACGGCTTGAAGAATGATTGTCCACTTCGGTAATCCCTTGCAAAGATTTTGTCACGACCTAAACTGCCCTTATAAGTTTAGCGTCGTAATCGACCAGTAATCCTTGGATTATCAAAGGCCTCTTAACAGAACAACATATAATTAAGGGTTGCGGAAGCAAATAGATAAAATAGACATAGTCCATAGTGTCACGCCCCACTTTTTATTACTCGAGGTCATTACCAAGTTCATTAACTTAATTCAATTTCAGAGATAATATGCGGAAATAAACTCATACATTCAACCCATAGCAATGGATATCAGTACTCTCATTCGTATACAAGTAAATGTTTCATGGACATACTAATAAATTGCCCTTAGGCTTACAACTTTTAAATAAACAACTGAAGGGTGTAACCCTTTTACACATATGGCGTTCCGCCAACAAGAAAGAGGCCCCGTGGCCAACAAATAAGTAGATCCAAATCTTGCAGCTCAACCTGCTAAACACCTGAAAAAGATTCAACAATGTGGGATGAACATATAGTCCAGTAGGGATCTCAACTTGATCCTTAACAATAACAACAGTACAGATAGCTATGATCATGCACACTCATTCTTATACTAGAATAGTAATGTGACAGTTTAGACAAAATATATATATATAAATATATATAAACTTTTCTCAAAAACAACTATTTCATTCAACGCTATAAGCGATTCATCTTTCCTTTTTTCCTTTCATTAACCCCGTTCCCAATCTTTTATACATAAGCAACTACTTAGGAAATAAATTCACTAAGACCACTACTATTCTCCAATTTCCACACATACAACAGATGTGCCTTTCTAGAACATATTTCTAAAATGTTTGATTCTCTTTACACTTCTAAAAGACAAGGGGTAGCAACTAATACATGATTAACACAAGATAATCCAATTACAATTTCATGACACGAATGTCTACATTGCCTATGACACATAGTCTATGGCACAATTCACCTTCCAATTATGGCTCAGAACCTGGCCAAATAACTCAACAAGGGTTCCATCTCTCATTAACAATATTTCCAAATTCAACAGGGATAACAAATCAAGTTAAACATATATGATAACATAACGAATACACATGTTGGTATCGTAACAATCACAATCAAACTCACTTCCATACTTCCCAACTGATACACATTTTGGCGATATATCATATCAAATAAACAAACACTTCGGTGGACAAGCATATGAGCTGTATCACACTTCTATAGATAAGCATATGAGCTGTATCTCTGCAATAGGCGCGCATATAAGCAGCAACCCTGGGTCCATCCCCTATCTTCCCATAATCATTAACCGGTTTAGAGGTACATCCCCTATCTTCCCCTAAACCGTGGAGTACATCCCCTATCTCCTCCCATACACAAGTAATGCATATAAACACAACGTCATATACACAATCAATCAATAGTGTAATGCATACACAACAGTTCAACGCAACCGTGTCATCCTCCACCGATGACCAAGGACAAAACCTCTAGATGCAGGTATATTGTACATCTATAAACATACTCAATTGTCATGAGATTATCAACTTATCACTAATACTAACATAGTAGTATAAGATACAACAATCCAACATTCATACCCATTCCAAAGTACTTTTCCCATTCCACAAAACCAATCCCACTTCCTTTTATTTTCAAAACCAACTTCATCCCTTTTGTTTCCACAAAATCAAATCCAAAGGCAATAGAGCCAAAACTCATTTTTATCAACCACATTCTTTTCAAAGTCATTCCAATTTAATTATATAAATTAAATCATAACCATTAAATTAGGGTTTTCCTCCCTCTTTCTCAATATTGAACAAAAGGCCTCAATCATCTAAAATAACCAACAATGGCTTCCATTAATCCAGAATACCCAAGTATTTACCCAAAGATCAAACCCCTCTATTAAATTATTAAATCAATAAATATTAGGGTTTCCTCTCCTTTCAACAACAACTAGCTAATTAACACCCAATTAGCCCCAAAACACATCTAATAATCATGGATCTAAAACCAACAACCAACCCAAAGTTCAACCTCATGAATTTATACAAAAATCCGACATGATATAGTTTTCATGCAATACAAAAATTACCACATGTCTATCTATAGATGAAGTATTGAAAAAAAGCAAGGAGAATCCCTACCTCAAGAACCAAGCAAGAAACCAAACCTAGAGAAGAATCCTACGCAATCTCGAATTCCAATCGGTTGAAAATGTTCATCTCCTCTTGTTCTTCATCCTTGATACAAGAATCATGGTGGGTTGTTGATCAAAGTAAAGGAATTCAAGGGTTTGGAGCTAGGGTTTCGGACTTAGGAGAAGGGGAAAGGAGAGGGGAAAAGAAAATATCAATAAATGATCAAAAATCTCGATTTTAAAGCTGCTGTCCCGAAAACCTCGCTCGAGCGTCCATATGCTCGCTCGAGCGGACCTGTTCCAGCACAGATTCCAAAACTTCAAATAGGTGTAACTCTCCCATCCGGACTCCGTTTTAGGTCATTCTTGTGTCCAAATTGAAGCCCCGGAAATAAGCTTTCCAATGGTTCTAACCTCACATCCAAATTCAAAGTGTGGAAAAAGAAAAGGGAAAAAGAGTGGAAGCTATTCGTAAAATAACTATCCGAATTAAATTCTTTGGTTCAATCATACTTTACCAACATATTACCACCTCAACTAGAATCCCAAATTAAAATAAAGACGCTCCAAATACACTAATAGGATGTCAAAAATGAGTCCACATGCCTCAGAAATACAACTCATCCTGGAGACCCACTCGAGCGGAAGGAGAAATTCTGGGTCATCACACATAGAGCTGTGTTTACGTATATGAGACAGTAATCTTCAAAACAAACTTACGTATATACTTGTGACGTCACAAACACATAAGTCATACATCATTCATTTACACAGGTATAGCCAAATTGGGACTTAGCCCAAAGTACAGATAAGCAAAACAAACAAAAATATCTACAGCAAGGTTACAAAACGGGACATCTCAAAAAGGGAACCTCCCCGGGAGGCACAGTGGCTGGCTAACCCAAGATTCCAAGCAGCAGCTTAGGCCTGGTCACGTGCCTGCTCACCTACATACATAATATAAATAGTGAGCGGAAGCCCAGTGAATAATAACAAGGTAAAGGGTTTTAATGAATCATGTCCATCACAGAGTCAAAAATCAGAGTTTATATCAGAAACGGATTCTTTTTAGAAACGAATTTACATTCTTTCCAGAATCATCAACAAGTATTTGTGGTACATCCATTTAGCTATCATGACATATCACATTTTGTATAGTCGGTACCGGCAACCATAAGGGTTCATATCTTGCGAGCAAGTAGCCACGATATTGTTACCCCCAGGCAAGGGCCACACGAATATAGGCTTTGGTATTGTTACCCCCGGGCAAGGGTCACATGAATATAAGCCATTGTATTATTACCCCCGGGCGAGAGCCACGTGCATATTGGCCACGGTATTGTTACCCCCAGACAAGGGCCCCGTAAACTAAGGATGCCACAAATACATTTTAGAAAAATGGACATTCATTCATGATTTATAAAATAGTATTTCAGAGCATAGATCATATCATTTTAGTCAGAAAATAATTATAATCCAACATAGCTTTATAGAGTTATTACTCACAATTAACAGATGGCTTCAAGGCAAACAGACAGAATGGGTAAATTAGACGTCTTGTGGCGCGTGACCTACACAGTTACAAAACGAACACATACTGAATTACACATCGAGAAACATTAACTTAATTCTTTCTTATCTTGGTGTGTTTCTACTTCTTATCCTCATTATGGTGTCTTAATCTTGTCCTAGGAATGCCTAAGATGCAATAAGGATGCTAAAATGCGCTTGAAAACACTTAACAAAAATTGGTGAAAACAGAGGTCTCGCTCGAGCGCAGCTTTCTTTGCTCGAGCGGACATGCAAAATGCGAGTGGTCGCTCGAGTGCACCTTCCTTCACTCGAGCGGTTTGTAAACTTTGCAAAAGTGCTGGTTGCTTGATTTTTTCGCTCGATGCTCACTCGACGCTCACTCGAGCGTGAGACTCATGCCCTCGCTCGAGCGCAACTTTTGTCGCTCGAGCAGTCTGCAAAACACGTAAACTTCTAGGAGCATGCATTTTATGCTCGAGCGAACTTTTGGTCACTTGAACGGAAGTGCAAAAATAAAGGTGGTTGCTCGAGCGCAGGATTTGTCACTCGAGCATGGAAGCAGAATTCTGAAATTTTCAGAATTGCTTCCAAGCTTTAAACTCAACCCCAAAGCTGTAAATTATGTTTTCTTGGGCCAAAAATTTAAGGAAACTCTTGTAAACTTGCAAAACATCATGAATTAAGAATCATTACTCAAAATCAAAGCCCAAAAGCAAGTGGATTCTTCAAATTCAAACTTAAATTACGAGTATACACACCATGCATGTATTGACTTGGGTTCAAAACTTCCAAAACATAAGCAAATGAGATAAGAGGATGTAACACATGATGATTTCCTACAACTACGCTCAATTTATCACATGTATGAGAGAATTTCTTAGAAAACATGCTCCAAATGCGATGAAATGCACATACATGTATGAATTGATCTTCCTTTTCACTTCTTAAGCTTAATTCTTGCATCTCTTAGTTTAATTCTCTTGAATTCATGTATGAACCAACTCAACTACAAAAGTAAAGGTTTGATTCCTTACCTTAGGTGTTCAATTAGGTCTAAGATGCTTAATTCTTTGAGCTAGGAGGTCAAATTTCCAAAGTTCCTTCCAAATGCTAGCTTTCCTCCCTTGAGTTTAAACTTCTCTTCACTCCCTCTCTTCTCCCTCACATTTTTGTCTAAAAAATGATGAAGAAAAGATGTGTCTAGGTGGTGTGGAGGCCTTACATAGGCTCAACTAATGAAGCTTAATTAGTTTGAGTCTAAGATAACTAAGTGGGATTATTTTATTGTACTTTATTCGTTCCGAATCAAATTTCAATTGAACCTACTATAAAATTCTAAAAATTCTAAATAACACGTATACCAAGTCAATTTCTGAATCGGATGTCGATAAGGCCTTCAATTTGCAAACCGAAATGGAATCGAAAATTGATATTTCTACGTTAAACAGATATAAACACAAATAAGGCAACACACACGTGTAATTTAATTCAGAATTTCTCTTAATTACTGATTAAGCTTATTTAACCACAAATTAACGTAAATCAGAGGTCGGAGTTGTTACAGTCTTCCCTCCTTAAAGAGTTTGGTCCTCCAAACTCGAATTATCTTCATTTTGGAAAAACACCGAGTCCAGAGGGAACAAATCTGGGTATCTCTTCATCATATCCTCCTCTGTCTCCCAAGTTGCATAGGTCCCTCTATGGTTTTTCCAGTCAACTTTCATCGAGGGAATTTCTTTGTTTCTCAATTTTTTGATTCAACAGTTAATGATCTGTATTGGCCTCTCTTCGTACGTATAATCATCTTTCAAAAGCACATGAGTCGGTTCTATCACATGGAGCGAGTCTCATAAGTAATCTCGAAACATTGAAACATGAAAAACGTTGTGCATATGCTCCATCACTGGAGGTAAGGCTACTCGATATGTTACTGAATTGATCTTCTCGAGAATTTCATATAGCCCAGCATATCTTGGTGCCAACTTGCCTTTCACCCCAAATCGCGTCTGACCTTTCATTGGAGTTACTTTTATGAACACATGATCACCAACTTCATATTCCCTATCTCTTCTCCGGACATCTGCATAACTCTTTTGATGGCTCTGAGCAACTCTTAGGCGTTGTTGAATCAGTTTCACTTTCTCAGTTGTTTTTTGCACAAGTTCTGGTCCCAAAAACGGTCTATCACCTACCTCAACCCAACTTATCGGAGATCGGTATTTCCTACCATACAAAGCTTTGTAAGGAGCCATACCGATACTTGAATGGTAGTTGTTATTATACACAAACTCGGCCAATGGTAAGTAGGTTTCCCAACTGCCTTAAAAGTCTAGAGCACACATCCGTAACAAGTTTTCCAACGTTTGAATGGTCCATTCAGATTGGCCATCTATTTGTGGGTGATAAGCACTGCTTAGCTTCAATTCAGTTCCCAGAGCTTGCTGTAGACTCTGCCAGAATCTTGAAGTGAACTTAGGATCTCTGTCAGATACAATAGATACTGGCACGCCATGTAATCTCACAATTTCATTAACATACAAGTTAGTCAACTTATCCGCATTATACAACAATTTAACAGGTAAGAAATGTGCGGATTTAGTTAAATAATCAACAATTACCTAGATAGAATCCATACTTTGAGGAGAGCGAGGTAATCCCAAAATGAAGTCCATAGTAATATGTTCCCACTTCCATTCCGGTATTGGAAGCAATTGTAGTAATCCAGCAGGTTGTTGATGTTCAACTTTAACTTGTTGGCAATGTAAACATCTAGCCACAAAGTGTGCAATACACTTCTTCATTCTAGGCCACCAGAAATTTTATTTCACGTTATGATACATCTTTGTATTCCCTGGATACATGGAAAATTTGGAGTTGTGGGCTTCAATCATAAGGCATTTCCTCAAGTCAAAATAGTCTGGCACACAAAGGCGACCTTGAAATTTCAACACATTATTCTTAAGTACAAACTCGGGCCTTGGCTTTGAGTCGATTTCATCCACAATCTTTTTTAGGAATGAATCTTGCAGTTGCTTGTCTCTTATCTCTTCAATAATCATGGGTTGGGCAGATATAACAGCTAGAATTCCACCATGTTCACGCAAAACCACTTCAATCTCCATTTTTTCTAAGTCACATAGCAATTCATTCTGACTGGTGAGCAAATAAGATAAATTCCCAATGGATTTTCAGCTCAACGTATTTGCAACGGTATTTGCCTTCCCTGAATGATACAAAATTTGTAAATTATAGTCTTTGATCAATTCTAGCCACTTTCTCTGTCTCATGTTCAGTTCTTTTTGGGTAAAGAAGTATTTTAAGCTTTATGGTCAGTATACACTTCGTAAGTTACTCCGTATTGATAATGGCGCCAAATTTTCAAAGCAAACACCATAGCTGCCAGTTCAAGATCATGAGTCGGGTAATTCTTTTCATGTGGTCGGAGTTACCAAGAAGCATAGGCAATCACCTTATCATTTTGCATTAATACACAGCCCAAACCTTTGTATGATGCATCACTGTAAATCTGAAACCCATCAGTATCATTAGGCAGAGTCAAAATCGGTGCAGTTACTAATCTGGTCTTCAACTCTTGGAAGGCAGACTCTCTTTGATCGTTCCAATCAAATAATACATTTTTCTGGTTAACTAGGTCAATGGCATAGGAAGTTTTGAAAAGTCTTTCACAAATCTTCTGTAGTAACCTGCAAGTCCCAAAAAACTTCTGACTTCTGACACATTTGTCGGTTTAGGCCAGTCCAAAATAGCCTCAATTTTCTGTGGATCCACTGATATGCCATCCTTGTTGATCACATGTCCCAGAAATGCTACATTGTCAAGCCAGAATTCACATTTGGACAATTTGGCATATAACTTCTTTTCTCTCAAAATCTGTAAAGCAGTTCTCAAATGACTCTCATGCTCTTCCCTGCTTTTAGAGTAAATCAGAATGTAACGCCCCAAAAATATATACCATTTCAATATAACAATAATAATCATGGTTCACAAGAGTTGCCGGAAAGATATGTTCAACATGTTCCATTTCATAACTCCAATGTTTATACAAAAGTAATCTCACATGCGATTATACATTCATTGAAAACTAATACATGAATCTATAGTATGTAAAATCATTTAACCAAAACGAATAAAGGCCCTCAAGGGCTTATAAGTTCCAAGGCATAAGTTCGGTTACACAAAATGGTCTCTCAGACCCATACATGTTTAGCCCTTGGCTTTACAAAAATTTACAATCTTAACAAAGAGCCTTGTGCTCTCAAAACACATTCCCATGCCCTAATTTGGCGGGTTCACCACGTCCTTTCCTGCACCAAAACCCATAGAGGTGAGCATAAAGCCCAGTAAAGAACCCTTAACAAAGTATATACATTTATGCAAGATTTCCAATATTAAATGCAAATGCAAATGCCATGCAATGTCATTTTAAAGAAAATTTTCATTTCATGCTCTTCTTGAAAATCATCATGTTTCAACAACAGTTTGCAATCTTAACAAATTTCAAAACTTCCAATTTTAAACAATAGGGGCGGTAAATACGACTCAGGTAATCCCTAGGTTAGTGTCTGCAAGTAGGCTCAACGAGCACTACCAATAACGCCACTTTACCGGTTGCTAGCCGGAAGGGAAGTGGTACCTCATCCGAGTGTGTTTTCGGTCTTTTACCCCGGACACTCAGGCCAACTTATCAATCTCATCTACACCTCCTAACCAGACTTACCAACGTATTTACCCCATAAACATTCCATAGTTCCCATTTCAATATGCATACTTATTTCAATGCAAACGTTTCCAAGTTCGATTCAAAATGCATAAAAATCAATGAAAAGAGCGTGTAATGCAACCATTATTAATGTCTCGCAACATTATTCATTCTCAAGTATCACAACGATAATATTACAACAACCACATTTCTCATTTTCCTTCTTCAATGTTATTCATCACAAAATAGCTACGTGTTCAATTTACTTTACTAACAAATGGCAACATTTTCCCCACCTTGCACAATTCTCAACTTTCATCCTTCAAGTAACTTAGCAATTTATCATCTCATAGCAACACAAGTTCATACATTTAACAAAATTTTAAAACAAATTCCCAATCTTCATATACCAAGCAACATTATCATTTTAGCAACAATATCATGAAATTTTTCACTCATTCCTTTCCATGACACAAGAAAATCCATGAATCTCCACATTATTTCAAAAACCCCCAATTTCTAGATTTTTCACCAAAAATCCCAACATTTCTTCACCCTTTTTGTAAAACCCTTTTTAAATACCTAAATCCCCACCGAAGTGGTTCAACATCACAAGAAAAGTCTTTAAAAGCACAAAGATGAACTTCCTCTACACAGCCTCAATTTTCTTGTGCCCCAAAACCCATTTTCGAAAAATCAACAAAGAGGAGTTCCCTAAATCAATCAAAAGCTTGTAAAACATATATATAACTCTAAGTGATTCCCTACCTCAAGATTGAAGAAGAAAAGGAGATGAAACCCTAGAGTTGATGGCGTTGGAAAGAGATCTCCACCTCACACAATGTCGCTCTTGAGGAGTTCTTTATCTTTGATGAAGGAGCCAAGGGCGAATCTCAAATGGGTGGAAGAAGATCAAGGGTTTTGATCTTGTTTTGAGGTAGAATATAGAGAGAAGGGAGAGCAATATGTTTTTAGAAAGAGAGAGATACATAAAAAGTGATACATACAGCCAAAAGAGCAGAAAAAAATAGAGCTTCTCGGACTTAGGTCGTCTACATGTACGACACTTTCCCCCGCACGTGCGGCTCTGATCCCCGCATGTATGGTTCCCTTCGCACCTCCCCCTCCGCATCTACAATTTAAGTAGTGTGCAAGCCTCCTAAGACTCACCCTTCCCTGCACGTGTGGCCTCATCCCGCGCATATGCGGCCCCACCCCACACGTGCGGCCCAAGGCTCCGCACGTGCAGCCCTGGCCCAACAGCCCAGAAATTTCTAGTTTGATCCCCAGACACTCTGGACTTGACCGTGCACCCTCCGAAACAAGTGAAATTCAACACCGACTATAAACTCATCTAGGAATTGGTTAAAAACCCTATTCATCAAGTCCATAAAGGCTGCGGGTGCATTTGTTACCCCAAATGGCATGACTAAAAATTCATAGTGCCCATATCGAGTTCTGAATGCTGTGTTCTCTACATCTTCTGCCTTGACCTTTAATTGGTGATACCCGGATCTAAGATCTATTTTGGAGAACACTTGTGCTCCCTGTAATTGGTCAAATAGGTCATCTATTCGGGGTAAAGGGTATTTGTTCTTGACAGTTACTTTGTTCAACTCCTGGTAGTCAATATATAGTCTCAAAGACTTGTTTTTCTTTTTGACGAACAACACTGGGGCTTCCCAAGGTGAGGCACTCGGACGGATGAATTTCTTGTCTAAGAGTTCTTGAAGTGGACTTTTAGCTCTTTTAGTTCAGAAGTCGACATTCTATAAGGAGTCTTGGAGATAGGTTGTGTTCTAGGTACTACATCAATAGTAAATTCAATTTCCCTATCAATTAAGTCCCCGGGTAGGTCATTAGGAAACACATCAGGAAATTCACAGACTATAGGTATCGTTTCCACATTAGTACTATCCGAAGACTCAGTCAACACACAACACAAGTAGCCCTGACAACCTTTTCTTAATAATTTTCTGGCTTTCATGAATGAAATCAAGTATGGTGGAAGAACTACTCCATTCCCAGTGAAAACAAGCTCAGGTATACCAGGTGGACGAAATACAACAGATTTATTTACACAGTCAATAGAGGCACAATACTTCGTTAACTAGTCCATACCTAATATGCAATCAAAGTGGTCAATGCTGAAAGACAGCAAATCAACATACCACATCTTATCACCAATCAAAACATCACATGCCGGATATACATATGCACATACCATAGAACCCCCAGATGCCGTAGATACAAACAATAAATAATTCATGGATTCTAAGGGTCTAGTTAATTTCCGAGAAAAGGCATGCGACACAAATGAGTGTGTAGAACCAGAATCTATCAAGACATATGCATTCTAGGCACAAATGGAAATTATACCTGACACCACAGACTCGGTGTTCTATATATCTCTGGGCACTAGTGCAAACACTCTCCCTTGCCTCAACGTTTCATTGTCAACGTTACCCTTGGCATTAGTTCTTGCATTTGATTTTGCTGCAGATGCAGACCTGGCTGAACTTGCCGCAAGATGGTTAACCTCATTAGATCTCATCGGGCAATCCCTAACCATGTGGCCAGTCTCGCCACACTGGAAACACGTACCTAATGCACGGTAACATGCATCTTTATGCTTCCTTCCACAGTCGGGGTAGTTTGGAATAGGTCCGCTACTTTGACTAGAGCTACTGAAAGATCTTGTGTTTTGTTTCTTCGAAAATGATCGGCCCTTCTTAAAATAGAATCCAGATCTTTTACTTCTCCATTCTGTCGTTGGAGTTGTAACTTGTTTCTTGGTTGCTATTATGGCTTCTGCCATCAATGCCCTATCAAGCACTTCCACATAAGTAGGCAATTTCAAGACGCCTACTCGATCAAATATTTCCAAGTCTAGCCCTCCCTCGAACTTTCGTGCTTTCTTATAATCTGTGTCCACCATGTGAAGAGCAAATTTGTCCAACTCGGTGAACTTAGCCTCGTACTCAACTATGGACATCTTCCCTTGCTTAAGTTGTTGGAATTCAAAAACTTTTCGGTCCCTGAAGCATTGGGAAAAGTACTTGTTGTAGAATATCTCATTGAATTATGTCCATGTCATGTCCCCGTTGTTATTTCGAACCAACAACCACCATCTCCGGGCTTCATCCTTTAGGGTGTAGGTAGCCAAAAGTACATTCTGAGTTGCAGAACAAGGGAAAACTTCAAATAACTCTTCCATTTCTAACAACCAAGTTTCTGCCTTCAATGGTTCAATGCCACCCAAGAAGGTCGGCAGTTTCATTTTCATAAATTTCTGAGTCAAATTGATGATGTCATTATTGTTCGGTTCAACTAGCACTGGCGGAGGCGGAAGAGGCAAAGGTTGTTTTCTTAGTTGCTATGTCATTGCTTCAGTTAAAGCCGCAAGCATCTGTTCCATTCCATTTATTCGAGCCTCAGAAGATTCACTTGTATCATTTCCCCTTGCATTCTCCATGTTGTTATAGAAAAACCAAGTAATAATAAACATGGGAATAATCTTGTTCATTTCTTTCAATTTTATTTGTCCAGATTTAAATTTAGTTTTCACATTTATAAAGATTACCATACACTCACACATGCAGATGGAATGCCCTACTTGTTACTAAGACATCCTAAGCTCATGTGAACTCGTGTGTGCGGTAGAACACGTGCTCTGATATCACTCTATCACGACCCAAACCGCCCCTATAAGTTTAGCGTTGTAACCGGCCAGTAATCTTAGGGACAGAACAATATATAATTAGGGACTGCGGAGCAAATAGATAAAATAAACTTAGTCCATAGAATTGTGTTGACGTATATGAGACAATAATCTTCAAAACAAACTTACGTATATACTTGTGGCGTCACAAACACATAAGTCATACATCATCCATTTACACAAGTATAGCCAAATGGGGACTTAGCCCAAAGTACAGATAAGCAAAACAAACAAAAATATCTGCAGCAAGGTTACCAAACGGGACATCTCAAAAAGGGAACCTCCCCGTGTCACGCCCCAATTTTTAATTACTCGGAAACATTACCAAAGCCTGTAATTTAGGTCCATTTTTTATTTTTATTTTATATATATACAAATATCTATTACACTTATGTAATATGAATACAATGATACATGTTCTCTCTCTCTCAATGAATATTACAATGACAACAATACATGTCAATCTCCTACTGTGCTACAAATAAATAAATACAAATACAAAATCCATTTCCTTTATATCTACTATGAAGTTATACAAAGGGACTCAAGAACTCCATAAATCTTCAATCAAATAATCCAAACTTTCTTCCTGTAAAAAAATAAAACAATAACGGGGTGAGCACTAATGCCCAGTAGGAATCTCATAGTTCTCAATCAATAACTAACACACAGATAGAAATGATCATGCATGCAAGGTGATACCATATAGTAGGGTGACATTTTATAATTTCAAAATATTGTAAGGAAAGTATATTTCTCTCAAAGGACTATTTAAAACACTTTTAAGAAAAACCTTCCGCCATTAAAATCATCCCTTAACTTTAGAAAATCCATAGATCTTTGTGGAACAAACATATTTAAGAAACAACATCGTCTAAAAGTTATTAACCAATTCCCAAAATATTTCTCATTTAATTTCCATTTTTAATTTCCTCTTTTTCTTTCATTTTTCTTTTCTTCTCATTTTATTTGATTAGAACTCCATTACTTCAAGTTTAAGTCCCCTTCTTAATTTAATAACAATTCTCCTATACTCAATTCACTTCATTATTTACCCTCTTAAATTTCATCTTAAGATAACATAAGATTAATAAACCCCTTTCAATTCAACCTCTCCTTTATTTACAGAATAACACTCATAATTTACTTTTATTGCCATAACTAATTCATCAAGTTCACCATCACCAATCTATAATCCCCTTACCCATTTTTGAGTTCCATCTTTTACAAATAATGTCTATGTACGTTTCCTCTTTATACCAAATTATACGTCAATTTGCAATTTCATAGATTCATCACAAGTCACAAATAATATCGTCAACTCGACACATTTATCAATACATATCTCAACACAATCCACCTTTTGCCGACTTACTACGGCGGGATAGCGGGCACCCAATTCATAATACTTTCCACCTTTCGCCGGCTACTAGACGGCGGGAAGTGAACTCCCAAAAACCTTTTTCTCAAAGCTACTTTCTTTCAAAAACCATATTTCTCGAAAAACCATTTTTCAACTTTTTAAAACCATCCCCCACATTTGCTGGCTACTATACGGTGGGATGAGGGCACCCAAAACATTTTCGAAAACAATCCATTTTTCCACTTTTGCCGGCTATCATATAGCAGGACTGTGTGGACACCCAAAAATCATTTTTCCACTTTCGCCGGCTACTATACGGCAGGACTGTGTGGACACCAAAAAATCATTTTCCTACATTCGTCCAGCGATAAGCCTAGGCAGGACAATTGGGCACCTTTAATCCAAAACCACCCCCACATTTGCTGGCTACTATACGGCGGGACGTGGGCCCCCAAAAACCTTTTTCTTCAATTTTCAAAACCATCCCCCACATTTACCGGCTATTATACGAACGGTGGTGGGCACCAAAAAATCATTTTTCAACTCCCTGTGCAGGTACCAACACAACACCACCCAACACAACTCAACCTAAACTCAACGCAACCCAACACAACTCAATCCAAACTCAACACACCCAACACAACCCAACTCAAACTCAACACACCCAATACAACTCAACTCAACACAATTCAACTTGATTCAAACACCATTCATCAGAGTTCAATACAATTCAATTCAACATTACTCAATACAACTTAATTCAACATAAATCAACACAACTTAATTCAACAACACTATTTGCAATTCAACATAATTCAAGATAAATACTTGAATCCCACTTCAACATTCCATAATCAGGTTTATGTCATCCAAATCATTAACACATCTTTTCCCCCAAAGTCATTGCATATTGTAGCATGATTTACAATGCCCAAAATAAAGTTTCAATCGTTAATTTTTAACATAATTTTCAAACACTTCCAAAATTCAATTAAACTTATATAAATATAATTCAATACCTCAATTTCATGATTCTACTTTCAATTTGGGCAAAATCATTAATTATCATCATGAATCAACTTAGGGTTTTTCAAGAAAAATCAAGAACTTCAAGAAAAATTCAAACTTCTTAAACCTTTACTTTTTATTCCAATTTTCCCATTGATTATACACCTAAGGTTCATAATCCATAATCTAAACCCAACAATAGAACCCCAACACTTCAAACCCTAAATCCCCAATTTCCATGATATAACTCTATATGCTCAAAATGTAGATTTTGCATTTATATAATTAAAATACCATAAATCTATCTATTAATGCAAGCATTAAAGAAGAACTAGGACCCCTACCTCAAGATTGGAAGCTAAGAGTGAAGGCCCATCTTCAAACTTCAATGAAATCCCCAAAATAATCGGTCAAGTCTTGATCCTTGCTTGTTCTTCAACCTTGATGCAAGATCCATGGTGGATTTGTTGGTAAGAATGGATGAAATCAAAGTTTTGGGGGCTATGGAGGAGGGGAGAAGAAGAGAGGATGAAAAAGTAAAGTTTTTGGGCCAAAATATCACTTTATAATGTCTGTTAACGACTTGGTCGCTCGAGCGAAGGAAGCTTGGCTCGAGTGTGGAAAAAAAGCTCTCAGGTTTTCTGAAAAACGCACTCTTCGCTCGAGTGAAGAAAGTCTCGATCGAGCGAGCATGCTTCCAGCACAAAAACTAAAAATTCGAAGAGGTGTTACTTTCTCATTCGGACTCCGTTTGAGGTCGTTCTTGTGTCCAAATTGAAGCCCCGAAAACAAGCTTTCCAAGCCTCACATTCAAATTCAAAGTATGGAAAGAGAAAAGGGCAAAAGAGTGAAGGTTGGTCAAAAACTCAAACTCAAACTTGGGGCTTTTTATCTAATCTTACCTAAATACCTTGTTAAGGCTTCAATCAAGGTTCCAAACGTCACCCAAGGGTCCTCAATTATAAAATTTAAAGTACACTTGCCAACCCATCAATATCAAGAGTCCGACAACCATACAAGTTTTAAGGTGACGGGCACCACTTTATATCAATCCAATGTGAATTAAAATCCAAGTCATTACACCCCGGGAGGCACAGTGGGTGGCTAACCCAAGACTTCAAGTAGTAGCTTAGGCCTGGTCACGTGCCTGCTCACCTATATACAAAATATAAATAATGAGCGGAAAGCCGGTGAATAATAACAAGGTAAAGTGTTTTAATGAATCATGTCCATCACAGAGTCAGAAATTAGAGTTTTTATCAAAAACGGATTTACATTCTTTCCAAAATCATCAGCAAGTATTTGTGGTATATCCATTTAGCTATCATGACATATCACATTTTGCATAGTCGGTGTTAACAACCATAAGGGTTCATATCTTGCGCGCAAGTACCATGGTATTGTTACTCCCAGGTGAGGGCCATGTGAATATAGGCCTCAGTATTGTTACCCCTGAGCAAGGGCCACATGAATATAAGCCACGGTATTATTACCCCCGGGCGAGGGCCACGTACATATTGGCCACGGTATTGTTACCCCCGGGCAAGGGCCACGTGAACTAAGGATGCCACAAATACATTTTAGAAAAATGGACATTCATTCATGATTCATAAAATAGCATTTCAAAACACAGATCATATCATTTTAGTTAGAAAATACTTATAATCAAACATAGCTTTACAAAGTCATTACTCACAATTAACAGATGGCTTCAAGGCAAATAGACAGAATGGGCAAATCAGACGTCTTGTGGCGCGTGACCTACACAGTTACAAAACGAACACGTACTGAATTACACACCGGGAAACATTAACTTAATTTTTTCTTATCTTGGTGTGTTTCTACTTCTTATCCTCATTATGGTGTCTTAATCTTGGGCTAGGAATGCCTAGGATGCAATGAAGATGCTAAAATGCACTTGAAAACACTTAACAAAAATTGCTGAAAACAGAGGTTTCGCGCGGGCGCAGCTTTTTTCTTGGGCTAAAAACTATGTTTTCTTGAGCCACAAACTTAAGGAAACTCTTGTAAACTTGCAAAACATCATGAATTAAGAATCATTACTCAAAATCAAAGCCCAAAAGCAAGTGGATTCTTCAAATTCAAACTTAAATTATGAGTATACACACCATGCATGTATTGACTTGGGTTCAAAACTTCCAAAACATAATCAAATGAGACAAGAGGATGTAACACATGATGATTTCCTACAACTAAGCTCAATTTATCACATGCATGAGAGAATTTCTTAGAAAACATGCTCCAAATGCAATGAAATGGACATACATGTATGAATTGATCTTCCTTTTCACTTCTTAAGCTTAATTCTTTCATCTCTTAGTCTAATTCTCTTGAATTCATGTATGAACCAACTCAACTACAAAACTAAAGGTTTGATTTCTTACCTTAGGTGTTCAATTAGGTCTAAGATGCTTAATTCTTTGAGTTAGGAGGTCAAATTTCCAAAGTTCCTTTCAAATGCTAGCTTTCCTCCCTTGAGTTTAAACTTCTTTTCACTTCCTCTCTTCTCCCTCACGTTTTTGTCTCAAAAATGATGAAGAAAAGATGTGTCTAGGTGGTGTGGAGGCCTTACATAGGCTCAACTAATGAAGCTTAATTAGTTTGAGTCTAAGATAACTAAGTGGGATTATTTTATTGTACTTTATTCGTTCCGAATCAAATTTCAATTGAACCTACCATAAAATTCTAAAAATTCTAAATAACACGTATACCAAGTCAATTTCTGAATTGGATGCCGATAAGGCCTTCAATTCGCAAACCGAAACGGAAATAGAAACATATATTTCTACGTTAAACAGATATAAACACAAATAAGGCAACACACACATGCAATTTAATTCGGAATTTCTCTTATTTACTAATTAAGCTTATTTAACCACGAATTAACATAAATTAGAGGTCGGGGTTGTTACAGATCCTCCCGAAGAACATAGAGGACCTCATGGAAAGGATTGATAAGTTTGCAAGGGTGAAAGAAGACAAGAAAGCAAAGAGAATGAGTGTGGTGAAACAAGAGAAAAGAAATGGCTCACCAAAGCGCAGCTGATGAAATACTAGCACCGACAGACCGAAGTCAGGATTGAAGGCTTTGCAAGCCGTGAGCACCGTTTTCCAGATCCCAATCTATAGGATCTTGGAGAGCATCAGGAATCAGACTTACTTCAGGGCACCATAGAAAATCCCGAGGGAGTACATGGGCAGGAACCCTGGGAAGAATTGTGCCTACTATGACGAAAATGGGCACATAACTCAAGGATGTTGGGTTCTGAAGCAACACCTAGAGGACCTAGTCAGGCAGAGACACCTGAGAGACTTGATAGACGAGGCAAAGACAAGAGAGAAACAAGCGAAGTTGGCCCAAACGCAGACAATAACAACAACACCCCCGACACCATAAGCAGATGGACCACGGGTTATCAATGTGATCCACATAAAGGTCAATGCGAACGAGATCCTAGGAGAGACACAGAAGGTAATGCATCTGTAGTATGTCTACCAAGTCCAACAGAAGAAGCCCCGGATGGAGGAACATCGGGGGCCGATGATCTCGTTCATAGACGAAGACCTAGATATGGTGTAACATCTGCACAACGATATTCTAGTAGTGACATTGAAGATTGGAGACTGTTAGGTAAGGAGTATATTGATCGATCAAGGCAGCTCTTGTGACATCATGTATGTTAGATGTTACAAGGAGCTCGGTCTTCACAAAGACGATTTGGAGCAATCTAACAGTCCTATGGTCGGATTTAATGGGATCCTGATATGGCCACTGGAAACCAGGAACTTGGAGATTCAAGCAGGAACAAAGAGAGTAACCATGTAGTTCACCGTGATAGACACCTCTTCCCCATGCAACATCATCTTGGGAAGGTATTGGCTGCATACTATGAGAGCTGTTCCATCAACTCTACACCAACTTCTACGATTCCCAACCAAGTTTAGGATTGAGGAGGTGAGAGAAGACCAGGTGCAGGTAAAAAATTGCTCCATGGTAGCGATGAAGTACACCTGTAATGTTAGAGAAGGGGAGATGACGGAAGTAGAAGACGAAGACCAAATGGTCTTAGACGATGTCGGTAAACACCAACAAAAAACAAGAGCCTTTGAAAATATTCTAGTATATGACAGGGACTAAGAGCAATTTTTTCTCCTCGACTCAAGCCTAGCCGAGGAGGAGGAAAGAAAATTGGAGGCCTTTTTGAGGGAAAACATAGAGGTGTTTGCTTGGACACCATATGAGATGCCAGAGATCAGTCCCGAGGTCACCTGCCACAGGTTCAACATGGCTAGGTCAGCTAAACCTGTGATCCAGAGAGCCAGGCGACCAGCCTTGGTCCATGTAAAGCCAGTTGAAGAGGAAGTAGAGAAACTGTTGAAAGCACATGCAATCCGAGAAGTGAACTACCCAACCTAGTTGTCCAACACGGTGGTAGTAAAGAAGAAGAAGGTTGTGTGGACTTTACAAGCCTGAAAAAGGTTGTCCGAAGGACTGTTTCTCTTTGTTGAAGATAGATTAGTTTGTGGATGCCACCTCGGAACATGTGAGGATGAGCTTCCTCATCGCATACATGGGTTATCATTAGATAGCCACGTATGCACCAGTTGAAGAGAAAACGACATTCATCACTCCCAAGGGACTCTAATGTTGTAAAGTTATGCCCTTTGGACTGAAGAATACAAGGGTGATGTACTAGATCTAGTGACCAAGATGTTCAAACATCTTATCAAAAAGACCGTGGAAGTCTACATCAATGACATGGTCATAAAGGCCAAGGAACCTTCAGATCATCTAGTCGATCTAAAGAAGGTCTTTAAGATCTTGAAGGCATATCGGCTTTGTTTGAATGGCTATAAGTGCGTTTTTGGAGTAGGATCTGGTAAGTTCTTAGGATATTTGGTGACTAGGAGAGGAATCGAAGCAAGCCCCAATCAGATCAAGGTCATCCTTGATCTGAAGAGCCCGACAACGACAAAAGAGGTCCAAGTTTTGATCGACAAGGCCGCCACACTGAACAGATTCATCAGCCGGAGTTCGGACAAATATAGGCCATTCTTCTAGTTACTGAAGTAGGCCACAAATTTTCTATGGACATGTGACAACCCCGCCATGTATAATATTTTATATTTGGTTAATTAACGAGATTTGGGATTTTAATTAGTCGTTATTCTAATTTAATTTGGGATTTATGAGAATTGTGGAATTTGATTCGTATATGATTCTATTAAAGATTTATTTTGAAAATTAGAAATTAAGGGTCCAAATGGCTTAAGGAAGTGAAACTAAGAAGTTGAATCACTTTAATTTTAATTACGGACCCATTTGGGAGTTTAATTAAATACTTGATTCAGATTGATTAGGTCCGAATTGGAGTTAATTAAGTTAGTTAAATTATTTCAGAATTACCCTTATTGTTGGTGCACAAGATGCCTGTTTAAAATTGAGACCGTTAATGTGTGAATAATATGATTATAAAGATATGTTCGAAATATGTTTTGAAAATTGTTACATGATGATTATGAAATATATTCATGGTATCCATTAATAAGGCCCTCGCCTGGGGGAAATAATACCAGAATCCTTTGTTATATGTACATAGAGATCTCTGATATCGACCTATATGGTCCCTTTGATATATGCCTTCAGGCCCTTTGTATTTGAATGGATGTACCACGTATAATGTTTTGTTGATGGATTTCAATACAATAAATATTCACTTTGATAATGATGTTTGAAAATGTAAAGATATGTCAAATACTTTACTTTGGAAATGAGTTAATTAATGGGGTTATATTAATAAGCGTTTCTTCGTCATCCGGAGGATCTATATTATTTGGAAATGTTATACTATGAATTTGACTCGATGCTTTCGATATGGATTATTGGGATGTAATGTTGACTATGATAAGTAAGTGTTGGCCATATGCCTGAGTGAATTGTCTTTGATTTCCGAAAGTAAATGACTTTTCTTTTGGAACTAATGAAACAAATCTCCACCCTGTTTGATTTGTCAATAAGGCTATTGTGGTAAGAGAAAAGTGAATTTGAGATTGTATTAAGTACCTAATCTATTTTGAAAACTTCATATGGAATGTCAATAATGGAGTAATTTGATTTATTTGAAGTTAAGTTGGATCGTGAATATCATTTGTGATTCATCCTCAATGATGTGGAGGCATGTGAATTATTTGACGTTGCGTGAATTATTAGAGACATGTGAAAAGATGAATAGAAGTATATGAATTAAGTGATGGACGAGAATAGTACATGGTGATTAATATGTTTGGTGGTTTAACGTTATGAGGTTGACTTCAAAGTCTAGTACATATTATTGATCATTACTAAATGACCTTTGATAACAATATAGACTATGATAAATCACCAATTTGGGTTTCTAACCAACAAATAAATAAGAATAAGTCGAACTCTTGTGATGAGAAAAATCGAATGGTAAGGAAGTTACTTCGAAAAGAGGAATGACATGAAGCAAAGCTATATGATTCGTTTTTAGGTACAAGTGTCCTAAGCTTGGGGGACCAAACTTTCTAAGGGGGAGAGATTATGACAACCCCGCTATGTATAATATTTTATATTTGGTTAATTAAGGAGATTTGAGATTTTAATTAGTCGTTATCCTAATTTAATTTGGGATTTATGAGAATTGTGGAATCTGATTCGTATATGATTCTATTAAAGATTTATTTTGGAAATTAGAAATTAAGGGTTCAAATGGCTTAAGGAAGTGAAACTAAGAAGTTGAATCAATTTAATTTTAATTACGGACTCATTTGGGAGTTTAATTAAATACTTGATTCAGATTGATTAGGTCCGAATTGGAGTTAATTAAGTTAGTTAAATTATGAGGATTGAGAATTATAATTACTACGAATTAAATTTATTTATGGGGTGTCCAATTTGAATATATAAATTTATTGACAGAAATTTGGAGTCTGATAAGGAATTGAAGGCTTAAATGATTTGAGAAATCAAAATTGATGATGACAATAAGTTTAATTTAATATTTGGAGCATTTTGGAAGTTTGATTAAAAATCTGATTCAGATTGATAAATTTAAATATAATTAATTAGGCTCTAAAGGAAGTCAATTAGACTAATTAAATTATGTGGGATTTGTGATTAGTTATGATTAATTTAATTATGTACTAATCTAGATTTATTAAGACTGAGTGTTACTTAATTAAGTTCATTTTAGGGAAATTTAGCTATAAACCTCCCTTACCTTCCTTTCATTGTTAAAAGGACTAAGAAAAAAATTATATTTTCTAAACTCCCTCATAATTATAAAATTTTACATAAAGGACAAATTTATTATTTAAATATTTTATATGACTTTTATACCCTTAATTAATTCTTTCCACTCTCTTTTCCACTCTCTTCAAGAAGACCAAACCCTTATCCCCCGTCCCTCCTCCTGCACCACCTTCCTCCGCCTCTTCAACCCTAACCCTAATTCCCCCCTCGAGTGTTTTCAATCAATTTAGGAATCGCAATTGGGATCTCACAAAGCCCTAGCAGTCGTGACTGGACTCATAATCTTATCAACAAGTTAGATTGAAGTCTTCTCTAACTTGAGACCACTTCAACTTGCGAGTCTCCTGTTTTGCTTGAGTTCTGGTTTGATAGTTTGAATCTTGTTCAATTTTTGTTGCTGCTGTGACTGAATTAAAATTCTGGATCAAATTATTCTTGTGTCCAGTTTTCAAGATGCTAGATATCCTATGTGATGGTTTATGCTGCGAGTTTGGTTAAGAAACTGAGATGAATTTCTCAATTGGAAAGAGGAATGATGTAAATCCAAATCAAACTCATAATCTACGAGTTAAGATAAAGCAACTGAGTATTTTTGAGACTCAAAGTTTCAAAAATCTGAAAAATCTGAAAAATTTGAAAAATCTGAAGAACCGGGGTATGAAAAATTGAGATTTGTTTGAAATTTTCAGATTATAGGCGTGATTCAAGGATTATAGGCCTGATTCAATATTTTTCAGAGTAAACATCGATTGATTCAAGGATTATAGGCCTGATTCAAAGCTCAAAGCTAAAAGTTTCATTGATTTTTTAGAGTAAACATCAAATTTCATTTGATAGAACCAGAGTAAAATTTTACTCTGGTTCTATTGCTCTGTTTTTTTCATTTGATAGAACCAGAGTAAAATTTTACTTTCATACAGAGTAAAATTTTACTTTTAGTTTCAGAATCTCACAGTTTACTTGTTTTTCAGAGTAAAATTTTACTGTTATACAGAGTAAAATTTTACTTTTAGTTTCAGAGTGTAAAATTTTACTCTTATTCAGAGTAAAATTTTACTTTTATACAGAGTAAAATTTTATTTTAGTTTCAGAGTGTAACATTTTACTCTTATTCAGAGTAAAATTTTACTTTCATACAGAGTAAAATTTTACTTTCATACGGAGTAAAATTTTACTTTCATACAGAGTAAAATTTTACTTTTATACAGAGTAAAATTGTATGAGGGTAATATGGTAAAAGAAACAAGTTTTAAAATATCAGGGGGTTTTGAAATTACTTATATAATTCTTATCCTTTTGAAAGATAAATTAGATAGTGAGGGGGCTATGACCAAATCCCCCTTAATTTTAATCATAAATTGGAGGATCTAAAGAAATTTGAGGGTGTATATGGGTGTGTGTGCAGAGAAATTCTGGGTGTGCAATGAAAATCTGTGTATGTGTGTGCATGTGAGTGTTGTGTTGGAGGCTTAATTAGGTGTGCACGTGTGCAATGTGGTGGCATCAAGAGAGGCATGTGTCTGTGTGTTTATGTTAAGAAGTTAAAGAATTGAATTCATTTTTGCTTTTGGGCTGGGAAACAGCCGAGAGAGAGAGAGAGAGCTTTTGGGGAGAGAAAGCTCAACACTTATGGAATTTGAAGGCAAATTGAAGTTCTAGGTAAGAAATCTAAGCCTAATTCTAGCAAGAAATTCACATAAAAATTTAATTTAAGAAATAAATGGGTTCAATTTCATGTAATTAAAAAAAAAAGAAATTAGCAAATTAATAAAAATTGAGTCTTGCATGTTCAATCAAGTTAGGTTGAAAATATGAGTTATGGTTATTTAAATTTGTTATGTATGAGTTTAATTTTCGGAATCATGCTTGAATTGAGTCCCATAAATTACATGCAACAAGGATTATTTGAAGATTTGATCCATGCAATGGGAATGGGTTCAAATTTATGGAATAAATTTGGGAATTAACTATTTTGGGTTTGATTTTGCATATCTTGTATAGATTTGAGTCTTTTTTTTTTTTTTACATGCATGTAATTTGGAGAAATTAAGGAATTAATTCATGAACATGGTTAAGGTTAATCAATATGGAAATAATTGTAATTCTTCAATTGAGCTTGGGTTTGAAAACTTTGATATATATGAGATGTAAATTTCCATGCATCATAAATTTCTTAGAATTGATTTCATATTTTGATAAGATGAGAAATAAGCTTTGGAAAATTATGGGTTTATGAACAATGAACTTAATTTGTAAATTAAAGGAGTTTTGATGTAATGGATTTAAAATTGATCATGTATTAATGAAGATGAGCATCAATTGTGTTATTTAAGTTGAAAATGAAGCCTATATTTCACATGCATGTGGAATTCAAAGTGATATGGAAATTAATTTGCACGAGTTTTAAAGATATGGAGTTGGTATGGGTTGTCAAGAAAAATGTGAAATAATTTGGGGATTGAATTGTGATTTTGGACAAATTAGACTCAATTTTCTTATGTCCTCATATTGTATAAAGATTTCCATGATTTTGTATCAAGAACATGAGCTTTAGACCCTTTGAATGCTAAGTTTGAGCTTCAAATACAATTCTGGAAAATCTAGAATTCGGCATGTTCGCTCGAGCGGGGAAAGCGCCGCTCAAGCGTGAAATGTTGGCTTCCAGGACTTTTACAGACATTGATGTCCGCTCGAGAGGAAAGAGTCACGCTCGAGCATAGAAATGTAGTAACCAGTACTTTTGCAGACCAAAGGGGTTCGCTCGAGTGGCCAAAGCCGCGATTGAGCGGAGAGCCCTTTTCCTGAAATTATGAAAAATGGTTTTGTGTTTTGTTTTCCGTTCTCTTTCATTTCTAAGCACTCTTAGGAATAAATTGAGCTTTGTAAATGACCTAAAGGGTAAAGAAAGAAGCCTAAGAAAAATAAATAGATTAAAAAATAGATTGAATTGTTTGTGACCCAATATATGTTATGAATTGTGTAGGGTCGAGCATAAGGACGAATCCACCGGCAGAACACTGTGAGTAATATCTTAGTAAAGATATATTCAAGTATGTTGTTTTCCCAAACATTACTTCTGTGCATGCCTTATGGATTTGTATGTTTGAATTAAGAAAGAGTATTCTAAATGTCAGTCTTTTGCTTAAGACTAAGTGAATACAAATACGATCATGATCATGAGTATAAAACACACGTAAATATGTCTGACATGAATGATTGGAATGATTGGGCCAAAGGCCGTCTGATATGAATGATTGGGCCAAAGGCCGTCTGACATGAATGATTGGAATGATTGGGCCAAAGGGCGTCGGACATGAATGATTGGGCCAAAGGCCGTCTGACATGAATGATTGGAATGATTAGGCCAAAGGCTGTCTGACATGAATGATTGAGCCAAAGGCCGTCTGATATGAATGATTGGGCCAAGGGCTGTCTGACATGAATGATTGGGCCAAAGGCCGTCTAACATGAATGATTGGGCCAAAGGCCATCTGACATGAATGATCGAACCAAAAGCCGTTTGACATAAACAAAATGGGCTTGAGGCCGTTCGATAAGAGCGAATTGGGCCTGAGGCTGTTTGATATGTTTGGGCCTAAGGCCGTTTGATATATTGGATAAAAACGTGAATGGGCCTAAGGCCGTTAGATATGTCTGTTATGAATTTCATTTATGTAACTTCTTTATTTTGATATTATTCACTGGGCTATTGCTCACTGTCATTTATATGTGCGTAGGTGAGCAAAGAGATGTCCAAACCCAACCTCAGTGAAAGATATGAGAGGAAGTCAAGTTTTGTGGAGTCAACCCGCACGTCTCACGCACGAGACTTTATTTGTTCTTGTGTTTACACTTTTGCTTTGTCGGTGAATACATTGGATCATCCATGCATATGAGTTGTTTTGTTTGGCTGACTGCATGTTTTGAAGTTCCTAGATGTATAAAATATTAACTCTGTTTTTATGTGTGAGTTATTATGGACTGTTTATGAAATGTTTTGCTTTATCATGTAAGTACAGCTCATTGGACAAAATTTTTAAGTCTGCTTCCGCTTTTGGCCCCATATGATTATTTAAAAATTTGTTTTCTGTCTAAGGCCGTAGGTAATCTAATGATTACTGGCCGGTTATGATCCTAATCTATAGGGGCGGGTTTGGGTTATGACAGGACAGATGCATGCATAGTCTCCTTGGCCGACTTGAAGACGTATTTGACAACCCCACCTGTGTTGTCAAATCCAATTCTAGGAGAAGAACTATTTTTGGTAGTCTCGGACCATGCTGTCAGCGCCGTGGTCATCCGGGAAGAAAAAGGGGAGCAGAATGCGGTGTACTATGTGAGCAAAACTTTGGCAAGTGTAGAAATGAGGTACCTACCTCTGGAAAAATTGACACTTGCGTTGGTAATGGCATCAAAGAAACTGAACCATTACTTCTAAACTTACAAGAATGTGGTACTCACGGAGCACCCACTGAAGTCTTTATTGCAACATGGAGACTTGTTAAGAAGAATTGCACGATGGGCTGTTGTAAACAAGCCCGCGAGGGACCTCGCTACAGCTCGGACTCTCGATTTCGTGTCACGGTTCTTAATCTTGAACCAAAGAGTCCAAATCCGGCAAATCGTTTTGAAAACAGATTTTTTTGAAAGAAGTGCCAAACATGGACTGCTTTGCCAGATACAGAGTCGCCACCTAAATATTTTTAAAATGGGAAATTTAGGAAACCCTGACTCGGTGCCAAAGGCCACGTGTCCGTCATCACCAAAGTTGCCTCGGCTCGGGAACTTGGGTACGATTGGGAAAGGTCACTTCGTGAGCACCCCCGCTCGCCCGGTCAAAGACCGGCCTCTACTAACCATGATATCTTATTTTGAAAACATTGTGAGTTCTTATTCGGGTTATTAGCCTAGGTTACTATGTGATGCTCACAGCAAACAAGTATAGACCGGGCCGCCTGAGTTGGAACAAAACATTTCATGTTTGTTTGTTTGAAAATGGTTTGATGGTGCTACCCGCAGGTAGGCTAAGACGCGGATTTGCCACCCTCAGGTAGGCTTAGAAAAACATGGTTTTGCCACTATCTAGTGGGCTTAAAACAAACATCTGATGAATTGTCCAATCCAAGTAACTCAACCTCCACCCACAGGCATTCAAGGCAGTTATATCACATAAGCATATAGCCTTATGGTAAGCATGCTATTCATGGCAACACTCACACGCATGCAAGGATGCTAAAGCATAAAACTCACCTAGTACTCCGAGCCAAAAACAGAAACTGATTAGAAATCAATGCATGATCCTAATTATACAGAATTGCCTAATGCAACGCATGCAAAAATGCAACTATAGCAGGCTCGGCTATTCTAAACATGGCATGTGGAATGCTACAACTAACACGTATTCAATTCGGAATTGAAATACAAATGCAGTTTGTATGATGCGTCGAGCCCGGTGCATGCAAAACAGATGAATGAATGCAAACATGCTATCATACTGTATGCTAATTGAAATATGCCCTATATCTAACCATCGTAAGCGGGTAAATAAAAGGGAAGAAAGACGTGGGGTTGGAAGACATACATCACACTCACGCACACTTATTACAATTATGCCCTCGCGCAGAGGGTCCGAATAAATAATACAGTCCGAAATGAAAGAATAATACAGTCCGAAATATACAGTCCGAATATACAAATTCCTAATTAATTAACGAATTAAACTAAGAAAAACTGTAAACTGGCATGCAATGCTGGGCTGCCTTTTTGGAAATCCACTGGGATGCCCAATTTAGCCTCTGTTTGCAATGTTCCTCGAAATGCATGCCAAGCCTCGGAAAGGTTGCTGATTCTTCATTTTGCTGTAACAGAGAGCAGGAAAGGGGCATAGCAATGTATTTCACAAATATATGCATGCCTCGATCCTCGTGCCACCAATCACGCATCTCGATGCATGATAGCCGAGGAGTCGGATTGCACAACTCAATATAGGATGAATGCAGATGAATGCTACAACAAAACCTAACTCCATCATGGGTAATCTGGAGTGTCGGTGACTTGGGAATTGAGACCCGTTCCGTCACTCGGAGTACGAAACGTGCCTTGTTTCCCGTGCCCGGGCTAACTCCTATTCCGAACACGATGCAATATGCATGATATGCGTGAAATGTAGCTAATATGCAATCCTAGCATGCACAATGCTATGAAAACAAGATGCCTCAAAATGCGTGCACACGGGCACGCAAACCGAGGCGATGATCCTAAGGAATGAAATGGCATACGCGATGCCGATTGGACTTACACTAACACGAGTGGACCTCAGCTACACTCACATAAGAAGCCGATGGATGAAAATGAAACGTCTCGAAATGCGTGCACACGGGCGCGCAAACCGAGGCGATGGCCGTAAGGCATGAAATGGCATGGAAATGATATGCAATGAGACTAAAATGAGATGTCTCGAAATGCGTGTCCACGGGCACGCAAATTGAGAAAATGGCATACGGAATGCAACAGGACTAAAATGACATACGGAATGCAATATGGGCTTACACCAACATGAGAGAGCTTCAGCCACACTCACACGGGAGGCCGACGGATGAAAATGAAACGCCTCGAAATGCGTGCACACGGGCGTGCAAACCGAGGCGATGGCCGTAAGGTATGAAATGACATGGAAATGATATGCAATGAGACTAAAATGAGATGTCTCGAAATGCGTGCCCACAGGCACGCGAACCGAGAAAATGGCATACGGAATGCAACAGGACTAAAATGAGATATGCGATGCAATATGGGCTTACACCAACATGAGAGAGCCTTAGCCACACTCACACGGGAGGCCGACGGATGAGAATGAAGTGCCTCGAAATGCGTGCACACGGGCACGCAAATCGAGGCAATGGCATACGCAATGTGATGAGACTAAAATGACATACAGAATGCAAAATGGACTTACACTAACATGAGTGAGCCTCAGCCACACTCACATAAGAGGCCGTCGGATGAAAAATGAAGTGCCTCGAAATGCGTACACACGGGCATGCAAACCGAGACGATGATCGTAAGGCATGAAATGACATGGAAATGATATGCAAACATGCCAATGGAATTTCAACACTGAAATGTGGGGGAAAACAGTCCCGAAACAAGGCCAAAGTGCACCCGAAGCATGGAATGACCCCGAAATGCGATATTAGGCGCCCGGAATGGCCTATAGCCATGCAATGCATGCACAATATGGACATGGAATGAAAATACAGTAGCAAGGCAGCCCCAAGAAAAGCATTTTTCAGTCATAAAAAGGGCTAAATAGCAAGCATAGATAGGGCAACAATAGCATGCAAAAATACGGGCCAAGAGAGGGGTATTGAAGCAAGTGATACATGCGATGCCCAAATGGAAAAGTACCCTTCTACAACACTGATGAGGGACTAAAAATATGAACATTTACAGTAGATGACATCCCCCAAATCAGTATGAAAACATGCTAAAAATGCCATGCAAGATTGAGGATACATAAGGCTATAACATAAGGTACCCCAAACATTCATCAAACCAGAAAAGACCCTTAATGAAATATGTCAAGAAGATCAAAATATGACTCTTTCCAGTTCTGATGATGGCCGAAAACAGAAGCTAGATAAGCTTAAAAAAGCATGCAAAAATGGGGGTCAAAAAGGGGTATAAAGACAAGTATAACATGGAGACCCCCAACAAGGTTGGTCCCTTCTACAATGTTGTAGAGGAACACAAAATAAGCTTACTCACAGTTCATGACATGCTCCAAAACAGACTACATGTAGGTCAAACAAATCATGCAAATTTACGGTAAATTGGAGGAAATGTGAAGCAAGTGCATGATGGAGAGGCCAAAAAAGGTTGAGCCCTTATTCAATGTTGAAGAGGGGCTCAAAGTAGGCCCACTCACAGTTTACCTTATGCTCGAAAACAGATCACTCATAGGCCAAATATTTCATGCAAAAATGTGACATACAAGATGATATTGAAGCAAGTATGCCATAGAGGGCTCAAACATGGTTGAGCCCTTCAGAAAACATGAAGAACAGCTCAAAATAGACCTAGTTTCAGTTAAGGTCGGAGCTCAAAACAATGAGCAAATAGGCTTAAGAAAAGAGGCAAGAAAGTGCTACAAAAAAGGGAAATGAGAACTTACCCTTGAAGACCACTCTTTCTTTACTTCTTGGCTTAAGAAATGTTGCTTCTAAGCCTCTAAGAACCTCTCCTTGCTGCTGGAAATGGAGTGGTGATGGTGGTTCTTGATGATGATGAAGAAATGGCACTAAACTTGAAGATTTGAGAGAGATAGAGATGGAGGTGTGTATGTATGCTCAAGCCAATTTTTTCTAACCCTAGGGACAGAGCTGGGAGGCTCCTTATATGGACAAAAGGAGGGGTGTAAAGGTGGAGGGAAATGCACCCAAGCTTTCCCCTCCAAAATATCCCCCAGATACAGATCTTTTCTGGGGGAAACAGCTATACAGCTGTAAAGTATGCACTGAGGGGAGCATGGCCGGCTAGCTACTTTTGCTGCAGGTGGCCGGCCGGCCACCCCCCATGGCCGGCCGGCCAAGGGTCAAAAAGGCCAACTTGATTTAGTGGCCGGCCACCAAAGATTGGTGTCCTCCCAGGTGTGCTGAACAAGACCCTGTGGTTCAAATTTGGTAACTCTAAAACAGGAGAGAGAATAGGCCAATTCAAAGAGGGGTTCAAAAGGGTCAAGTTGAGTTATTGGCCGGCCATATGTTTTTAGGATCCTCCCATGTGTGTACAACACAAATATGTGGTTCTGGCTTGAAGAAAATGGCCCTAGGGTGTTCAACATTAGCCCGGAAGTGAGAAAAACGGGCGCCGGGGGGCGCCGGAAGAGCATAACAGGTTGCTGAGACAATTGCTGGCCTCCCACCCTCCAGTGACCTTCCTTATGATAAAACAGAGGTACCTGCCAAAAATGAACAAAAACCGATGCAAAACGAATGCTCGGGGACCAAAACACGCAGTTTGGGGTCCCGAAAATAGGCTGTTAAGCACCGAAAGTGGCATTCGGCCACGAAGTGGGTATCTAAGACCCCAGTGTCCCTCGAAAGGGAGTAAATTAGATGCATGCCAAAAACCGGAGGAATCGGAGATGGTTGGGTAGTCCCGAACCGAGGCACACGGCCTGACGGCTCCGAAAACTGGGAACCGGGCTCCGAAATGGGCAAAATGGCCTACGGCCACGAAATGTAGCCCACGGCCACTGAGAGATGGTCTACGGGACCTCTCCCTCCCTTCAGGAAAGAAAACAGAGAAAACCGAGTCCGGTTCGCAAACCAAGGCAAGGCACAGAAGAGAGTTCGGAAGTCCGGAGGCAGGGCGCACGGCCGTGACTCTGAGGCTTCTGAACGAGCACAATATGCAACATCACCGAGCGCTCAATCGGTGACGTCTGAGTCTTAAGGTCGGTCAAAAATGGGGTGTCTACAGCTGTAGTTCTAGGTTAATACAACATAGAATACAAACCAAAGACAGCAATTAAAGGTCAGGTTTTGACTGACTTTGTCGCTAAGTTTACACCGAGCGCAAGCTTGAAGCCAAGACCTATGAACCTCAGCCTAAGGTGCACAGAAGGGCTAGAGGAAACACCATTGGCAACAGAGAACCCCAAACCAAAAGGATAGAAGCAAAAGCAAGAGAAGCCAAAGCCTTGTGATATTTACATCGACGAGTCCTTCCGCTTTTTTGTCAACGACAATTCAAATCGGCAAGGAACAGGGGCATGAATGGTGCTAGTTTTACCAGATTGGCCAAATGGTAAAACAATCAATCCGACTGGGGTTCAAGGCCTTAAATAATGAAGCAAAGTATGAGGCATTGATTGTCGGATTGAAACTAGCAGTAGCAGTCGAAGCCAAGGAAGTGGTAGTCTACTGTGACTTCCAACTCATTGTGAACCAAGCAACCGGGGAGTACGTAGCCCAGGATGAGAGGATGGTGGCCTACATGAAAAAGGTCATCAAGTTACTAGCACAATTCTAGAGTTGTCAGTTGCAACAGGTTTGCTGAGAAGATAACAGCCATGCGGATGCATTGGCCAATCTTGCCAGTACAATAAAGTCGGACACGCCGAGAACAATTATGGTGGACTACTTATTGGGCCCAAGCGTGGAACCTTTGATAACAGAATACGAGGTAATGTGCATAGAGCTAGACCCAAGCTAGATAGATGCCTTGGTCAAGTTTATTAGATATAGTGAGCTTCCAGAAGACAAAAAGGAAGCACACAAGATTAGGCTAAAGTCGGCAAGATTGTACTTGTCAGCAGAAGGCCACCTATACAAAAGGTCCTCACTGAACCTTTACTGTGATGTGTGCACCCTTTCCAAGTAGAAGACTTCTTGTAAGAAATCCATGAATGAGTTTGTGGAAGCCATGCAAGGGGCAAGTCTGGCCATGTGGCCGAATTGTGGGGACATAATTTTAAGGTCATGCCATGTGGCCAAAGTAATTTCCGTGGTGCCACATAGACGAGCCAGATTGCCGAGGTGGTTGCGATATTGTTGAGATATGGTGCGGTAATATCGGAATCCGAGATGTTTGGACAGGGGACAAAAATCCTAGATAAGTGAGGCGTGTAGTTCGGATAGGGATGAGGTTCTTGAGGAGTTCATCCATATCTAACTAAGAGTTCGAGATAAGCATTGTGCTTGAGTCCTATGAAGTGAGACTTCTAGGGTATGAGGGCACTACTAGCTATAAAAGTGAGGCACCTCCGTGGGTCTAAGGTATGCTTTTATTTGTGCACTGATTATTTGAGTTGAGATCTTGTAAGATTGTTGACTGACTTGATCGTCGGAGTATCCCTGGGTGAACGAGCCATGGTGCTATTCTCATTTTCTTATGTGTAGGTGCTTAATTTAATCTATTCTGTCGCGTGCTCTTTAGCTAAATTTCCTGTTTGGTTGTGAAGTTGGAAATCAACACCCAGAGGTCTTTATCACCATTCACTAGTGACAATGTTGACACAATGTTAACAATGTTGTTTCTCTTTAGGTACTCCAAATAATTTCATAGCAATAAATTTATGAATCCAGAAAAATAATTTGTGATTTAAATTCAATAAGACTTGAATATATATATATATATAATAAGTTTAAATCATATATTATTTTTATAAATATTTTTATGTGCACTAATTCTAAGTCTATGGAGTTGTTCATTTTTATAAAACTTATTGTTTGGTAAACAAATGCATACTACATAGGGACAAAATTGAGCGAGCAAGGCTAGACTAAGCCAAGTAGGCAATGACCATGGGCCGAGCCATTAGGACCCTCGGAGTGGAAGCAGGCAAGCCCTAAATTAGGGGTTGGATTGAGGCACGCCGATGTGGGTCAACTAGGATTGAGCTGAGCCCTTTACCTAGCAAGGTTAATGGCAGATAGAGCAAAACCTTGGCAGATATTAGTTGAGGTACTTGATGAATTGGATAAGACTCGCTGGTCTAGAGTTACACATCATAGATAGTCTCAGTGATTTTATGAGATCAACATGAGAATGTTCTATCACATAGGATAGCGGATTGCTTTGTGAATATTTCACCTAACAGAACGGGGGTCCCCTCTATTTAGGGATGATGACACATGTGAGATAGTTATTCTCAAGTGGTTCTCGGAGAGCAAGGGAGGGAGACTTTTTTTTTTTTTAAAAAAAAAAAAGAAAAGAAAAGATAAAACCCTCATCATTTTTTAGGGAAATGCGCACACTAAGCTCCCCAAAAAAATAAAAAAATAAAAAAAATTTCATCCTCTTTTAGGAGAATACACACTTGCATTCTTATTTGATCATTGACTTGACCATTGGAGCTACTTTTCCAGGCAAACACTCAGTCGGATAGCACTAACAATGCACTCAAGTGTGCAGATTACAGTTCCTGGATCGCTAAGCAGAGCTCCAATTCCATTTGAGCAGAGATCACCCCACATATGCTTAATTTAGTTTTCTTTTTAAAAAAGTTAACAAAATAAATGTGTGGATAATTTTAATAGTAAGTCAAAAACAAATGCAACATCTTCTACCTTCAGAAAGAAGAACGTCAAATGGATAACCTTTCAAAGAAAGTTGAAAGTAGCATTAATACATTTGTCATTGTAGAATTTTTCAAACATACATATATATATATATATATATATACATGTCATTGTAATTACTCCATGAAAGAAGAGTAGCACCATAACCATAAAAGGCATAAGTAGGAGTCCTCAACTTCCAATATATATTTCAGTGGAAAGTTGAGAGAAAAAAAAGCATCCCCAACCCAACATTTGTATTTGGATTGAATAAAGACAATTCACTTATATTATCTCCTTCCCCACCCTTCCTCTCTCGCTACTTTTTGTCCTTTATTTTTTATTTATTTTTTATTTTTTGTTACAGTTTTGTTAGGTATGGATTTTATGGGCCCAAATTTCTCGATTGTGATTAACAAGGCTGTAAACGAGTTGAATAGTCAATTGTTAATTTGTTTGTTTTTTTTTTAAATGATCTCAAGTAAACTTTATTCGAGATGATTATAAACTGAGTTTGAGTAGTTTGATTTTTTATAATGTATATGATTTTTTTAAGTTGAGTTCAATTTGAGCTCAAAATTTTTTACAAGATTCAAAATATGCTCAAGTTTTGTTTGTCTACATAAACGAACTTATCTCAAACAAACATTAAACCAAATAAATAGATTTAAACACAACCCAAGGGATGACCAATTTTATCGACCCAAACAAATAGATTTAAAAATAGCCTAATGGGCATCTAATTATTTTGAACAATATATGTGTATGCGCATGTGTCTCTAAGAGTTGTCCATTTTTGGTAATAGGTATACTTGAGAAAAGGGTTTGGAATTCGACCCCCTTATAAGCTCTGAAAAACATATATAGAACTTGCTAGGGCTTAAATCACTTGTTAAGAATGTACAAACACATACAATCTTGTTCAAGATAATGCAGCAAAGTTGATAAGGTTTAGAGAATTGTGCAAAAGACTAATTTGATTTAGGGATAAAATCAAAATTAAAAATATACCTATAGTAAGTGTGTGAACTGAGCATTTTTGGTGTGTGAAAATAGAATCTCTCGAAACCACTTCATTCAATATAGAAATTTTGTAAAAAAGTTATGTTTGTATATCATTACCATATTTGTTTGCACTAGTGGCCTATGTTAGATAGCTTAATATATATTGTTGAGCTCATTTGCTAATAACAAGTTTTTGAAAAAATTGTCAACTTAACATGGTATCTTTCTCTGTGGTTGAGAGAGGTCTTAAATTCAAGTCTCTCCGTTACCATTTAATATTATATCCCCATTTGGTTTCTTCTCTGTTTGATTGTTTGTTTCTACTTGTATTTGTCTATCCATGTGCAAGACGGGATTGGACATAAGGGAAGGTACTAGATAGCTTGATATACATTGTTAAACCCATTTTCTAACAACTTAAGACTTTTGGAAAAATTGACAACTTGACAACCAACTCCCCACCACTCATTATAAAAAAGAGTTGCTAGGATCCCATAATTATTTACCCAAAAAAATGCCCTAATAAACATTGAAGGGTGGAGATTTATTTCAAGTGTGACCTCCATTATAGAATTAAATCTAAACTACATAATAAAATTCATGGATAACTTGTAAACAATTTTTCTAGAATCCTAGAGTTTCTGATTATAAAAACCCCTATCAACTTCAAAGAGTGTCCACCACACTCCATATCACCTTTTTCATCATCATTTTCCTCATCTACTCGCATCACTCCCTCATTCCTTTCCTTTCCCATTCCATTCATGGCTTCCAACCAAACATCTCTTCATAACTCCATAATCTCAACCTCCATTCTTGATATTGAGCAACAAACCAGCCTAAAACCAGAAAAAAAGAAAAAAAGAAAAGAAAAAGAAAATGACTTCAACTACTCCAAACGGTCCCAATGGCTCCGTGCAGCTGTCCTGGGAGCCATCGATGGGTTGGTGTCACGCCCCCATCCCACCCCAAATAGGATAGCAGGTATGACCGGCCAATAGTGCCTGACTACCAAAGGCCTAGCAAGACAAGACAAGACAAGACAAGACAAAACTGGACTAAAATACATTGTCCATTAATTAGCAAGAGTCCATTCAGATCAAGTGCATAAGTTGTATGAAAACAAAGCAAGCATACATCTTATTTATTTATCTTTGGCATTTACAAGTCCAAACAGTGAAAAAAAAGGTACACCATTACAAACATTCACTTAAACAAAAATCAAAACTTATATACAAGATCGTCCTCTCAAAATTGCAACTCCCAAAAGTAGAAAAAGAAAAGAAAAATACTTCTAGCTTGTTCTCTCTTCCTCAATCTGATCATCTCCATCACCTACACACATATAGGGGAGAGGGGTGAACCAAAACTCAATGAATAGCTATATAGTAAAGTGGTAAATGAATGAACACCGATAAACTTTATTAAAACAAGCACAAGCTCATATCAAACATAATATAATTTGTACATGATAAACAAAGTTTAACTTGCAAGCTTATATACATAGCGATGAACATTCCAAGGCTTTTCGAAACGAGAGGCCACAACGAGTGGCAAAGAGCTCGGTTAGCTAGAGGTCACTGGCTTGATTCCCAATAACAAACTTGTTCCAAGAAGTCATCTTAATACACGATACAAAAATATATGATGTTCATTCATAGTAAAACAATATTATAGTTTCCTTAAACATACCAGACATTTGCATTTCAAATCATAATTTAAGAAAAATAACTTTACTACACTACTATTCACCATTGGCTCTGTGAACAAGGGTTTAACTCCTCGAAGTTTAATCTACAAAACAAGAGTAAAGCATTGAACTTCCTAAGCATTCACACAACAAATTGGTTTCTAAACTTAGTAAACATTCTCCTAAATTCTCTCGAGTGTTCTAGCATCAATCTAGATCTAAGTCAATCCTTATCCGAGTGTTAAATGGATCCAAGAAGTGTTCTATGAGCAAGAGGGTCATGAAACAAGGGTGTAGGCCAAACAGGGCATTTCCGCATGTGTGGGACCAAATCCGCATGTGCGGTTTGGGCAGGGCAGGTGCGGCCCGCACCTACAATTATTTCAGACCTGGAGCATAAATAGGGGAGGCCAGCTGCACGTGCGGGAGTCCTTGCCGCACGTGCAGTTCTGGGGAAAAATTGTTGCTCAAAAATTCAGCAAACTCAAAGTGTTCTATCTCTATTTTCTTGGGCTAAGGCTTACGAAAACTCAATCTAAATCATGAAAAATCAATGGCAAACATAGAAATATGATTGGTTTCTAAATCGAAAACACAATGAAATTCTAAGATTTGAAGTTATGAATTCAAGTTTTGTTAGGAAATTCCATGGTTTCAAGCTTTTGCTCAAACTCTTCATTTTCTCATTTTAGAACCTAAAATTAATTTATGAAATCATTGAAAATCAAGAGGATACATGTAGATGAAGACATGAATGCATCAAAGACATCACGAACAAGTTCAAACAAATGAATTCCTAAACTACATGCCTTGTTCTTCCTCCTAAACCAACTTCCTTCATTCTTTCACTCAAATCTCCAATCTTAAACCAAATTAATCCTAAACTTCTTCTTGATTCTTGATGCCAGGAGAGTCTACTATAGGATTTAAAATAGAAATCTTACCTTGGATTTGTTTAGGCATGAGTTTTGGTAAGATCCTTGAATTATTCTTCCTTTCTTCCTTCTTCCTCTCTTCTCCGTTTCTCTAGATTGTTCTCAAATTTTCCAGCAGAATTTTTCTTCTTCAAACTTGGTTTTGTTGACTTGGAGAAAGACAAATCACGGATGGGACAAAAATGGTTTAGTTTATCTTAATCTAATTCATGTTAGGAATAACTAATCAAGGTTGAATCCTAATCTTCCTTACCCTAATTTATTCTAATTAGAGTTCACTAATCCTACTTAATTAGTACTGATCCTAATTAGCAAATTAACAAATAGCATGAAATGGTCAAGTTCATTAGACTAAGGTCTTTAAGCTCCTCACTTAAGGCATAGGCACATCCTATGGTTTTCAAATCATGTTCTAAGCTATCCCCCAACTCAAAGCACAAAACAAAACAATCTCTAACATAACTTTTCAAACTTCTTCTTCCCATCCTATTGCTAGCAAGCCCCATATCACATAAGCATAGAACACATAACTTGAATGCATGAATAATGAAATATACATGATGCATGAACGGTTTGGTTGTCACAGTTGGTCTCCACCGCCTCTTTAATGATGGGTGTTGGAGCTATCAAGCACGACATTAAGGCCATCATCTTAACTGGCTTTGCCGGTTTAGTGGCCGGTGCTTGTAGCATGGCCATTGGAGAGTTTGTCTCCGTTTACTCTTAACTCGACATAGAAGTGACTCAAATGAAGAGAGACAACGAAAGGGTCAGCAGCGATGGAGAGAGCAAAGAAGAAGAAAAACAAGAGGGAGGATCAAGTCCAGTGCAGATGGCTGCAGCTTCGGCTCTTGCATTTTTGGTAGGGGCAATGGTGCCATTGCTAGGAGCATCATTTATAAAAGAGTATAAGGTGAGAGTAGGGGTGGTGGTTGTAGTAGTGAGCATGGGTTTGGTGGTGTTGGGATGGTTGAGAGCTGTGTTGGGGAGGGCACCACTAGCTAGGTGTAGTTAGAACTAGTATGGTTGTTATGTTTAGCACCATAAGAGTTAGTTAGAGTTAGTTGGGTCTTTTATCCTATAAATAGGTGGTTAGGCATCTCTATTATTGAGTTTTATGATATTTTGAAATTGAATATTTAAGAGCTTAAGAGCTCTTGTACCCATTTTGGGATTTTCTCTCCAATGAAATCTTTCTTGATTGACTCCATCATTTTGATATCGGAGCTTTGGAAATGGATCTGTCTCTCAAATCTGAGTTGATTCATCATTTTTCCCTAATTCTTGTGGCCGTTGATTGCTTAAAGTCAATTACAAATATGACTGGTCTTGTTTGGCAACTTTCAATTTTAGCCAAAAAGTCTAAAAGTCACTATAAATTGCCACATCACTCTCTCTATTTTTTTGCACATCTTTTCATAAGAAGCCAAAAAGTTACTAAAATAGCATGTTCCCAAACGAGGCGACCTGACTTGAAGCCCTAACTCGTATCAAACCTCTAGATGAGATTGCAAATGAAGCTGAGTCCCTGTCTACAACTTCGGTTCTGAATCTCTGAGTTTCAAACTGTGATTTGACTTGGACTACCAATTTCGAGTTGCGACTCACAGCGAGTTAAAGTCAAAGAGTAGTTAATCCACCATGTTTCGAAGTCGCATCTACAGATTACCTAGAATCAAGTCAAGATCTGATTTCACAAATCAGAGTCTATTCAAAGCCCTAGTTGAGTTCTGGTAGTCGTGGCCTGTTCTTGATCTGTTTGCGAGATCGATGAACATGCCTGTTCTTAATCTGTTTGCAAGATCAGTCAACATGGTTGTGGGTTAGAGTTGAGTTCACAATCTGCTCTTGTATCTGGGATTTGACTTTTTCTTCGACTCTGACCTAGATTTTGTGCACTCCAGATTTGATTCATTTTGAAGAAGACTGGTTGATCGACTTGCTGCTCGATTTCTGGTATATTGATTCAACTCTCATTTGCAACTGTTTTTGACCAATTTCTGTGAATCAAGTCTATTCATATCAGTTGATATTGAATCTTGATTGTTTGATTCTTGATTCTTGAATTTCTGCATTCTTGATTCTTGGCTGGAACTCAATCTTTGTTACTGGTCCATTCTTCTTTGGCTTGGAACGTTGCAATAATGTGTGTGGCTTCACTGGAGTCTATGAAATTGGTTGATTAAGCTGGGACTGTTGAGAAATGCTCACTGATCTAGTATTGCTGTGATTTTGAAAATTGAGCTGTTTTGTGTCAATGGCTCAAAGAGGTAGAGGTTGTAAGGGTGGCCGTGGTAGGGCTTATGCTCTGAATTTGGGTGAAGAAATTGAGATGAATCCCTCAATTGAAAGGAACATTGGAAACCAAAATCAACGGAATGAGATTGAAAAGTTGAGTTCACAAATAGCTACCCTGGTTGGAAAAGTGCAACGCTTGAACCTTCTTTCCAAAGGAAGTAATGGTTCCAAGGATCATCAATTTGATGATACCTTCGGTCGTAGAGCATATTCACACAAGTTTGATTTTAAGTGGAATGACTCCGTCAAGGATTTAGTGTTTTCCGAATTCCATAGAAGTACATTCAGGATGGTTTGAGGAATGGTTGAATACAATTGAGAGTCATTTGTTGTGTTATGATGTGCCGGAAGCAAGAAAGGTGAAATTGGTCTCTCAAACCCTCAAAGGTCATGCCTCCAATTGGTGGAAACAATTACAAGTTGGTAGGCCAAGAAAAGGTTACAGAGTGGAGGAAGATGAGAGAGAAACTCAGGGAGCACTTTTTGTTTTCTAGTCAAGTGCCACCTTTGTTGGTTGAGAAGCAACAAAAGAAGGGCATTTCAAGTTCTGGACATCAATACCAAAGCGACTTTGCAATTGGACAACCTTCCTATGACTATGTCCAAGTTGGTTACTCAACTAGTGTTGAAATGAAAGAGACTTTTGATGATGGAAGTCATCATAAGATGCTTTTTAGTGATGAGGTAGTTGAACCAAGATATGATAAGGGAAGAGCTTCTATCTTTGGTGAAGAAGATATAGAGGCAAATTGTGACACAACAAGATTGTGCTCAAGCTCTTTCCATTTGTGACAAAGATGTTGCCATCTTTGATCAAGATGTTGCCATCTTTGACGACGATAGTGAGGCGTTGACTTATGAGGAAGTTGATATTTGTGAATATGAAGAGGAAGTTGGTGTTTGTGACTATGAAGGAGTTCTAATTTTTGACCACTATGATGATGACGATAACTTTCTTGTAGAGCGCGAAGTTGTACTTGAAGAAATTTTTGTAGATGAAGCAAGTTTTACTCTCACATTGCTTCCCACGAAAGAAGTGGTTGCAATCCCTCCTATTCCTTTTCCAGATTCCAAGAAAATTATGGAGAGTCATGACATTGAAGTTTCATGGGTGTTTAATGATCTTTGCTTCCGACAAATGCCTCTTATGCTATCTTCAAAGCCATTTGTTCTACTTTGTGTTGACTTGGTACCCAGCCCGGCTTTGTCGAGGAAGGATGCAATTATTTTGGGCCCATGCAAGAAGCATTATTTTGATGACATCTTGTTTCCAAAATGGCATGCTATATGGGTGGCCTATTAACACCTCAACATGGCATTGGTTGATGTCCATAAACAAGAACTCGTTTTGATGGAAGGATATTTACGAGGATGCTCTTGAATAAAGAGTTGCAACCACATAGTCTTGTTCGCCGTTGCATGTCCATCATGCTTCCATAAGTCATTGTCTTGAGTCAATTTGTTGTAGTCCCAACTTAAGGACAAGTTGTTTTTCTTTAGAGGAGAAGTTTGATGTAGTTAGAACTAGTGTGGTTGTTATGTTTAGCACCATAAGAGTTAGTTAGAGTTAGTTGGGTCTTTTATCCTATAAATAGGTGGTTAGGCATCTCTATTATTGAGTTTTATGATATTTTGATATTGAATACAGAGCTTAAGAGCTCTTGTACCCAGTTTGGGATTTTCTGTCTCTAATGAAATCTCTTTCTTGATTGGCTCCATCACTAGGTCTATTGTTAGGGTTTTAGTTGGAGGGTGGTCAGCTATGGCCATAACCTTTGGATTGACAAAGCTTATTGATTCAAGTGAGCTGTAATGAACTCTTGTATGTTTAGTTTTTCAAAAATGCTATATACCATAAATATTTATCTGGGAACCTACTTATGTACAGGGCCTATGCTTATACCACTAACAAGTATTTTCACGGCTGGTGATTTCAAGAACTCCAGCAATGCTTCCAATGATCCAAGAATAGAGGCCTGAACACAAACTCCCTCAGCACTTTTATCAGTCCAGTTCAATCATATCTTCCAAGGCCGCTTCCTTGATATCCTCTAAATCATCATCAGGCCCCACCACATATAGAGCAGTGCCTGCAATCGCATACTCAAGGCCCTAAAAGGAAAAAATAGATGCAATAACAACAAAGAGAAGAAGAATACACTTTGTCATCAGGAACACAATTCACAACGTTCACCATGAATACAGCTAATAAGAGTGCCAACGAGTTTTAGTTGGGATTGTCTATCTATGTTTTACACTATATGGATAGGCATGCAATGAGGCACATGTACATGCGTCAGAATTATAAGTCTGGTTACTGGATGAGCTGGTTCATTGAAATGAAATCTCTCAAGAGTAGGTAATACAAAGATGAGGTATTACTCTACAAGAACTCACTCCCATCATTTGTGTGAGCCTCTACAATTCGAGTTTTTTATCATCTTATCCCTTTCATATCCTAGCTATTGAGAAACATCATTTGTATTTTTGAAATAATATGTGAAGCCGAAGCAGGTGGAGAAGGAAACAAAATGAAAGTATAATGAAATAAATTTATGTTGAATATTGACATTACTTGTGCAGTAATCTTGAAATGGAACCACCCCTAATGGTCAAATACTTAATTGGATAAATTGAACTTAACATAGTACCTCAAAAATTACCCAACAAAACCAAAAGCACATCTAAGGTAGAGAAAGGTTTGGTATCCGTTGTTTGATGAAAAGAAGGAACATTCACTAAATCGCTTTACCTTTCAAGTTCTCAAATTTTTGGGAGGAAATTACTGTTCAAAGAATTTTTCAAAAATTAATTACAAAGTCATGGAGAAGTATATGAATTTACTTTTTAATGTACATAAAATTCATCATTAATTTGAAAATAATTTTTTAAACACCCACTGGGGTGGATTTTCCCCTCTTTTTTTTTCACGCCTACAAACTAGATCTTAAAGTTTACAAGAAAAGAAATTATATTTGGGCTACGAAGCACGGACACTTCTGAAAAGGTAATGTGTCATGTCTGACACCAACACGACACTTGTCTCACACTTCCTAACACAAACGCATAAGAAACACATTACAAATTTAAATTAAATAACTTAAGATCCAATGATAAAAATTTTAAATTACCTATTTTTCTTGCTTAGATTTTAAAAATTATTATCTTTGACTTAAATATTCATATATATGACATATAATAAGTATTTCTCTTTACATATGACATATAATAAAAATATAAAATTATATATTTTGCATGTGCCCACTACATGTTGTGTTCTACATTTTTTGAAAATTTGCGTGCTGGCAATTCCGTGTCATGTCACGTATACGTGTCCGTGCTTTGGCATTTGGACCACTTTTGAACTTTGAAAAATCACTAGTATGGTTGCAACAGAAAACACCAAAATCCCCAAAACAGTTGTCCCTCTTCATCTTATTTGCCAGGTCTTAATAATTCTGCCACTCATTTATCCAGAACTTAAATTTGCTTAGAAGAGAAACCATACTACCCCAAAGTTCAGCAGTCAACTCCCATAAAGTTATATAAATAACTAAAAATGCCTATATGTCAAAAAAAGAAGTTGCATTCCACTTCTCAATCTATTAGAGAATTGTTTTTTTTTTAAGACAAATCCACTTCTCAATCCAGCAGCCAACTCCAAGTTGGTGGAATGCTTAAAGTCTGAGCAACCAGTAGTCCAGCAATATGCCTCTCTTTTTCTTAGTTTCCTCTACTACGCAGGTGGGAAGCAAAAAAATCCACTTAGACGAACCATATTTCAACGGAGAAGTGGAGTTCTACATAAAATCCACGAGAAAAAATAGTAAGGATAAAAAAATATATACAGCAGCAGTTAAGGCATCACGAGTTCAGGTCATTTCATGACAAGTCATCACAAGTTTACTTTGAGGGTATTTTAAAATTTGAAATTTGTTGGGTCATCTGGTGTCTCGGTTAGCATGCTTTTAATTGTTTCACATAAATTGTGTATTTTTTACTTACAGCTGAGATCAATTTAATCATTCTGATGCATCCAACAGTTCTGTTGTCTGGAAATTATTTAATTTTATAACTTTTTTAATATAAAATAACTAAGTTTCCTATGGCTTCGACAACGTAGGAATTCTAAATTTTGATGCTTTTGAGAACAATTTACTTTACTTATCAAAGAAAGATATTTTACATAATTTAGACTCATTTTCTTTGTGGTCTATAGAGATGGGAACTTTATTAGACTCCCAGAGATCTAGAATATACAGCTAGAAAATGTTGTTTCATTAATCATTTGATTGGAATGTCAATGTGTAAGAGGTTTGGAATCAATAAAATCCATAAACTGTATACCCATACATTTATACATTCTAAATTTTGATTCCATAAAGATTATATATGCTACATTAAGATATCCTCTCATTATGAATTTATATAACTGGACGGAAAGAAGTTAACAGCTCATGCTTCAAGATTTCAGCCTAAGCAACATCTTGCCTCGCTGTTTCTTCTCTTTGTACATCTTGCTTAAGCAACATCGTGTATATGTACATCTAGAAGCCTAAAGAACATTCGACACCATACGTCATAACATCTAGCAGTCGTGTAAAATTTTTCCTTCAACTTAATAGGAACCCTAAGCTTGATTTTGTTACTCATAAATCAATTTATCTCCAACCTCACTTATTGAAACGACACATACATACACACAAAGGTTGATTATCCTACTACTAAACATCATTATATTTTATCAGCAAGCACCTTCTGACAAGAACATGTCCAGGCTTTGTTTTAACATTTCCTATAGTACCAGCAAACGCCGTTCATAATCTTTCCAATTTTCCCCAGTCGCCAAAGTTTGCAACTGGAATTCCAAATGCTTATCTCTTAGCCTAAAAAACAATCTATTCTAACATGATCTTAAAAAAACACATAAACTAAAATCCAAAAAATAAACTAGTTCTGTTAACCAAAAGATTTCAGACAATTATTTTTGGTCACTATACCGCAGGAACAGGCAATCAAATATAATCTTCATGATTGATGAGATATGGACACTAACATTCATCACAACTTCTACAATAAAAAAATTTATGCAGTAGACAACAACAAAGTAAGAAGGCAAATTGTTATAATCACTAGAAAGTGTGTCAGCGTATCTATACACAATTCCCAAAACAACTCCTCTTCATTCATTCCTTTTAAATCCATAGTTTCATATATCTTTGTTAATATCATAACCGGAAAGAGACATGAAGTCAAAGTATAATAATGTCAAACTTTTCAAAAGAGAAAAAAGAAAGTTTCATATATATACACACACACACATAAAATCCAAAAGGAAACCTTACCTTTACTTGGAGTGAGTTCATTGGATGGGGCGTCAGTAATGCTTGAATTGAGGTAACAATAAACATAAAAATCATATCTAAGATTTTGACAACCAACATTGCTTTAAATCTTTGGCAGTAACAAGGTATTAATGCTTGCCTGCATGCCACAAACAACTATTTGATCTCCTTCCTAAAGCACGCCATTAACTAACACCACATCGATGGTTGCCCCATGGCCTTGAACCTTAACCACCAAAACTGTACACTGGAAAAGAGTTCCAAAACACAGACTACTGTCACAAATTCCCAACATCTCTACAATCAACAAACCAAGGAGATATTGCACAGGGAAGGTGTAGTGTGGGAATGGATAGTTATACCTGCACTTCATTGCTGTACATAAGTTTCTCAATCATTGTCTTCTGAGTCCATTGAACTAGCAATAACAACAAATCAGGAATGCCTTCACCACTGTTGCATCCACAAACCCAAATATCAGGACACTGGCTAAGAAATATCTGTTTTTGTTGCATATCATGCGGAAAAACTTTGAATTAACCATAACGAGAACAGATCAATAGTCCATAAGAAATACCTGATTGCACTTGTAGGTACAATACTGTAAGTTTCCCCCATTTCTTTGCATTTATAGTACAAATTAGTGTTTAACCCTTGTTCCTTTAACTGGGTAATAACCTGCAATGGTCACGAAAACAATTGTAACGAGGTCCACCATAAATTGAATCATACTTGAGAAAGGATAGTATATATATAAGACCTTAGTCAGCTTTGTATTAAATTCTATTTGGACATCTTTGGATTGTTGCTTCATTGCCTTCACAATTGGTGCGCTCCGGCAAACTGTTTACCCATAAAGTCTGTCCACCTGCAAGTTGGAAATCAAAGAAACAAAATAAACATAATGGGAATATATTCAAAAGCAATATGTACACCATGGGCAACATTGCCGTGGAATCCCCCCACCTTATTCAGTGTGGCAATAAATTACGTATTCTTCCTTTTCAAAAGATTGACTGATTCAATAGTCTGTGGTTCTAGGCTCTGCATTATGTCAACCACCAAAATTGCGATGTCACAGAAACCTGAACCCCGAGACCTTAAATTAGTGAACGATTCATGTCCATGCGTATTAATAACCAATAGACCTGGGACATTCAGCTTTGCATCAGCTTTCAGTTCCTTTGTCCTCTCTCGTATGTTCTGACTGGGCACTCTATATCTCTCTCTATCTATTTTTTTTTTTTTTTTTTTAACCCACAGGTTCACGCTCAGTGGGAGTCCTAAACTTCCAATATATATTTCAGTGGAAAGTTGAGAGAAAAAAAGTAGGAGAATAAAAGCATCCCCAACCCAACATTTGTATTTGGATTGAACAAAGACAGTTCACTTACATTATCTACTTCCCCACCCTTCCTCTTCCACTACTTTTTGTGCTTTTCCCCTCCAACAATATCCATTCTTTTTTTTTTGTCAGTTATGTTAGGTATCGGTTTTATGCGGCTCACATTTCTTGACTGTGATTAACATGGCTGTACACGAGTTGAGTTGCCGATTGTTAATTCATTTATTATTTTGAAACAATCTCAAGTAAACTTTATTCGAGATGATTATGAACCGAGTTTGAGTAGTTTGATTCTTTATCATGTATATAATTTTTTCAAGTCGAGTTCAATTTGAGCTCAAAATTTTTTACAAGATTCAAAATTTGCTCAAGTTTTGTTTGTTTACGTAAACGAATTGATCTCAAACGAACTTTTATCGAGCCAAATAAATAGATTTAAACACAACATTAGGGGTGACCAATTCTATCAATCCAAACAAATAGATTTAAACACAGCCCAATGGGCATCTAATTATTTTAAACCATATATTTGTACGTGTCCACATGTGTATCAAAAGTGATGTCCATTTTTCGTAATAGGTATACTCGAGAGAAGGGGTTTGGAATTCAACCCCCCCTTATAAGCTCTGAAAAACATATATAGAACTTTCTAGGGCTCAAGTCACTTGTTAGAGTTTACAAAAACATACAATCTTGTTCGATATAATGAAGCAAAGTTGATAGGTTTTAGAGTATTGTGCAAAAGATTAAATTGACTTAGGGATAAAATCGAAATTAAAAGTATATATACCTATACTAAGTGTTTGAACTAAAGAATAGTATATATACCTAAGTGTGTGAACTGAACATTTTTGGTGTGTGAAAATAGAATCTCTCAAAACCACTTCATTCAATTAGAAATTTTGTATTAAAAAAAAAAAAATTATGTTTATATATCATTATCATATTTGTTTACATTGGTGGCCAAACCCCCCTACTCATTATGAAAAAGAGTTGCTAGGATCCAGAATTATTTACCCAAACAAATTCCCTAATAAATATTGGAGGGTGGAGATTTATTTCACGTGTAGGCTCCATTACAAAATTAAATCTAAACTACTCAATAAAATTCAGGAATAAATTCTAGACAATTTTTCTGGGATCCTAACGTTTTTCATTATAAAACCCCCCCTTCACCTTCAAAGCATATCACCTTCCTCCTCATCAACTCTCATCACTCCCTTCCTTCCCTTTCCCATTCCATTCATGGCTTCCAACCAAACATCTCTTCATAACTCAACCTCAACCCCCATTCATGATATTTTTTTTTGATCAACAACAAAAAACTTTATTGATAAATAAAAAAAAGAAAGCGAGGATGAAGTATCCTCTTACAAAAGGACAATGAGTATACAAAAAATGAAACCCCTGACAAGCTAATCACAAGCAAAAGCCTACATATCACACACCGCCAACCAATCTCTAGCTAACAAAAAAAGTGAGACTCCCTTAAATAAAGAGCTCCCCAACACCCAAAAAGAAGTTAAGTGACAAATATTATCTCATAAACAGCCCACCTCCTGGAACTTATATTCGAACAACCTCACATTTCTCTCCATCCATAGCACAATACCATAGCATTTTGGCTCTCTTCGATCCTCCGAATGTGCAAAAATCAACTAGGAGCATATTTTGGGGCTACCCACATAACATTTCCCAAAGAAAACAATCTATGCCATAAATTCAAAGCGATTGGACAATGCAAGAATAAATGATCCACGGATTCCCCATTCTTACAACACAGAATGCACCACTAAGGATTTAGAAAACGATTAGATCTCCGTTTCTGCAATGTATCATTTGTCAAAATGCCTCACTGAACCATGGCACACATGAACACCTTTATCTTTAGGGGAGCACAAGCCTTCCAAACTTTTTTGCAAAAAGGAAACTGAGGAACATGAGGATCGTCAATGATGTAATCAAAAAAAGACTTACAAGAAAATATCCCGGATGAATGAAGAGCCCAAACCCTCTTGTCCTCCAAAAGAGGAGATAAAGAAAAATGATCAATTCTGGACAATAAAGAAGCCAACTGTGAAGCCTCCCTACCATTAAGATTCTTAGAAAAATCAAAATTCCAAGAAATTGGAGACAAAAGTGAACAAGCCATGGAAACAATTGAAGAATTATCAAATTGAGCCACTCTATATAGATGTAGGAAATCAGCAGCAAAAGAAGATTGACCTATCCAAACATCCTCCCAACATAAAACAAGTTCCCATTGCCCACCCTTACAGAAAGATAAGGGGACCAACATGTGAAAATTTGAGAAATTGACTTCCAAGAAGCACGACAATCACCCCACAAAACTACCCGTGAATCCCTACCATTGTCATGAGTCCCATATTTGCTTCTTATAACCGAATGCCATAGCGAATCAGTCTCAAGTGGAAATCTCCATAACCACTTGCCAGAAGGGCCATGTTCCTAGCCAAAATATTACCGATAGCCAAACCCCCTTTCTCCTTAGGTAGCGACACTAACTCCCAATGCCAAACCCCCATTCTCCTTAGGTAGTAACACTAACTCTCAATGCCAAAGTGACACTAACCCCCATTCATGATATTGAGCAACAAACAACCCTAGAACAAGAAAAAAAATGACTTCTACTACCCAAAACAATCCCAACGGCTCCGCGCTACGGTCCTAGGAGACAACGACGGGTTGGTCTCCATCGCCTCTTTAATGATGGGCGCTGGAGCTATCAAACAAGACGTTAAGGCCATGATCTTAAACGGCTTAGCCGGTTTAGTGGCCGGTGCTTGTAGCATGGCCATAGGAGAGTTTGGCTCTGTTTACTCTCAACTTGACATAGAAGTGGCTCAACCAAAGAGAGACAAGAAAAGGGGTGGCGGTGGCGGACAGAACAAAGAAGAAGAAAAAGAGGGAAGACCAAGTCCATTGAAGGCGGCTACAGCTTCGGCTATTGCATTTACAGTGGGGACAATGGTGCCATTGCTAGGAGCACCATTTATAAGGAATTATAAGGTGAGAGTAGGGGTGGTGGTCGGAGTAGTGAGCATCTCTTTGGTAGTGTTCGCATGGTTAGAGGTTGGTCGGCTATGGCCATAACCTTTGGATTCACAAAGCATGCTGGTTCAACTGGGTTGTAATGAACTGTTATATATTTAGTTTTTCAAAAATTCTATTAGCCATAAATATTTATCTTGAAACCTACTACAAAAGTGACGTATATAGTGTAAATTTAACTTTAATGAAACGTGAACCACACACTTAATGAATGTAACTCATAGATATACTTTTTTGAATAATTTTCGAAATATTTTTTTATGTGTTTGGTATTGTTGTAAGTTTTTATTACGGTCATTAATAGATTTACTTTTTTGAACTTTTTTTGATTATTTCTTTTTATTTATTTAATATTGTTAGTTTTTATTGGGGTCGTTTGGATATTGGATTTGGATAATGATATCCAAAGAAAAGAAAAGAGATATATGTTCAAGGGTATTCAATAATCTTACCATTGGATATTATCCCTCCAAATCAATAATGTAGTGAAAACTGCACATGTAGGACAATGTACATCTACCTTTCTACTACGTAACTGGGAAGCAAAAAAATCCACTGCACCCACCTTATTTCAATGGAGAAGTGCAGTTTTACACAAAATCCAAGAGAAAAAATAGTAAGGATAAAAATATATATATATATATATATATACAACAGTTAACGCATCACAAGTTCACCTTTTTTCATGACAATTCATCACAAGTTTACTTTGAGGGCATTTTAAAATTTGAAATATTTTGGGTCATCCGGTGCCTCAGTTAGCATGCTTTTAACTGTTTCACATAAATTGTGTATTTTTCACCACACGCAATTATCACACATTCCCAACATCTCTACAATCAACAAACCAAGGAGATATTGCACAGGGAAGGTGTAGTGTGGGAACGGATAGTTATACCTGCACTTCATTGCTGTACGTAAGTTTCTCGATCATTGTCTCCTGAGTCCACTGAACAAGCAATAACAACAAATCAGGAATGCCTTCACCACTGTTGCATCCACAAACCCAAATATCAGGACACTGGCTAGGAAACATATGTTTTTGTTGCATTTGCTGTGGAAAAAATTTAATTAACCATAACGAGAACAGATCAATAGTCCATGAGAAATACCTGATTGCACATGTGGGTACAGTACTGTAAGTTTCCCCCATTTCTTTGTTTCTATAGTACAATTTAGTGTTTAACCCTTGTTCCTTTAACTGGGTAATAACCTGCAATGGTCACGAAAACAATTGTAACGAGGTCCACCATAAATCGAATCATACTTGAGAAAGGATGGTGTATATATGAGACCTGAGTCAGCTTCGCATTAAATTCTATTTGGACATCTTTGGATTGTTGCTTCATTGCCTTCACAAGTGGTGCGCTCCGGCAAACTTTCCACCCATAAAGTCTGTCCACCTGCAGGTTGGAAGTCAAAGAAACAAAATAAACATAATGGGAATATATTCAAAAGCGACATGTACACCATGGGCAACATTGCCGTGTACTCCCCCCACCTTATTCAATGCGACAATAAATTCTGCATTCCTCCTTTTCAGAAGATTGAGTGATTCAATGGTCTGTGGTTCCAGGCCACGCATTATGTCAACCTCCAAAATTGTGATGTCGCATAAACCTGAACCCCGAGACCTTAAATTAGCGAACGATTCATGTCCATGGGTATCAATAACCAATAGACCTGGGACATTCAGCTTTGCATCAGCTTTCAGTTCCTTTGTCCTCTCTCGTATCTTCTAATTGGGCACTCCATCTCTCTCTTTTTTCTTTTTTCTTTTTCTTTTTTTAACCCACAGGTTCAGGCTCAGTGGGAGTCCTCAACTTCTAATATATATTTCAGTGGAAAGTTGAGAGAAAAAAAAAATAGGAGAATAAAAGCATCCCCAACCCAACATTTGTATTTGGATTGAATAAACACAATTCACTTACATTATCTATTTCCCCACCCTTTCTCTCTCACTGCTTTTTGTGCTTTTCCTCTCCAGCAATATCCATCCTTTTTTCTTTTTTTTTTATCAGTTTTGTCAGGCATGGGTTTTCGGGGGGCTCACATTTCTCGATTGTGATTAACAAGGCTGTAAACGAGTTGACTAGCCGATTGCTAATTTGTTTATTTTTTTGAAACGATCTCAAGTAAACTTTATTCGAGATGATTATGAACTGAGTTCGAGTAGTTTGATTTTTTGTAACGTATATAATTTTTTTAAGTCGAGTTCAATTTGAGCTCAAAATTTTTTACAAGATTCAAAATTTGCTCATAGTTTTGTTTGTTTACATAAACGAATTGATCTAAAACGAACTTTTATCGAACCAAAGAAATAGATTTAAACACAACCTAAAGGCCCAAACAAATAGATTTAAACACAGCCCAATGGGCGTCTAATTGTTTTGAACCATATATGTGTATGTATCCGCATGCGTCTCAAAACTGATGTCCATTTTTCGTAATAGGCATACTCGAGAGAAAGGGTTTGGAATTCAACCCCCCTTGTACGCTCTGAAAAACACATATAGAACCTTCTAGGGCTTAAGTCACTTGTTAGAGTTTACAAACACATACAATCTTGTTCCATATAATGAAGCAAAGCTGATAGTTTTTGGAGTACCGTGCAAAAGATTAATTTGATTGAGGGATAAAATCAAAATTAAAAGTACATATACCTATACTAAGTGTGTGAACCAAAAATTAGTATATATACCTATACTAAGTGTGTGAACTGAACATTTTTGGTGCGCGAAAATAGAATCTCTCGAAACCCCTTCATTCAATACAGAAATTTTGTAAAAAAAAATTTTTTTTAAATTATGTTTCTATATCACTACCATATTTGTTTGCATTGGTGGCCAAGCCCCCCTACTCATTTTTAAAAAGAGTTGCTAGGATCCCAGAATTATTTACCCAGAAAAATTCCCTAATAAACATTGGAGGGTGGAGATTTATTTCATGTGTGGGCTCCATTAAAGAATTAAATCTAAACTACACAATAAAATTCATTTATAAATTCTAGACAACTTTTCTAGGATCCTAGAGTTTTTCATTATAAAAACCCCCATCACCTTCAAAGCATATCACCTTCTTCCTCATCAACTCTCATCACTCCCTTCCTTTCCTTTCCCATTCCATTCATGGCTTCCAACCAAACATCTCTTCAAAACTCAACCTCAACCTCAACCCCCATTCCTGATATTGAGCAACAAACCACTCTAGAATCAGAAAAAAAAGACTTCGACTACTCCACAAGGGCCCAATGGCTCCGCGCTGCGGTCCTAGGAGCCAACGACGGGTTGGTCTCCATCTCCGCTTTAATGATGGGTGTTGGGGCTGTCAAACAAGACGTTAAGGCCATGATCTTAATCGGCTTTGCCGGTTTAGTGGCCGGCGCTTGTAGCATGGCCATAGGAGAGTATGTCTCCGTTTACTCTCAACTCGAAATAGAACTGGCTCAAGAGAAGAGAGACAAGAAAAGGGTTGGCGATGGCGATGGCGATGGCGATAGTGGTGGCAGTACCGGTGGCAATGGCGGAGAGAACAAAGAAGAAGAAAAAGATGAGGGTAGACCAAGTCCAGGGAAGGCGGCTGCAGCTTCGGCTATTGCATTTACGATGGGGGGAATAGTGCCATTGCTAGGGGCATCATTTATAAGGAATTATAAGGTGAGAGTAGGGGTGGTGGTTGGAGTAGTGAGCGTTGCTTTGGTGGTGTTTGCATGGTTGGGGGCTACGTTAGGGAAGGCACCAGTAGCAAGGTCTATTGTGAGGGTTTTAATTGGAGGTTGGTTGGCTATGGCCATAACCTTTGGATTGACAAAGCTTGTTGGTTCAAGTGGGCTGTAATGAACTCTTGTATGTTTAGTTTTTCAAAAATGCTATAAGCCATAAATATTTATCTAGGAACCTACTACAAAAGGGAGGTATGTAGTGTAAATTTAATGTTAATGAAACGTGAACCACACACTTAATGAATGTAACTCACAGATTTACTTTTTCGGATAATTTTCTAAATATTTTTTATGTGTTTGGTATTGTTGTTAGTTTTTATTATGGTCATTAATAGATCTACTTTTTTTATTTTTTATTTATTTAATATTGTTAGTTTTTATTGTGGTCGTTTGGATATTGGATTTGGATAATGATATCCAAAGAAAAGAAAAGAGACATATGCTCGAGGGTAATTATTCAACAGTCTTACCATGGGATATTATCCCTCCCAATCAATAATGTAGCGAAAACTGTACATGTAGGACAATGTTGATCTACCTTTCTTAGGCCCCGTTTGTTTTCCGCGCTAGCAGTCCACCCCAGACTGTTAGTCATGAACAATAAAATTAGCTTATGTTTGTTCTGGTTTTTGAACTCCGGATTCGTAGTCCCTTTGGCTTAGGATAGGCCTTGGGCAACGGATTAGCAGTCTGGGCTGGGGGGTGGTATTAGAAATTAGTCCTTTCAGATTGGGTGTTACCGGTCGTCCGGCCGGTCAACCAGTCATCTCTACCTTTTTTTTTTTTTTTTTAAAACTTGTTGGCCTTTTTTTTAAACATTAATGTCTAATGTTTTTGTATTTTTTGTTAAGTAAAAATCATTGTTAAGTTTTTTTTATTATTTTATATAAAAATAATTTAACAATCCCACACTAACAAACAAACACAATTTTACTAATCCCCTCACTAACAAACCCCTCACTATTAATTCCCTCCACTCTACCTCTGAAAACAAACATGGCCTTAGATAGTTGAAAGATGAAGACGACCACCTAATTTATTTCACAGTTCCTCATTTATCAAGAACACTACATAAGGAATGTCACATATGGCCAATTCATTACAACTTTTCCTAGGCAATAACTTGATAATAAAAATATAGAAACCCTAATTTTTGTAATTACTATTTGAACCCTAGTTTTTGAATATATCGCGATTTAAACCCTGAATTGTCGATTGATTGCAAATTAAGCCTTGGATTCGAGAAAACTTAGTGAATTAATCCAATAGAACCCAAATCGAATCTGATATTTTATTTTATTGCAATTAAGCCCTGGCATATTAATTCATAATGGAAAAACCCATAACTTTCGCTCGGTCTTTCGTTATACTTTGCGCTTGGTCCAACGAGACTCAAATTAATTTTTTTAAATCTATATTATTTTAATTATATATAAATAATAAGTGTTTACTATTTCATAATTTAGAGATTGACCCTTTTGAATTTATCCCAATTTCAACCTTACGCTTAATTATATATATATATATATATATATTAGCTTGTTTTCTTCATTTTTTTTTATCTTATTTAATTCTTTTCTACTAAATTAATTATACACAAAAAATTTATTTTTATACCTTGGAGGGAGGCATAGGTTTGCCATGAGCTACCTTGGGGCCTAAGAAAAATTAAAAAGAAAATCGAGAAAAGATGGAAAGAATATAAAAATAATTTGGAGATGCTTGTCTTGTACCACTTCCTTAATCCAACAAGGTTCCAACCATGCATCATTAAGGTCCTAAATTAACCTTGATTAAATCTTCTAATCATCCTGCCTTCCATACCAATTCAACTAAACCCAAACATTTTCAATTCAAAGCCAACCAAGGCCAGAATGCTAAATCCACCACTTTTTTTCTATAAAAAGGTTGAGCCCCCTGCCCTTTTTCTATTTTAGTTTCTCTCAATTACAGGGATTTGTTCTTACAACCCTAACCATAAATTGGACAAACGTTTGACTGGTAATTTTGAAATGACAACAATCTTTTTTTAGATATCATCTTTTTTTAGATTGGCCAATTCACCCGCCTTGGCACAATTTATGTTGACTACAATATTTCAATGTGGATAGATCACATTACATATGATTAATGGAAACCCATCAATACCCTTCAATTTTGAGAAGAAGGAAAAAAAAAAAAAAGGTCGAATACCTTCAAAACAATTGCATACACAAATGAAACTTTGACAAGGTATAGAGGAGTCCACATGTAAAGTAATGCAAGAATATCCTGTAGCAAACAATGAGTAACCACACACCAAAATGTCTTCAACATATTTATTTTATGTCTACGATTATTCAAAATACATGACTTAGCACCAAAATCCAAAATGTTTGATCAAGGAAAAAGATGGAATCCGGGCATACTTGAACTCATGGAAAAATCACTGTTATAAAGCCTATAAAGTTTCAGCCTATCAAAACAAAAAGCAAGAATTCGGCAATTTCCAGCGAGTGGAATCATGAAACATGCAAGGAATAAAACAAAAAACACAGTAATAATGACGATTATGATGGTAATGATTACCTTAGCAATGCCTTCGACGACGTCAACCCCCAAAACAATGGGGCCCCTCTTGTTAAAAACGCAGTTCGGCATAATCTGGAGAACACATGGGTACACTGCCTCTTCAGAAGCTTCCTTCTTCTTTTCCTCCTTGAAATTGTCAGTGTAGGCCTTAAATTGGTCAAACAAGTGATAAATGATATCAGCACTGAATATCTTGACACCAGCTTCATCCACAAGTTCCTGAGTTTCCGGCATCACTCAAAGATCAAAGGCCAAGATTGTGGCATATTTTTTTTCTGCTCAAGCATGACACTAGCCTTCATCGCATCCTTCTTATGTACGGGACCCACGCTTATACCACTAACAGGTATTTTCCCTGCTTGTGATTTCAAGAACTCCCGCAATGCTTCCAATGATCCAAGAGTAGAGGCCTGAACACAAACTCCCTCACCAGTTTTACCAATCCTGCTCAGTACTGACTTCATATCTTCCAAGGCCGCTTCCTTGATATCCTCCAAATCATCATCAGGCCCCACCACATATAGAGCAGTGCCTGCAATCGCATGCTCAAGGCCCTAAAAGGAAAAAAATAGATACAATAACAATAACGAGAAGAAGAATATATTTGTCAACAGGACCACAATTCACAATGTTCACCACGAATACAGCTAATAAGAGTGCCAATGAGTGTTAGTTGGGATTGTCTATCTGTGTTTTACAGATGCAATGAGGCACATGGACACGTGTCAGAATTATAAGTCTGGTTACAGGATGAGCTGGTTCATTGAAATGAAATCTCTCACGAGTAGGTAATACAAAGATGAGGTATTACTCTACGGAACTCACTCCCATCATTTGTGTGAGCCTCTACAATTTGAGTTTTTGATCATCTTATCCCTTTCATATCATATCTATTGAGAAACATCATTTGTATTTTAGAAATAATATGCGAAGCCGAAGCAGGTGGAGAAGGAAACAAAACAAAAGCATAATGAAATAAATTTATGTTGAATATTGACATTACCTGTGCAGTAATCTTGCTAGCCTGGGCAGCCTTGATTCTTTATGATGCAGATAAGTACCCTGAAATGGGACCACCACTAATGGTTAAATACTTAATTGGATAAATTGAACTTAACATAGTACCTCAAAAATTACCGGACAAAACCAAAAGCGCATCTAAGGTAGAGAAAGGTTTGGTCTCCGTTGTGTGATGAAAAGAAAGATCATTCACTAAATCGCTTTGCCTTTCAAGTTCTTAATTTTTGGGAGGGAAATTACTGTTCAAAGAATTTTTCAAAATTTAATCACAAAGTCACGGAGAAGTATATGAATTTACTTTTTAATGTATATAAAATTTATCATTAATTTTGAAAATAATTTTTTAAACACCTGCTGGGGCAAATTTTCCCCTTTTTCTTCACACCTACAAACTGGAACGTAAGGTTTACAAGAAAAGAAATAACGTTCGGGCTAAGAACCACGGACACTTCTAAAAAGGTAATGCGTCATGTCCGACACGGACACAACACTTGTCCCACACTTCCTAACACAAACGCACAAGAAACACATTACAAATTTAAATTAAGGCAGTATTTGGCATCCCCTACAAAAGTGCACTTTTTTTTTTTTTTTTATCCTTTTTGGATCACATCACCTCTGCTTTTTTGCACATCTTTTCGTGAAAGGTGAAAAATTATACATTTTTGCACGTCATCCCAAAAACCCTCTAAATAATTTAAGATCCAATGATAAATTTTTTTTAAAAGTGTAACTTTTGCCTATTTTTCTCGTTTAGATTTTAAAAATTATAATCTTCCACTTAAATATTCATACATATGACATATAATAAGTATTTCTCTCTACATATGACATAATAAAAATATAAAATTATATATTTTGCACGTGCCCCCTACATGTCGTGTCCTACATTTTTTGAAAATTTGCATGCCGGCATTTCCGTGTCGTGTCGTGTCGTGTCGTGTCGTGTCACGTATACGTGTCCGTGCTTCTTGGCATTTGGGCCACTTTTGAACTTTGAAAAATCACCAGTACGGTTGCAACAGAAAACAACAAAATCACCAAAACAGTTGTCCCTCTTCATCTTGTTTGCCAGCTCTTAATAATTCTGCCACTCATTTATCCAGAACATAAATTTGCTTAGAAGAGAAACTTGCTTAGAAGAGAAACCGTACTACTCCAAAGTTCAGCAGTCAACTCCCACAAAGTTATATAAATAAGTAAATATGCCTATATGTCAAAAAAAAGAAGTTGCATTCCACATCTCAATCTATTACAGAATTGTTTTTTTAAAGAAAAATCCACTTCTCAATCTGGCAGCCAATTACAAGTTGGTGGAATGCTTAAAGTCTGAGCAACCAGCAGTCCAGCAATATGTCTCTCTTTTCTTAGTTCCCTCTACTACGCAAGTGGGAAGCAAAAAAATCCACTTGACCTACCTTATTTCAATGGAGAAGTGCAGTTTTACACAAAATCCAAGAGAAAAAATAGCAAGGATAAAAAAAAATACACACACACACACACACATATATATACAGCAGTTAACGAGTCACAAGTTCACCTTTTTTCATGACAAGTCATCACAAGTTTCCTTTGAGGGTATTTTAAAATTTGAAATATTTTGGGTCATCCGGTGCCTCAGTTAGCATGCTTTTAACTGTTTCACATAAATTGTGTATTTTTCACCACACGCAATTATCACACATTCCCAACATCTCTACAATCAACAAACCAAGGAGATATTGCACAGGGAAGGTGTAGTGTGGGAACGGATAGTTATACCTGCACTTCATTGCTGTACGTAAGTTTCTCGATCATTGTCTCCTGAGTCCACTGAACAAGCAATAACAACAAATCAGGAATGCCTTCACCACTGTTGCATCCACAAACCCAAATATCAGGACACTGGCTAGGAAACATATGTTTTTGTTGCATTTGCTGTGGAAAAAATTTAATTAACCATAACGAGAACAGATCAATAGTCCATGAGAAATACCTGATTGCACATGTGGGTACAGTACTGTAAGTTTCCCCCATTTCTTTGTTTCTATAGTACAATTTAGTGTTTAACCCTTGTTCCTTTAACTGGGTAATAACCTGCAATGGTCACGAAAACAATTGTAACGAGGTCCACCATAAATCGAATCATACTTGAGAAAGGATGGTGTATATATGAGACCTGAGTCAGCTTCGCATTAAATTCTATTTGGACATCTTTGGATTGTTGCTTCATTGCCTTCACAAGTGGTGCGCTCCGGCAAACTTTCCACCCATAAAGTCTGTCCACCTGCAGGTTGGAAGTCAAAGAAACAAAATAAACATAATGGGAATATATTCAAAAGCGACATGTACACCATGGGCAACATTGCCGTGTACTCCCCCCACCTTATTCAATGCGACAATAAATTCTGCATTCCTCCTTTTCAGAAGATTGAGTGATTCAATGGTCTGTGGTTCCAGGCCACGCATTATGTCAACCTCCAAAATTGTGATGTCGCATAAACCTGAACCCCGAGACCTTAAATTAGCGAACGATTCATGTCCATGGGTATCAATAACCAATAGACCTGGGACATTCAGCTTTGCATCAGCTTTCAGTTCCTTTGTCCTCTCTCGTATCTTCTAATTGGGCACTCCATCTCTCTCTTTTTTCTTTTTTCTTTTTCTTTTTTTAACCCACAGGTTCAGGCTCAGTGGGAGTCCTCAACTTCTAATATATATTTCAGTGGAAAGTTGAGAGAAAAAAAAATAGGAGAATAAAAGCATCCCCAACCCAACATTTGTATTTGGATTGAATAAACACAATTCACTTACATTATCTATTTCCCCACCCTTTCTCTCTCACTGCTTTTTGTGCTTTTCCTCTCCAGCAATATCCATCCTTTTTTCTTTTTTTTTTATCAGTTTTGTCAGGCATGGGTTTTCGGGGGGCTCACATTTCTCGATTGTGATTAACAAGGCTGTAAACGAGTTGACTAGCCGATTGCTAATTTGTTTATTTTTTTGAAACGATCTCAAGTAAACTTTATTCGAGATGATTATGAACTGAGTTCGAGTAGTTTGATTTTTTGTAACGTATATAATTTTTTTAAGTCGAGTTCAATTTGAGCTCAAAATTTTTTACAAGATTCAAAATTTGCTCATAGTTTTGTTTGTTTACATAAACGAATTGATCTAAAACGAACTTTTATCGAACCAAAGAAATAGATTTAAACACAACCTAAAGGCCCAAACAAATAGATTTAAACACAGCCCAATGGGCGTCTAATTGTTTTGAACCATATATGTGTATGTATCCGCATGCGTCTCAAAACTGATGTCCATTTTTCGTAATAGGCATACTCGAGAGAAAGGGTTTGGAATTCAACCCCCCTTGTACGCTCTGAAAAACACATATAGAACCTTCTAGGGCTTAAGTCACTTGTTAGAGTTTACAAACACATACAATCTTGTTCCATATAATGAAGCAAAGCTGATAGTTTTTGGAGTACCGTGCAAAAGATTAATTTGATTGAGGGATAAAATCAAAATTAAAAGTACATATACCTATACTAAGTGTGTGAACCAAAAATTAGTATATATACCTATACTAAGTGTGTGAACTGAACATTTTTGGTGCGCGAAAATAGAATCTCTCGAAACCCCTTCATTCAATACAGAAATTTTGTAAAAAAAAATTTTTTTAAATTATGTTTCTATATCACTACCATATTTGTTTGCATTGGTGGCCAAGCCCCCCTACTCATTTTTAAAAAGAGTTGCTAGGATCCCAGAATTATTTACCCAGAAAAATTCCCTAATAAACATTGGAGGGTGGAGATTTATTTCATGTGTGGGCTCCATTAAAGAATTAAATCTAAACTACACAATAAAATTCATTTATAAATTCTAGACAACTTTTCTAGGATCCTAGAGTTTTTCATTATAAAAACCCCCATCACCTTCAAAGCATATCACCTTCTTCCTCATCAACTCTCATCACTCCCTTCCTTTCCTTTCCCATTCCATTCATGGCTTCCAACCAAACATCTCTTCAAAACTCAACCTCAACCTCAACCCCCATTCCTGATATTGAGCAACAAACCACTCTAGAATCAGAAAAAAAAGACTTCGACTACTCCACAAGGGCCCAATGGCTCCGCGCTGCGGTCCTAGGAGCCAACGACGGGTTGGTCTCCATCTCCGCTTTAATGATGGGTGTTGGGGCTGTCAAACAAGACGTTAAGGCCATGATCTTAATCGGCTTTGCCGGTTTAGTGGCCGGCGCTTGTAGCATGGCCATAGGAGAGTATGTCTCCGTTTACTCTCAACTCGAAATAGAACTGGCTCAAGAGAAGAGAGACAAGAAAAAGGTTGGCGATGGCGATGGCGATAGTGGTGGCAGTACCGGTGGCAATGGCGGAGAGAACAAAGAAGAAGAAAAAGATGAGGGTAGACCAAGTCCAGGGAAGGCGGCTGCAGCTTCGGCTATTGCATTTACGATGGGGGGAATAGTGCCATTGCTAGGGGCATCATTTATAAGGAATTATAAGGTGAGAGTAGGGGTGGTGGTTGGAGTAGTGAGCGTTGCTTTGGTGGTGTTTGCATGGTTGGGGGCTACGTTAGGGAAGGCACCAGTAGCAAGGTCTATTGTGAGGGTTTTAATTGGAGGTTGGTTGGCTATGGCCATAACCTTTGGATTGACAAAGCTTGTTGGTTCAAGTGGGCTGTAATGAACTCTTGTATGTTTAGCTTTTCAAAAATGCTATAAGCCATAAATATTTATCTAGGAACCTACTACAAAAGGGAGGTATGTAGTGTAAATTTAATGTTAATGAAACGTGAACCACACACTTAATGAATGTAACTCACAGATTTACTTTTTCGGATAATTTTCTAAATATTTTTTTATGTGTTTGGTATTGTTGTTAGTTTTTATTATGGTCATTAATAGATCTACTTTTTTTATTTTTTATTTATTTAATATTGTTAGTTTTTATTGTGGTCGTTTGGATATTGGATTTGGATAATGATATCCAAAGAAAAGAAAAGAGACATATGCTCGAGGGTAATTATTCAATAGTCTTACCATGGGATATTATCCCTCCCAATCAATAATGTAGCGAAAACTGTACATGTAGGACAACGTTGATCTACCTTTTTTAGATAGTTGAAAGATGAAGACGACCACCTGATTTATTTTACAGCTCCTCATTTATCAAGAACACTACACAAGGAATGTCACATATGGCCAATTCAGTACAACTTTTCCTAAGCAATAAGTTGACAATAAAAATGTAGAAACCCTAATTTTTTTAATTACTATTTGAACCCTAGTCTTTGAATATATCGCGATTTAAACCCCGGATTGTCAATTGATTGCAAATTAAGCCTTGGATTCAACAAAACGAAGCAAATTAATCCAACAAAACCCTAATCGATTTTGATATTTAATTTTTTTGCAATTAAGCCCTAGCATATTAATTCATAATGGAAAAATCCATAACTTCCGGTTATTAGCTTCCTCGCTCGGTTTTTCGCTATACTTCGCAATTTGGTCCACCAAGACTCAAATTAATTTTTTTTAATCTATAATATTTTAATTATATATAAATTTTAAATTTTTACTATTTCATAATTTAGATATTGACCCTTACTTTTGAATTATCCCAACTTCAACCTTATGCTTTAATATAATATATATATATATATATTTTAGCTAGTTTTCTTCTTCTTTTTTTTTTTTGTCGTATTTAATTCTTTTCTACTAAATTAATTATACATATAAAATTTATTTTTATAGCTTGGAGGGAGGTAATGGTTTGCCATGTGCTACCTTGGGGCCTAAGAAAAATAAAAATGGAGAAAAGATGGAAAGAATATAAAAATGGTCCGAAAGTTTTCATTTTCCCCCATTTTGGGGATGATGCTTGTCTTGTACCACATCCTTAAACCAACAAGATTCCAACCATGCATCATTAAGGCCCTAAATTAACCTTGATTTTCCGTACCAATTCAACTAAATCCAAACATTTTCAATTCAAAGCCAACCAAGGCCAGAATGCTAAATCCACCACTTCTTTCTATAAAAAGGTTGAACCCCCTGCCCTTTTTCTATTTTAGTTTCTCTCAATTACAGGGATTTGTTCTTACAACCCTAACCATAAATTGGACAAACGTTTGACTGGTAATTTTGAAATGACAACAATCTTTTTTTAGATTGGCCAATTCACCCCCCTTGGCACAATTTATGTTGACTACAATATTTCAATGTGGATAGATCACATTACATATGATTAATGGAAACCCATCAATACCCTTTAATTTTCAGGGAAAAAAACATGTCAAATACCTTCAAAACAATTGCACACACAAATGAAACTTTGACAACGTATAGAGGAGTCCACATATAAAGTAATGCAAGAATATCCTGTAGCAAATAATGAGTAACCATGCACCAAAATATCTTCAAGATATTTATTTCATGTCTAGGATTATTCGAAATACATCACTTAGCATCAAAATCAAAAATGTTCAATCAAGAAAAAATATGGAATCCAGGCATACTTGAACTAATGGATTGATAAATGTTATAAAGGCTATAAACTTTCAGCTTATCAAAACAAAAAGCAAGAATTCGGCAATTTCCAGCCAGTGGAATCATGAAACATGCAAGGAATAAAACAAAAAACACAGTAATAATAACGATTATGATGGTAATGATTACCTTAGCAATGCCTTCAACAACGTCAACCCCCAAAACAATGAGGCCGCCCTTTTTAAAAACGCAGTTCGGCATAATCTGGAGAACACATGGGTACACTGCCTCTTCAGAAGCTTCCTTCTTCTTTTCCTCCTTGAAATTGTCAGTGTAGGCCTTAAATTGGTCAAACAAGCGATAAATGATATCAGCACTGAATATCTTGACACCAGCTTCATCCGCAAGTTCCGGAGTTTCCGGCATCACTATAACATCAAAGGCCAAGATTGTGGCATATTTTTTTTCTGCTCAAGCATGACACTAGCCTTCAGGGCATCCTTCTTATGTACAGGACCTATGCTTATACCACTAAAAGGTATTTTCACTGCTGGTGATTTCAAGAACTCCCGCAATGCTTCCAATGATCCAAGAGTAGAGGCCTGAACACAAACTCCCTCACCAGTTTTACCAATCCTGCTCAGTACTGACTTCATATCTTCGTAGGCTGCTTCTTGATATCCACCAAATCATCATCAGGCCCCACCACACATAGAGCAGTGCCTGCAATCGCATGCTCAAGGCCCTAAAAGGAAAAAAAAAAATAGATACAATAACAATAAGGAGAAGAAGAATATATTTTGTCAACAGGACCACAATTCACAATGTTCACCATGAATACAGCTAATAAGAGTGCCAATGAGTGTTAGTTGGGATTGTCTATCGGTGTTTTACACTATATGGATAGGCATGCAATGAGGCACATGTCATGTGTGAGAATTATAAGTCTGGTTACCGGATGTGCTGGTTCATTGAAATGAAATCTCTCAAGAGTAGGTAATACAAAGATGAGGTATTACTCTATGGAACGCACTCACATCATTTGTGTGAGCCTCTACAATTTTAGTTTTTGATCATCTTATCCCTTTCATATCATATCTATTGAGAAATATCATTTGTATTTTAGAACTAATATGTGAAGCCGAAGCAAGTGGAGAAGGAAACAAAACGAAAGCATAATGAAATAAATTTATGTTGAACGTTGAAATTACCTGTGCAGTAATCTTGATAGCCTGGGCAGCGTTGATTCTTTATGATGCAGATAAGTACCCTGAAATGGAACCACCACTAATGGTCAAATACTTAATTGGATAAATTGAACTTAACATAGTACCTCAAAAATTACAGGAGAAAACCAAAAGCACATCGAAGGTAGATAAAGGTTTGGTCTCCATTGTGTGACAAAAAGAAAGATCATTCCCTAAATCGCTTTACCTTTCCTGTTCTTAATTTTGGGGGGGGGGGGGGGGGGGGGGGGGGGAATTACTGTTCAAAGAATTTTTCAAAATTCAATTAAAAAGTCATGGAGAAGTATATGAATTTACTTTTTAATGTATATCATTGATTTGAAAATAATTTTTTAAACACCCACTGGGGCAAATTTTCCCCTTTTTTTTCACACCTACAAACTGGATCTTAAGGTTTACAAGAGAAGAAATTACATTCGAGCTAAGAAGCACGGATACTCCTAAAAAGGTAATGCGTCATGTCCGACACCGACACGACACTTGTCCCACACTTCCTAACACAAACGCATAAGAAACACATTACAAATTTAAATTAAATAACTTAAGATCCGATGATAAATTTTTTAAATTACCTATTTTTCTTGCTTAGATTTTAAAAATTATCTTTGACTTAAATATTCATTTATATGACATATAATAAGTATTTCTCTTTACATATGACATATAATAAAGATATAAAATTATATATTTTGCACGTACCCCCTACATGTCGTGTCCTACATTTTTTGAAAATTTTGCTGGCATTTCCATGTCTTGTCACGTATACGTGTCCATGCTTCTTGGCATTTGGGCCACTTTTGAACTTTGAAAAATCACTAGTATGGTTGCAACAGAAAACACCAAAATCCCCAACACAGTTGTCCCTCTTCATCTTATTTGCCAGGTCTTAATAATTCTGCCACTCATTTATCCAGAACCTAAAGTTGCTTAGAAGAGAAACCATACTACTCCAAAGTTCAGCAGTCAACTCCCATAAAGTTATATAAATAACTAAAAATGCCTATATGTCAAAAAAAGAAGTTGCATTCCACTTCTCAATCTATTAGAGAAATGTTTTTTTTTAGACAAATCCACTTCACAATCTAGCAGCCAATTCCAAGTTGATGGAATGCTTAAAGTCTGAGCAACCAGTAGTCCAGCAATATGCCTCTCTTTTTCTTAGTTCCCTCTACTACGTAAGTGGGAAGCAAAAAAATCCACTTAGACCAACCATATTTCAATGGAGAAGAGGAGTTTTACATAAACTCCAAGAGAAAAAATAGTAAAGATAAAAAAATATATATATACAGCAGCAGTCAAGGCATCACAAGTTCAGCTTATTTCATGACAAGTCATCACAAGTTTATTTTGACGGTATTTTAAAATTTGAAATTTTTTTGGTCATCTAGTGTCTCAGTTAGCATGCTTTAACGAACATTCAACACTATACGCCATAACATCTAGCAACCGTGTAAAATTTTTCCTTCAACTTAATAGGAACCCTAAGCTTGATTTTGTTACTCATAAATCAATTTATCTCCAATCTCACTTATTGAAACGACACATACATACACACAAAGGTTGATTATCCTACTACAAAACATCTTTATACTTTACCAGCAAGCACCTTCTGACAACATCATGTCCAGAATTCGTTTTAACATTTCCCATAGTACCAGCAAAAGCCGTTCATAATCTTTCCAATTTTCCCCCGGTTGACAAAGTTTGCAACTGGAATTCCAAATGCTTATCTCTAAGCCTAAAAAACAATCTATTCTAACATCATACTAAAAAAACACATAAACTAAAATCCAAAAAATAAACTAATTCTGTTAATCAAAAAGATATCAGACAATTATTTTGGTCAATACACCACAGGAACAGGCAATCAAATATAATTTCATGATTGACAAGATATGGACGCTAACATTCATCACAACATCTACAATAAAAAAAATATATGCAGTAGAAAACAACAAAGTAAGAATGGAAGGCAAATTGTTATAATCACTAGAAAGTGTATCAGCATAGCTATACACAATTCCCAAAACAACTCCTCTTCATACATTCCTTTTAAATCCATAGTTTCATATACCTTTCTTAATATCATAACTGGAAAGAGACATGAAGTCAAAGTATAATGTCAAACTTTTCAAAAAAGAAAAAAGAAAGTTTCATATATATACACACACACACATATAAAACCCAAAAGGGAATCTTACCTTTACTCAGAGTTCCTTCATTGGATGGGGTGTCAGTAATGCTCGAATTGAGGTAACAATAGGTCCCTGAAGATAAAAATCATATCTCAGATTTTGACAACCTACATTGCTTTAAGTCTTTGGCAGTAACAAGGTATTAATGCTTGCCTGCATGCCACAAACAACTATTTGATCTCCTTCCTGAAGCACGCCATTAACTAACACCACATCAAGGGTTGCCCCATGGCCTTCAATAACCTTAACAACCAAAACTGAACACTGGAAAAGAGTTCCAAAACACAGAAAATTATCACACATTACCAACATCTCTACAATCAACAAACCAAGGAGATATTGCAGAGGGAAGGTGTACTGTGGGAGCGGATAGTTATACCTGCACTTCATTGCGGTACATAAGTTTCTCAATCATTGTCTTCTGAGTCCATTGAACTAGCAATAACAACAAATCAGGAATGCCTTCACCACTGTTGCATCCACAAACCCAAATATCAGGACACCGGCTAGGAAATATTTGGTTTTGTGGCATATGCTGCGGAAAAACATTGAATTAACCATAACGAGAACAGATCAATAGTCCATGACAAATACCTGATTGCACTTGTAGGTACAATACTGTAAGTTTCCCCCATTTCTTTGTTTCTATAGTACAATTCAATGTGTAACCCTGGTTCCTTTAACTGGGTAATAACCTGCAATGGTCACGAAAACAATTGTAACGAGGTCCACCATAAATCGAATCATACTTGAGAAAGGATAGTATATATATATAAGACTTTAGTCAGCTTCTTATTAAATTCTATTTGGACATCTTTGGATTGTTGCTTCATTGCCTTCACAAATGGTGCGCTCCGGCAAACTTTTTACCCATAAAGTCTGTCCACCTGCAAGTTAGAAATCAAAGAAACAAAATAAACATAATGGGAATATATTCAAAAGCGATATGTACACCACGGGCATCATTGCCGTGTAATCCCCCCACCTTATTCAATGCGACAATAAATTATGTATTCCTCCTTTTCAAAAGATTGAGCGATTCAATAGTCACTGGTTCTAGGCCATGCATTATGTCAACCACCAAAATTGCGATGTCAAAGAAACCTGAACCCCGAGAACCTTAAATTAGTGAACGATTCATGTCCATGCGTATCAATAACCAATAGACCTTGGTCATTCAGCTTTGCATCAGCTTTCAGTTCCTTTGTCCTCTCTCGTATGTTCTGATTGGGCACTCTATCCCTCTCTCACAGGTTCAGGCTCAGTGGGAGTCCTAAACTTCCAATATATATTTCAGTGGAAAGTTGAGAGAAAAAAAGAAGGAGAATAAAAGCATCCCCAACCCAACATTTGTATTTGGATTGAATAAAGACAATTCACTTATATTATCTACTTCCCCACCCTTCCTCTCCCACTACTTTTTGTGCTTTTCCCCTTCAGCAATATCCATTCTTTTTTTTGTCAGTAATGTTAGGTATGGGTTTTATGGGGCTCACATTTCTCGATTGTGATTAACAAGGTTGTACACGAGTTGAGTAGCCGATTGTTAATTCGATTATTATTTTGAAACGATCTCAAGTAAACTTTATTCAAGATGATTATGAACTGAGTTCAAGTAGTTGAATTTTTTATAATGTATATAATTTTTTTAAGTTGAGTTCAATTTAAGCTCAAAATTTTTTACAAGATTCAAAATTTGCTCAAGTTTTGTTTGTTTCATGAACAAATTGATCTCAAACGAACTTTTATCGAGCCAAATAAATAGATTTAAACACAACCTGAGGGGTGACCAATTCTATCGACGCAAACAAATAGATTTAAACATAGCCCAATGGGTGTCTAATTATTTTGAACCATATATTTGTAAGTATCCGCATGTGTCTCAAAAGTGATGTCCATATTTCGTAATAGGTATACTCAAGAGTAAGGGTTTGGAATTCAAACCCCCCCCCCCCCCCCCCCCCCCCCATAAGCTCTGGAAAACATATATAGAACTTTCTAGGGCTGAAAAACCTATATAGAACTTTCTAGGGCGTAAGTCACTTGTAGAGTTTACAAACACATACAATCTTGTTCACTATAATGAAGGAAAGTTGATAGGGTTTAGAGTATTGTGCAAAAGATTAATTTGATTTAGGAATAAAATCGAAATTAAAAGTACATATACCTATACTAAGTGTTTGAACTAAAGATTAGTATATATACCTATACTAAGTGTGTGAACTGAACATTTTTGGTGTGTGAAAATAGAATCTCTCGAAATCACTTCATTCAATATAGAAATTTTGTATAAAAAAAACATATATATTATGTTTGTATATCATTACTATCTATGAAGCACGAACACGGACACGCGGACACGTAAATTTTCAAAAAATCGGGGACACGATACGCTAGGGACACGTTTAATATATATAATTAAATTTATTTATTATATGTCATAAAATTATAAAATTAATAAAAATATATCATTAAAATTAATAATAAAAAAAAAATATAAACTAATCAACAATATATATATAAATAAGGCAGACTGGACTGACAGAAAAGCCACAAAAAAAAAATTGAAGAAGAAAATTAAAAAATAAAATAGAAGAGAGAGAGGGGGGTTAATCGGCATAAAAGAAAAAAGAAAAAAAAAAAAAAAAGAAGAAAGAAAAGTCAAAGAGAGGGAGGACATAACAGAAGCATAAAGAGAGAGAGTGACTGAGAGAGCGGAAAGAAGAAGATCGAATGAAGAGAGAGAGGAAAGAAGAAGACGATCGAATGAAGAAAAAGAAGAAGATCGAAAGAAGAAGAAGAGAATCGAGCAACATACCTTCGACAACAGCGAAAACAGCGAGCAGCAAGCAGAGACCAACGACGAGCCACCAGCGACAAGCCACCAGCGACCACCGACGAGCCTTTCTCTCTGTCTCTTCTCGTCTCTTTGTTCGAAACAAGGTGAGCAATTGATTTTTAATTTTTGTTTTTTACAAATTGACCCCAACTTGAAGTTTCAAAAATTATACTTCTGACCCACGGTGTCCCGAATGTGTCCAAACGTGTCCCTTATATGTATGTCTGCAAAAAAAAAAAAAAAGGACACTCTCTTCAGCGTGTTGGACACGTGTCCACCGCGTGTCCGACATTGATACGCAACCCTCGGAGAGGTGTCCGTGCTTCATAGATTACCATGTTTGGTTGCATTGGTGGCCAAACCCCCCTACTCATTATAAAAAAGAGTTCCTAGGATCCCAGCATTATTTACCTAGAAAAATTCCCTAATAAACATTGGAGGGTGGAGATTTATTTCAAGTGTAGGCTCCATTATAGAATTAAATCTAAATTACACAATAAAATTCATAGATAAATTCTAGACAAATTTTCTAGGATCCTAGAGTTTTTCATTATAAAAACCTCCATCACCTTCAAAGCATATCACCTTCTTCCTCATCACTCCCTTCCTTTGCTTTCCCATTTCACTCATGGCTTCCAACCAAACATCTCTTCAAAACTCAACCTCAACCCCATACCTGATATTGAGCAATAAACCACCCTAGAACTAGAAGAAAAAAAAAAGACGACTTCGACTACTCCAAACAATCCCAATGGCTCCGCTGCGGTCCTAGGAGCCAACGACGGGTTGGTCTTCATCGCCTCTTTAATGATGGGTGTTGGAGTTGTCAAACAAGACGTTAAGGCCATGATCTTAACCGGCTTTGCTGGTTTAGTGGCTGGTGCTTGTAGCATGGCCATAGGAGAGTTTGTCTCCTTTTACTCTCAACTCGACATAGAAGTGGCTCAAGTGAAGAGAGACAAGAAAAGGGTTGGCAGTGGCGAAGAGAACAAAGAAGAAAAAGAGGAGGGAAGAGCAAGTCTAGTGAAGGCGGCTGCAGCTTCGGCTATTGCATTTACAATGGGGACAATGGTGCCATTGCTAGGGGCATCATTTATAAGGAATTATAAGGTGAGAGTAGGGGTGGTGGTTGGAGTAGTGAGCATGGCTTTGGTAGTGTTTGCATGGTTGGGGGTTGTGTTAGGGAAGGCACCACCAGCTAGGTCTATTATGAGGGTTTTAATTGGAGGTTCGTTGGCTATGGCCATAACCTTTGGATTGACAAAGCTTGTTGGCTCAAGTGGACTGTAATGAACTCTTGTATGTTTAGTTTTTCAAAAATTCTATATGCCATAAATATTTATCTTGGAACTTACTACAAAAGTGAGGCATATAGTGTATATTTAATGTTAATGAAATGTGAACCACACACTTCATGAATGTAACTCATAGATTTACTTTTTTGGATAATTTTCTAAATATTTTTTTATGTGTTTGGAATTGTTGCTAGTTTTTATTATGGTCATTAATAGATTTACTTTATTGAATTTTTTTTTTTTTAATTTTGTGTTGTTAGTTTTTATTGTGGTCGTTTGGATATTGGATTTGGATAATGATATCCAAAGAAAAGAAAAGAGACATATGTTCTAGGGTAATTATTCAATAGTCTTACCACGGGATATTATCCCTCTCAATCAATAATGTAGCGAAAACTGTACATGTAAGACAATGTTGATCTACCTTTCTTAGATAGTTGAAAAATAAAGATGACCACCTAATTTATTTTACAGTTCCTCATTTATCAAGAACACTACATAAGGAATGTCACATATAGCCAATTCATTACAACTTTTCCTAAGTGATAAGTTAATAATAAAAATATAGAAACCCTAGTTTTTGAATATATCGCAATTTAAACCCTAAATTGTCGATTGATTGCAAATTAAGCCTTGGATTCGAGAAAACCTAGTGAATTAATCCAACAAAACCCTAATCGATTCTGATATTTTATTTTATTGCAATTAAGCCCTAGCAGATTAATTCATAATGGGAAAATCCATAACTTTTGCTCTATTTTTCTCTATACTTTGCGATTTGGTTCAACGAGACTCAAATTAATTTTTTAATCTATATTATTTTAATTATATATAAATAATACGTGTTTACTATTTCATAATTTAGAGATTGACCCTTTTGAATTTATCCCAATTTCAACCTTATGCTTAATTATATATATATATATATATATATTAGCTTGTTTGCTTCATTTTTTTTTTTAATCTTATTTAGTTCTTTTCTACTAAATTAATTATACATAAAAAAATTATTTTTATACCTTGGAGGGAGGTAATGGACTACGTATCTATTTATGTCGTGGAAAGTTGATCCTCATTGACAGAATGCATGTAAAGTCGTAAAAAATAATAAATTAAGTTGCATAAAACATTTATAACATACTTTGGCCTCGTTTGGTGTAGCTGTTAAAACAGATTATAGATTATAACTTAACAAATTATAGATTATGACTTTAATCAGAAGTTGTTAATCTGTTTGGTGTAGCTGTTGAATTATAGATTTAAGTTGCTGAGTAGTGTTTGTTAAATAAGCTATGAAGTAGCTTTTTCAATTAACTTTTATTTTTTGTTAATAATTACTTGTCTACATTTCTCATAAAAAATAATAATAATAATCTATAGTCCATTTGAGTCTTTTTCTATTTTTTAAAAAATAAAAAATAAAAAAATTTAAGAGTATAATCATAAATTTAATATGTCCACAGCAGAAACTGATAATCAGAAGTAAAGGGTGAACAGTTTCTCAAAATCAACTTTTTTGAATTAAAATAAGTTGTTAGAATCAGAAGCTGTTTGAAATAAGTTTAACCAAACAGTCCAAAATAACTTTTCAAAAGCTAAAAGCTATAAGTTAGCTCAAAAAAGCCCAAACAAACACCCTCTTTGTATGTCGTATATAATCTTTTATGACTTTTTTTGCATGTGATAAATCATTACACTTTTCACGGCATAATTTTGTATGCTGTGGAAGGTTATTTTTAATATATTTGTAGCATACTTTGTATACCGTATATAATCTTTTACGACATTTTTTTGCATGCCATAAATCATTACACTTTTTATAGCATAATTTTGCATGTCGTAGAAACTTATTTTTAATATTGTTTTTATATCTCCTACACTACAAGCAGATTTCTTCCTTACTTCTCAATAAAGAATTTGTCAACTTTCTTATCTTGTAGAACTCCACCAGAAGTTAGATTAGGATTATAATTATATAAAAATATACAAAAAGACAATATTAAGCGTCAGATGTCAAAGCAAAATTTTATTGCAATATCAGCAGTACCAAACCATGAGTCGATAAATTCTTCACAAACATTACAAGTGAACTACATTTTTCTCAAATTGTCTAACCTTGCCTGTAAATCACTGTCTATCCCAGTGTCATCGTTTCCTGTTGCTTCAGCTTGTGCAACCAGCTTGTTCTTTGCAACTGAGGCGGCCACCACAGATGATGGTGCATTCAGAAGCTGCTCATAAAATCAGAAATCTGTAAACCATCAGTATAACTCAAATAGTTAGTGCTAATAAATAACCCAATTAGCCCTTAGAAGTACCTTTGAATTCATATCAATTCCAATCACATCAAGGACTTCATTCACAAGCTCTGCCATTTCTTCTTCTTCTTCCTCATCTCCTTCCAAAGCATCATCAATGGCATCTCCCATGACTTCAGTAACCATTTTCATTTTCTCATTCTGCCTCTCAAATTCTTGCACTATTCTCTGGAGAGATATTTGCCTATTCATCTGGCCCATTGCTTGTGACACCTTTCATCGCCTCCCCCATGGCTTGTCTCGACTTCAAAGTCTGATTTTTGCAAATAAAAAAGATATCAAAATTTTAGTACCACAAACTAGCAAAGTTCTTATAAATTTACCAAAGGATGCTATCTTATGGCTCCAAGGAAGAACTGAAACTTATATTTCAATGCAAATCAAATTTATACATGCCCAAATATGAAGTTACTTTGAATTTCTTAGTAAATTGCTAAATAGATTTATCATCACCACTGCTCTTTTCAGCTCAAAATGAGCATATAAATAAATAATAAATACATAAGAAGAAAGAAGAAAGGTTACAAAATTGAAACATGAGGTTCTAGTGGAGCCAAACCGGCGACCTCCTAGTGAGGTTGACGAGGTTCTGGCCAGTGGGCTAACCCAGCGAGTCTAGTGACTACTAGAGTAGAGTTAAGTCAATAGGTTCAACAAAAATAAATAAAGTTGAAACATGAATTGAGAAAATAAAAAAATAAAAAAATAAAGAAGAAGAAGGAAGAAAATTCAACTTGAAATGTCATGTGAAAAAGCACAAAAGGGCAGAGGAAATTAAACTATAGAAAAACAATTTATAACAAACCCTATTCTAATAGATCAGCACATAAGTGCACAGAAATTTCAGAACACTATAAGCACATGACAATACTACATTTTTTGATCATCTCAAAAGCAACAATGTTTCCAATATTTCTTGGAACAAAATTTTCAAAAGGCATATATTTCCATTATTTCTTGGAAATATTTCCTCCTTCAATCCTATTTTTGTGCTTGATAAAAGGTTTATTTCCGAATTTCAATTTATGCATGAATATTCATATTACCAACTTGATTATTAAACTCAACTAAAATTTCATACCAAATTTGCAAGGGATAAAAGGGATGAGTGCCTATCCAAGCTCAAACCAAAGTTGGACTTGTCGTTGGAGGAGGTTGGGGTATGGTGGTTTGCTAGGAAGCACGGATACGGATACGGGATACGGATACAATACGATACGGATACGACGATACGGCAAAATTCAAAAAAGTAGGATACGGATACGGCGGGGATACGTTCATGAAAAATATTTTTTTTCACAATTTTTAGTAATGTAGCATACACAAAAATAAAACTTCAACAATTTTTAGTAATGTAACATACATAAAATAAAACTTCAACAATTTTTAGTAATGTATATAGCATACATAAAAATAAAACTTAAAACAAAAGACAACTTATTTGATTTATTAATAAGTTTACAAAGTTTATAATTTTATAAGTTGACAAATTTTATTTTTAATAAGTTTATTTATTTATTTATTTACTAATAAATTTTTTTACCTTATTTTATTTATTTATTTATTTGTTTTATTTACCTTATTTGTTTATTTATTTATTTTATTTATTTGTTTTATTTAAACCGAATAATACATAATAAATTTTTTTTTTTTTTTAATATCTTAGTTGATTGATTTGCAAATCGCAGACTATATACATACAACAAATTAAAAAATAAATAAATAAATAAAGAAGAGACAGAACAGATCGAGTCGAGAGAGAGGGGGGGGGGGGGGGTGAGATCGAGTCGCGATCTCCAACCAGACAGACAGATCGAGCTCGATCTCGAGGGAGAGGGAGAGAGAGAGAGAGAGAGAGAGAGAGTGAGATCGAGTGTTGTCCGAGACGACAACACTCCTGTTCGCGAGAGGGAGCGAAAGGGAGAGAGAGAGGGACGAACCTGAAAGACGATCGTGGAGCTCCTGTTCGCGAAGCTGATCGACGATCTGCGAGCCGCTGTCCGAGACGACGACGAGCTCCTTCTCCTCCTCCTTCGCGGCTGCTGTTCGACCTAGGTAAGACTGAGTTTGGTTTATTATTTTGTTGTGTTTGGTTCGAGTTCGACCTAGCTGCTGAACTCCCATTTTTGTGTTTTATTTTATATATTTTTCAAATTTTACAATTTGACCCCTTCTTAAACTTTTTAAATTATTTTTTTGCCCCGCCGTATCCATACCGTATCTTGACCGTATCCTTCCCGTATCCTCGCGTATCCGTGCCGTATCCGAAATTCAAAAAATTAAAAAAAAAAATTGAATACTTCATTTCCCGTATCTGATACGTATCCCGCCGTATCGGGTGCGTATCCGTATCCGATACGTATCCGATACGCGTACGGGGGCTATTTTGGAGTATCCGTGCTTCATAGGTGGTTTGTGGACTAGTCGTTGCATTGTGAGGCTATGTTGGATAGCATGTACAAGAGTAAAAAGCATGCGTTCTTAGGGTTTAGGAACTCTAAGAATTCATTTGTTATTGGATTGACAAAGTCGAACCTTATAAAATTGTTTCCTAAACAAATGTGTTCTCAGTTCTCATCGTCAACAATGCAAAAAAGATATACCAAGAAGAGATTTAAAAATGAACTAAAACAGGTTAATTAATATTGTCATGGTGGTCAAGAAAGATAACGGATTTCAAAGTCAAATTGTTACCACCTTGGTTTGATCCTGAAACAGTATGGCACCAATCAGCTACAGGATCTCTGTCAAATGAACAAAATAAATAACTGAATATAACTGTTAAGTTCCAGGAGTTCTTCAAGAAATTCAAACACTAAATTTAAGGGAAAACAACTTAGAAATTCCACTTGTCTAACCAACCAAATGTTATAAGAAAGATACAAGCTAATCACAACAAATGGATTAACACTGGTTCATGCATGATGCAGTTACTCAGGTGGTGCACCAAAAAAGATAGATATGACTCAGATCAAGTACACCAATAGCCAGGATCATACTGTGAATTATGTAGTTTATATTATTCGTTAAGGATAGTTTAGTACTTTAGGTTATTAGGGTTTCATTCTATTCTATTGCTTAAAAATCTTTGTACTTCTTTTGATTAATCAATAAGAACAAATACACAAGTTAGTTAACATGGTATCAGAGCAGCGATCCAGACATTAGCATACCTGTCGCAGGTCATCATTGACCATCGCAACTCCCTTCTCTCTCTTTGCAAGGTCTGCTTTGTGGTCTCTGAGTTCGTTGTATCTGGTTGCGTCGGAGCCCTAGGTCATCAACGACCATCGTAGCCTCATCTTGTCCGATCGAAGCCTTTGTGCTCTTCGCACGTTGCTGTATCTGGTCACGTCGGAGCCCTAGCCCTCATCGAGTTCGATCGAAGCTCTCTCATCTCTCTGTGTGCCTTAGATTGGTGATCTCTCTGTCTCCTTCTCTAGTCTCTGTCTCTCTCTGCTCTGCCTTGGTTTGTGGTGATAGAGGTATTATAAGTTTGACTTCATTGATTCTGTAATTAGAACAATAGCAATTTTGATTAGTCACTCTGATTTGGGGTTTACTGTGTTGCTTAATTATCATTATGGTTGATGATAAATTACAAGCTATCACCACTAAGTTAGATGGTACTAATTATTCTTATTGGTCTCATGTAATGAAAAATTTTATAATGGGTAAAGGCATGTGGAACTATGTGATTGGTGTGACAATTAGACCCACGGAATCTCAAGAAACTGAGGCTGATGTTACTAAATGGGATAAGGAAAATGCACAAATTCTTACTTGGTTTCATAATGCAGTTCAAACTACCATTGGTATGAATTTTTCCAAGTATTCTACTTCTAAACAAGTTTGGGACTATTTGAAGACTATGTACCTTGAGTCTAACTTTGCAAAACAGTATGAACTTGAGATGTCTATTCGCAGTGCTAGTCAGAAAGATAAGTCTATTCAGGAGTTTTACAATGAGATGACTACTTATTGGGATCAGCTTGCTTTGATGGAACCGTCCGATTTGCAGTTACTTGACAGTTATATCAAGTATCGGGAGAAACAACATCTTGTTCAATTTCTCATGGCCCTTCGTGATCAATTTGAGCCACTTCGGGGAGCTATTCTTCATCGATCTCCCTTGCCTTCTGTGGATGGTGCTGTCCGTGAGCTTATTGCGGAAGAAACTCGGTTTAAGGTGGCTCATGGTACTCCTACTTCCCAGTCAGTTTTTGCCACTCCTCCGCTCTTGCCCACCCCATCTTCTCATTTATTTCAAGTTACTGGTAAGCCCAAGCCTCGGGTTTCCATGGATGAGTGCAGCTTCTGTCATCAAAAAGGCCATTGGAAACATGCATGTCCTAAACTTTTGCAGCCCAAGGGTCGTTCATCTGGTTCACCATTCGCTAAGCCGACATTTTCAGGATCTCGCTCATCTGCCGCCTTTTCTGCACCAGTTTCTGAGAATGATCCATCTTCCAATATGCAGTCTATGTTTGAGCAGTTCAAGTCTTTCATGGTGGCCAATCCAAATCTTTCGTCCCAGGCTTCCGCTATGACTACCACTCAGTTAGGTTTGTCTGGTTCATCATCCTCAGGTAATATCCACACTTCGTGGATCTTTGATTCTGGTTGTTCACATCATATGACCCCTGTTGCATCTCTCCTTAGTAATTGTGTCTCTCCTCCTTCTCCTATCACTATTGCTACTGCTAATGGTTCATCTATGCCTGTCTCCTCTATTGGTTCTATTTTCTCTTCCCATTTGTCTCTTTCTCCTGTATTTTATGTACCTCACCTCTCACTTAGTCTTATTTCTATTAGTCAATTATCTGATTCTGGTTTTGATGTTGTTTTCTCTTCCTCTCATTGTGTTGTGCAGGATCGGGTCTCCAAGAGGCAGATTGGGATCGGGCGTAGAGTTGGAGAACTATATATCTTGGACAGCTTGCATGTTCCTTTAGATGTGTCTTCTACTGCATTGTCTTCTTTTTGTTTAAACAATAAGTCTTCTTTATTTTATATTTGGCATTCTAGGTTAGGTCATTTGTCGAGTGATCGTTTGAGGATGTTAGTTCAGTCTGGACATTTAGGTCATTTTCCCATTGCTGATATTTCAGAGTGTCGTGGTTGTAAACTGGCTAAAATGTCTGCTCTTCCATTTAATAAAAGTAGTTCTATTTCATCTTCTCCTTTTCAATTGGTTCATACTGATGTTTGGGGTCCTTCCCCTATAGTTACTAAGGGAGGTTCACAATATTATGTGTCTTTTGTGGATGATTACAGTCGGTTTACATGGGTTTATTTGATGACACGAAAATCTGATTTTTACAAAATATATTCCAATTTTCACTCCATGATTTGCACTCAATTTTCCACCACCATTAAAGTTCTCCGTTCTGATTTGGGGGGTGAGTATTACTTGTCTGAGTTTGAGGAGTTTTTAGCTACTCATGGTACTATTCATCAGTCTTCTTGTTCAGACACTCCTGCCCAAAATGGTCGAGCTGAGCGCAAACATCGCCATCTCCTTGATACAGCTCGTTCTTTGCTACTCTCCTCCTTTGTCCCTTCTGTCTTTTGGGGAGAAGCTGTGCTCACTGCTGCATATCTTCTCAATCGGATGCCTACTCCTCTCCTCTCCGGCTCATCTCCGTATGAGCGTCTTCTTGGTGTTACTCCCAATTATTCTCTTCTTCGTGTTTTCGGTTCTACATGCTTTGTGCTCCTTCCTAAACGAGCACGCTCTAAGCTTAGTTCTCGTTGTGTCCTATGTGTCTTTTTAGGGTATGGCATTAATCAGAAAGGTTATCGGTGCTATGATCCTGCCACCAAAAAGCTTTATGTGTCTAGGCATGTCACTTTTTTGGAAAAACTACCCTACTACACTATACCTTCCACCCCTGTCCCTATTACCAAGGAGGAATTGATTCACATTGACCCATTTCCTTCTGATGTTTCTTCTGATGAGCTTGTTTCTGATCTTGAGATCTCTACCTTGCCTCTTCCTAGTACCTCTAATATCTCGCCAGCTCCTCCCTCTCCAGCTCCCGTTTCCCCTGTTCCTCTTGTTGTTTATCAGCGTCGCAAAGCACTTCCGAGTTCGCCTGTCTCTAGCTCTACTGTCCCTCCAGCTGCTTCTTTGGATCCCGCTCCTCCTGCACGTCGTTTTCCCACGCGTGATCGTCGTGCTCCGAACTGGTATGGTTTTGGTAATACATGTTTTTCTCTTTCCTATCAGTCTTTTCTTTCTTGTCTTCATACTTATTTTGAGCCTAGGTCCTACAAGGAAGCTTGTCATGATCCCAATTGGATTGCTGCCATGAATGACGAGTTAACTGCTCTGGCTAACACTCAGACTTGGGATTTGGTTCCATTACCTACTGGCAAGAATATTGTAGGCTCTAAATGGATCTATAAGGTCAAAACCCGTTCTGATGGTTCTTTGGAACGATACAAGGCTCGTTTGGTTGCTCAGGGTTTTTCTCAGGAGTATGGGATTGATTACGATGAGACTTTTGCCCCCGTCGCCAAGATGACTACTGTTCGCACTCTTATCTCTGTTGCTGCTGCCCATCACTGGCCTTTGTTTCAACTTGATGTCAAAAATGCCTTTCTGAATGGGCATCTTGCAGAGGAAGTATATATGCGCCCTCCACCGGGTCTTTCACACCCTCCTGGTGTGGTTTGTCGTCTTCGCCGTGCTCTCTATGGTCTTAAGCAGTCTCCTCGTGCTTGGTATGAGCGATTTTACTCTGTTGCACTTCAGCTTGGATTTTGCCCTAGTCATCATGATTGTGCTCTATTTGTTCGGCGTACTTCTGTTGGCCTTGTTCTTCTTCTCTTATATGTGGATGATATGATCATCACTGGCTCTGATTGTAATACTATTGAGGAGGTTAAGCATCAGTTGTTTCAGGAGTTCGAGATGAAAGATTTGGGGTCTCTTCGATATTTTCTTGGTATTGAGGTTGCTACTTCTCCTACTGGGTATCTTCTTTCTCAGACTAAATATGCCCGTGATATTCTTTCTCGTGCCAATCTCACTGATGATAAGATTGTCGACACTCCTCTTGAGTTGCATGCTAAGTTTTCTGCTTCTGATGGCGTTCCTCTTGAGGATCCCACTTTGTATCGTGAGTTGGTTGGGTGCCTTGTGTATCTCACCGTTACTCGTCCGGATATCTCCTATGCTGTGCACATTCTCAGTCAGTTTGTTTCTGCTCCTCGCTCTACTCACTGGGCTGCCTTACTCCGTACTTTGCGCTACCTTCGTGGCACTTTGTTGCAATGTTTACTGTTATCTGCCTCTTCGGACTTGACTCTCCGTGCCTATGCTGACGCTGATTGGGCAGGTGACATCTCTGATCGCAAATCCACTTCTGGTCTTTGTGTTTTCCTTGGCGATTCCCTCATATCCTGGAAGAGTAAGAAACAGTCTGTCGTTGCTCGTTCCACTGCTGAGGCTGAGTATCGTGCCATGGCTCATGCTACTTCCGAGATCGTTTGGCTTCGCTGGCTTCTTTCTGATATGGGTGTTTCTCTTTCTGATCCAACTCCGTTGTATTGTGATAATCAGAGTGCTGTCCAGATTGCCCATAATTCAGTCTTTCATGAGCGGACAAAGCATGTTGAAATAGATTGTCACTTTGTCAGACAGCATCTTCAGGCTGGCACTATTACTCTCCCTTTTGTTCCCTCATCTCTTCAGTTGGCCGATTTTTTTACGAAGACTCATACTGTTGCTCGTTTTCGTTTTCTTCTTGGCAAACTTTCGATGCTTTCTGCGCTCGCATCCTCAGTTTGAGGGGGGGTGTGAATTATGTAGTTTATATTATTCGTTAAGGATAGTTTAGTACTTTAGGTTATTAGGGTTTCATTCTATTCTATTGCTTAAAAATCTTTGTACTTCTTTTGATTAATCAATAAGAACAAATACACAAGTTAGTTAACACATACTCCATAAATGAAATGCCTTTAACAGAGCAAGCGACATTGTTGATCTATGCTACAAATACAGATAAGCATAGGTACAAAAATTTTAGTAAGAACAATATTTTTCAATCTGAAATTGAAGGAGCATATGTTTTAATTGATGGACTATGTATCTATTTGTATATAGATATAAAATAAAAGCAATAAAATTACTGAGTTTACAGTGGAGCTTCAACCAGTTTCTAGCAACCACAATGAAGGAAGAGATCAAGGAGACAAGCCTACATGTTGAAATTTAAATATTAATTTTTTTCTATCACATACTTGTTCATGGTCCAGTTATGATCAACATCATGAATTTTTATTTTTATTTTTTGGAAATTCTTGACATTTGACAGAGGCAACCTTAGCCATAAAGCTAGTTGTATTTATCCAATTAATTGTTTCTATTGCTAGACAACTTCTTAAATTTCATACAAGCATTTCCAAGCAATGGTTGGGCAAATCTTAACAAAGTTGGTGTATATGATGTCATAATATTTGGGTCAATGTTTTAAAATTGAAATTGGTGGGATGACCAGGCCCACCAGTGCTGAATCACCACCATATTCCTAATTTTAATTTTTGAGACTTAATGCTAAAGAACAGGAACACAAAAACCGCACAATCTCATAGTAACCAAAATGCATTATGCATAGAACATTATATATGATTATAGTATCCAATGTTCTAGTCAATCACATTTGTTCTATCAAGGTGTCTAAAAATGTAAATGCACGCAATTTTAGGATCTCACCTAGTAATCAACCCTAATGCTTCGCAGAACCTTAATTTTCTGCCTTCTCTGCAAGCCTTTCAAGCGATAATCTGAAATTTCAAGCCGAAACTGAAATGATTACTCAACTATTCGTCATAGATCAAATAAAACCAATGAAAAAAAAAAAAAAACACAGAATTGATCGTCATCTTCAAGAGGATATGAATTTCCAGCCCAACCTATAACTAAAACAATTCAGTTTAAAACCTAATCAAAACTCGCAATTTCTAAGCTTCAAGAACTACGAATAAGATCCGACCAAGCAATGAATCGAATCAAGCCACCACAAATGTGGAATTGAATTCCAAAATTTGAATAGGATTTAGAGAGAGAAAGGTTAGATTTTCGTTCGTTTCGACTTTTCTCCATGGTTCGTTTCAGCTACGCGATGAGAGAGGGGGAGACAGAAAACTGAGGCAAGAGAGAGAGCTCTTGATAGAGCAAGAGTGAGGGAGGAGATCGAGCGAAGATCTAGTAAAGGTTTAATAAATTTTTTTCTAAATAAAAATATAATTTGTTGGTAAATAATAAAAATAATAAATACACTTATTATTTATAAGGTTTAACTTCCTTTTTTTTCTTTTTCTTTTTCTTTTTCTTTTTTGAGTAAAAATCATTTTTACAAATTTTTAAATATCATTATATCTTTCAAACTAGTTTTTACTTTAAAAAAATAGGAAATATATTTTAAAAACCAAACCAAATAAAGGTATTTTTTAGTAAAAGTTTTGCCACATGTTAATACATGCTAGGACGAAATCACACTTTTGTCTTCGGGGAGCCAAAATTTGATTAAAAATATGAGTAAAGTTAGATATCCACAATTATATGACCATGAATTGGACATTATATGGCAAAATTTGTGACAAATAAAAATTTAACAGGTAACTTGCAATCAATAGGTAAGTCCAAAAGACACACACACAAAAAAGAAAAAAAAAAAGGAAAAAAAAAAAGAGAGAAAATAGAAAATATAAGAATAAAAAAAATTACAAAAGACAAAAGAAAGAGAAGAGCTCATTAATTGCTTAAGAGTAAAAAAGCAGAATAAAGAAGAGTTGCGGGACTAATAGTAAATAAAAAAGAATACAATCAAACCAAAAGCAAGGGGCAACGACCCCTTACAATCTCCACATAGACCCATCTCCGAATGCATGCCATATAAGGTTACTAGTGTATGTTCATGCCTAAAGGTACGGTGTAAATAATATTTTGTTTGAATAATTTGCATATGTCATTCTCTCTTAAGCTAGGAACACTGAGAATCAAGCATACCTAATCTGTTTTACCATGCCTTCCAAAACATGAATAGATAACATACATTTGAGCAAGGGGATCCCCTTTATTATAAACACAACTTCAAATAAAAGGAACAACAAAATGGTGTTCTCCCTTTGGAGCACACCATGCTAATACGAAATAGTATTCTTGATCAAAATCTAAATAACAAACACCTTCAAATGTTTACCTCTCAAACCAAACCAAATCTATATAGGTTTCTACAACGTCAATCTGCCATAATCTTTAACTTTATACAACGTCAATCATTTTCAAAGTTTGCCAACGATAAAACCAAAAATAGTGTAAATTATGCCCTTGAGATTGTTGCTCACTCGAGATTGCCCCTCTTTCAACACTTATCAATCAAAGAAGTGCACGTTTAGTTTATACAACAATAAATACAAAATCATTAGAGAGATAAGAAAAACTTAAGCCTAAAGAAATGTAGACTTGTAAAAAGGCAATAAATATTACCATTCGCTTGTAGTCTTCATCCACTCGTAAAATAGAAAAAAAGCCAATATGATAATTAAAAGAGACTACCCAATTCAAAACAAACACACGCATTGTCACACTAATGAAATTTTTTTATAGACCACCCAATTCAAACCAAACACATACATTGTTGCAAAATAATAATTGGTTACCCAATGTAAACACTACAAACAAACACAACACATTATCAACACAAATACAAATTAACGATTGATAAAAATATTAATTTATAAAAATCAATCAATATTTTCTTTGGATTTTATTTTTTTCAACTCTTTCTTTTTGGAACTTCCTTTAATTGATCACATAAGGTTAGAGGGAAATTTTAAGAAAGACGTGTTTTTAAGAAAGAATTTAATAAAATAAAATTCAAAAAGCAAACTCTTCGCTTGGTAATTCAACAACAAACTCTAACTAACTTAATTCTCCCATCATTTACAAATCAATACAACTTAAAAAACCCCATTTATTTTCTTCCAAAAAGCCAAAGCCATTTACTATATCAGTTTAGTCCCATCAATTTTGTGTATGTAACCCTCCATCATCTTCTTCAATCTTCACCTACACCCATTCAGACTCATTTTGCTTCCAACCTTAAATAAATTTTGAATATTTGTTAAGCAATACATGACCATAAGCAAAATATCAAACCAGCCCCTTTGGATCTATTTGGTTAGCTCATGGGCAGTAGCCAACAAAATTTAGATTGAAATTAAATAAACTATAAGACTAAACTGATATAATAAAATTCAATGGATAAAACAACAAATCAACAGCATACAATAAGGGGACAATTGTTTATAGGGTCTTTAAAAAGTAATAGGCAATACTGAAACTATATATATATATATATATTTATCACAGCTCACCAATCCCCACTCCCAAATAAAGGGGAAAAAAAATAGAAAAACACAAAAAGCCCAATAAATATAGGAAAATCCATATCAGCATTTAAAGAGTATTTAGCAAACTCAGAAGTATTTATAGATCCGTATATATTTATGAGTATTTAGCAAAAAATAGAAAAACTCATAATATAGAAAAACCCATTTTATGAATAAAAAAATTAACACCCATTTCTCATTAAAGAATCAAACATTTCATTAACTGTGTGTGTGTGTTGAGTCAGTGCCTTTGAGACCAAAAATAGCAGGAAGTGTCTGGTTCATCCTCCTCAGTCACAACATTTAAAAAAGGAAAAAGAAAAAAAAAAGTACAATAAGATTACTTGCCTACAATTCTTAACTAATGTCTAATTCTTTGCCTTTTCATGAACTCTCTCAATAAGTCATCATCTCTCTTCGATGCCAAAACTATTCTTCTCTCATTGAACCAATTTCTGCTCATCATCTCCCAAAACAGCCTGGCATACAGAACTGGAATTAAAGGTCAACGATATTTAGATGATTGTTTAAACACCTATTGGCATAATGTTGTTTTAAATTGGGGTTCTGTTCCTAACAGAAAATTGACTATATGGTTAGGAATTATGTGATATAATATTGAATTTGGTTTATAAACATGTATATCCCAAGCAAAAGGAGCTTATTCTAGTTTGAATGAAACGAAACTTTGATATTTGTTCATACTATGTGATCTCAAAAGTACTGTACACATACCTTATTTGTTTGTCAGAAATCAAAATTATATTATGGGAATGGCTGTGAAATGATAAGTTTATTTATTTTTGAGTTGAACAGAAAGGTCTGGAACCATTATTCTGATATTGCTTTCATGGTTGGAGAATAATGTGGCCAAAATTGCCCCCATTGATGTTACAGGGGTTTGGGTTATTATTAGACCAAAATGGGGGCAATCCCTTTGAATGTCTTTTTATTCTTTATTTTTTATTGCAACACTATGGGCTTTTCTAAATTCTGATTTCATTCTTGTTTTGAGAGGGAATTAGAGTTTATTATTCTAGGTATCAATACTTTTCTGGCTCTCAATGTATTTGTGTCCCTCTCAAATGTAGCAAATCCCATGCTACCAAGTATTTGTAAGTGCATTCCTATTATAGAAAGTGGTTGTTATTTGCTGGCAAAAAAAAAAAAACAAACTGACTGAATCTGTACAATTTAGTGCTTAAAAGGAATGCATACCTTTCACTTCCATGTATTATTTTTCATTTATGGAACAGATATTGCAAGGAGAACTGAAAACAATTGGTGTGAACACAGTTTATATTCAACAATAAAGCAAAAAGTTTTGCGAGCAGGTAAAGAACAAATTTTTCTAACTCCTTCAAGATGCTCATGTCTCATAATTTCCTAAAATTCCAAACCAATATGAAGGACTCACAGACATTCTGTCAAAACCAATGGTAAAGAGGGTGCGAGCCTACATTTTCTAAGGCTTAATTTAGTTGGTAGTTTGGCAGAAAAACTTGGTAAAATTTTTGAGTCATGAAATTAGTTTGTCTTTTTTTTTTTAAAAAAAAAAAAAAAAAAAAAAAAAAACTTATTCCAATTAATTGTGAGTTGAAAGACTCAAGTAATAAACTATTATCAATCCAATGGAAAAAGGGTTTGCCCAGTTTCTATATTAAAAAAAAAACACCATTTATATCAAATTAGATCTAATTTGTCTCAGAACCTTGAAGCCATTGAAACAAAAAAACTAATGCCCATTAACAAAATTCAAAGAAAATGCAAAGAAACTGAAATTGAATCAAATCATTCAAAGAAAATGCAAAGAACTCGTCAAATGTCCACAATCAACACAATTCGAAGTGGTGGGAAAAATGAATGAATACCTTGGAAGAAGGCGCAAAGATAGACCCAAAAAATTCAAAAGATGATCAAGGTTACCTTGCGAGCAAAGTTCGAGATGCAAAAATCAAGGACTGGAGAACTGGAGAGCAGCATCGGACAAAAACAGATCAATTATCAGAACCTTGAAGCCACTGAAACAAAAAGAAAATTCATAAAACCCAATAACAGAAAAACTGAAATTGAATCAAATAATTCTAATTTTAATCAAAACCTAATAACCCAATTCTAATTTTAACAGGAGGATCACCCCAGGTTTGTGGCTGCTATGATAACAACAGGAGGATCACCTGTGTACAACAAAATAAAAAACTAACCAGTGGTAATAAAAAAACAGTCAATGGTGTTCTATAGAAAATTGGAAGAACTAACCAGTGTAGACTAAATGGTGTTCTACACTCAATGGTCACCACAACCAGTTCAAAAACTAATGTAGTTCTTGGTGCTTGGATAAAATGTATTAGATTGAGATGAGTTGAGTTTAATTAACAAAATTGTGGGTTTGGGAGAATGAAATTCTAATAATAACAGTATAGAGCCCAATGTAAATGACCCATAAACAATGTAAAATAACATTGAAGCCTCTGGATTGTAACAATAAAATGGCAGCAAAAAGAACACTGAGAATGAGAATCTAACCCTAACAATTGAAACCCAACTCACTGATAAATAAAAGAGAAAACCCAGATCACCTAATCTATCAAATTCAAATACCAAGATGACAGATCTCATCAAAGATTCAGAAATAATTAGAACTTAATCATTACACATGTTTTGCCACTTCTATATTTTCATATCTACCAAACAAAAATGGTATAAATACATAGATAAGGATATTATATATGTCAGGAATCATACCTGCTGGAGGAGATTGGAGAGGAGGCCGAAGAGCTGGGCATCTGCTGCTGCTGCTGCTTTTCCTTCAGCGCAGAAGAAAAACAAAAACCCATCTCATAATTAGTTTAAGGTTTAAGGTTTAGAAACACCAATCCAAATAAATTATAGGTGATCCAAAGAAAAACAAAGCCCATTGCTAACTGATATATATTTGAGAATCAAACCCATTGCTAACAAAACCCATTTAAGGAAAAACAAACCCATTGCTAAATAAATTATAGGAGGCCGAAGAAAAACAAATACATATTAGTTTAAGGTTTAGAAACACCAATCCAAATAAATTGCAAGCTACATAAATAAAAAATGAAAAAGAAACATAACAAAGAGAAGATTGTGAAGATCATCAAACCTGCAAGGGCTTCGAAGCAAAATTCAAAAACTCATAACTAAACCCATTGCTAACTGAAAGAAGTCAGTAATTCCCTCAATTACTCAATTACTCTCTAGAATGTTTAACCAAATATGAAAACCCATCTCACAATTTGAACACACACGTACTCTATACTAACTATTAATAATAAAAAAAAATTAGCTTATACAAAATATGTTATTAATCAATCAATAAAAACAAATAATCAAAAAGAAAAACAACCTCGCGAGAAGCTCAAAATGGTAATTTCCAAGAAGGTAGGTAAAAATGGTGTTATTAATAAATCATTACTAAACAATTCTCAAAATGGTGTTATTAAAATAAATCACTACTAAACAATTCTCAAAATGGTGATTTCCAAGAATGGTGATTTCCATCTGTATCATCTACTTATGTTAGGTAAAAATGGTGATTTCCAAGAAGTTACGTGTAATAAAATAAAGAAACAGAAATTCTAACATCTATACGTATACATAATCTATGATTATATACATGCACAATTCTCAAACTTTTCAACATCAATTGATTAGAAAAACCCAGCTAATAGTACTATCAATCACGCGTAGAAATCAGCAATCTAAAGCTGCAAAACCCAGAAAATCTATTGGATCCGTCAATCTCCAGCAGATCAATAAATTTCTAAATTACCATGAAATGAATTTGCACCCAAAAACAAACTGAAGGCACGGTGTAAATAAGCGTTTCTCCCATTCTCCTCCTCATTATTACATGCCAGGAGGAACTCACCTCCCATCCCACCATCTCTTTGAGGGATGAGATTGTATACGTGAAATTGAGGAATTAAGAAGAGTTTACAATTCATGACATAACTAATAAAATTAAAAGAAGGTACAAAATTTGATATGAGCAAAGAGTAAATTGGGCCTTTGGATTAAATAGTCTGAGAGTAATCAGAAATGTTCTATTTTTATTTTTTAATACCTCTGTCAGTTGGATCGCCTGATTTCTTTTCAGCAACAAGATCTGAATCCTCCGTTACAAACCCAAAAAAACTTAATCGGTTGCAAAGAGCGTTATATAATATGATAATCCAATCCACATTTTAGAGAGAGGGGGGGTTTACTTTTGGGCTGGTATTGTGATTTATGGGTGGAAAACGCCAAACCCACCAATTTTCCACCCATAAATCAAAATGGGATTGGTGGATATTTCTGTGATTTGGTGTGGCTCAAGTGTATGATAACATATTAAATAATGGGATTACTATCCCAATTGAGGATAGTGATTCCCTAGATTTAGACATTCAATTTAAAAATAAATAGACAAATAAAGAATGTTGATCCGGATCCAAACCCACCAATTTTTTTATAAAAAAAATGGAACCCAGTTTGGTGGCATATAAGCCTACCAAACTTTAACATATACTTATAATTAATATAAGAAAAAAATAATAAAAATAAAAATAAAAGAAGAAGAAGAAGAAGTAGAAGAAGAAAAAGAAAAAGAAAAGCCTATAAGTAAATAGACGATTACCTGAATATGAAGCTAAATTAGTGTGTCTGGGACGTGCTCTGTTGCAGAGTGATTGAGCAGCAAAAAAATAATTAATCTATTCAAAAATCCAAAATCAAACATTGGTACTAGCTTTGCACCCTAAAATACTTTAATCTTAATGTACACTTATTATAACCAATTGTAACAACCCTCGTCGCTGATTACCGAAAAACTACTGATTACTGTTAAACTGAGACTGATTATGAGAAGTAATTGAATTGATTAAAATACTGGACTGACTGACTGAGATCTGAAACTGAATCGATTGACTGTATCTGTTTAATTGCATGTTTATCTGTTTGACTGTTTAATTATCTGTTTAGTTTTTATGTTTAAACTGTTAATTGAAGGCCTTATCGGCGGCCGAATCCAAAATTGATTGATGTTCCATGATCAGTAGAAATAATGTGATTTTATGGTGTATTTATCTGAAAATTTATTTGGTATGATTAAACTAGATTAAAATATGTTAAATTGCATAGGTTGGCTTAAATTACAATCATGCCATCTAGTGGCCACTATCTAAGACCACATTTGAGACTTGTATACACTTAGACCAACATTTCATCAGCTTCATTCCCTTGTTATTGCCGATCTAGAGAGAGAGGAAGTGAAGGAGTTGTGTTTTCTTCTTGATTTGCTTGGAGACTTAGAGATTTTGTTAGAGAATTGCTATATTGAGCTTCTAGGCTTGAACTACAAGACTTAAGGTAGAGTTCTTGCCCTCTTGCTTTTGATTTAAGTCACTCCTTGCATGTTTGAGAGGAATATTGTAGTTTAGAGCCAAGATATGGCTTGTAATGTTGAATTGTAGCTAGAATCATGCATGCATGTTTGTATTGATGAATTTTGAGTTAATTTCATGGCAAATTGTCATATGCATGTTCATAATTAAGCTTAAGTCCATGTTTTCAACTTGTTTTGAAAAGAATGAGCTCATTAGAGCATGTTTTGAAGCATGAAAGTTGTTTAAAACTCATGCATGTCATGGTTGTAGCATGTTCATGAAATTTGGTTTGAATTTGGATTTAATTAAACACCCTTGGGCTTTGATTTACCAAATTGATCTTTGAAATATATAATGTCATGTGTTTACAAGTGTTTTCCAGAAAATTAGGCCAAGAGGGTCGAATTTGATGCATTTAAACTTGGTTTTTGGCTTGAAGGTGCAATCTGGGTTTTCCAGATTTTGCACTTCCGCTCGAGCAGGGGAAGTGCCGCTCGAGCGGAAAAATCGAGCTCCCAGCATCTTGCACTGTGCATCAGTCCGCTCGAGCAGAGGACTGGACGCTCGAGCGGAGGATTGGGTGACACGCTCGAGCGGGCGTCGAGCGTGAATTTCACCTATCCAATACTTTTTGGTCCGCTCGAGCGGGGGAGTTGACGCTCGAGCGGGGTCCTTTATTGTATAACCGCTCGAGCGGGGAAACCTGCGCTCGAGCGGGACTCTGTTTTCCTGAAAATTCTGAAAATGTTTTCTGAGTACATCTTTGCATCCTCATTCCATCCTAGGCATTCTTAGGCCTAGTTTAAGGCATCTTATTGAGGATATAGATGTAGAACACACCGAGGCAAATTAGGGATTAAGTTATTATCTTTCCCAACTGTGTGGCTTAGTGTGTGTTCAATCTGTAAACTGTGTAGGGTTGGCTTTCCGAGAGGACGCTCTAGCTTACCATAGCCCAGAACTCTATGAGTAACAATTGTGTAAAGATATGTTCAAAATGATTATTTTCTGAACACTGAACTGAACTGTTTACTGAACTGATATTGTTTACTGAATGAATGTATGTCCTATATTCTGAACTGTACTGTGGCATCCTTAGCACCTACTGTTTACTGTTACTGTTACAAAGATCTCTGTCGGTTCCCTCGTGGAACCACTACTGTTTACTGACTGATGGCCATCACTTACTGTTCGGTCTTTTAAGACCCGCTGTTTACTGTTATGCTAATGGATGTACCACATATGACTGCTTACTGTACCGAACAACTGATATACTGATTTAATGAACTGTTTCCATTACTGTAAGGACATTCATTCTAAACCCCTTTACGCTTTACGCTATTCACTGGGCTTTAGCTCACTGCTCATATATATATGTAGGTGTACAGGCACCGGACCAATGCTAGAAGCGTCGGGGTAAACTCCAGTTTTGTCAAGCTAACCAATGTGCCTCACTACGAGGTTCCGAGCCTGCCATGCTACGGCTTAGGGGTGTTTTTATTTCCCCGTCTGTCTCTGTACCGTTTTGTAACACTGTATAGACTGTACTGTACTGTTTTAATAGGGTTTTAGTCCCTGCTCTGACTGGTTGTATATATTGTACATACTGTCTGTCTATGACTGCATATACGTATGAAAAATCTTTTTGGCATACAGACTGTCACAACTCATTGGACATTGTTTATTTACTGTATTGGCTTCCGCCATGCCCCTGTACTCTGTTTTACTGTATTACGGTTAAGCAGGCCTTCGGTAATCTCGAATTACTGGCCGGTTACGGTGCTAAACCCATAGGGCCGGGTTTGGGTCGTGACCCCAATCCTAATAATTATGAGTTGTTTTGAAAAGTTGGTTAAAAGCTGATTTTTTGTATTTTTAGCTAATAATGTTCAAACCGAATTTAAATGACCCATAAACAATCTAAACTAACCCTAAAAAGATAGATGAAACATGACATTCAAATTAACCTCTAATGAACATAAATCATCAAAACACCATAATAAATCAACATAAATCAAATTAATTCACAATAATAATAATAATAATATTAATAATAAAATAAATAAATAAATACAGTAAAAAAATTAAATATGATAAAGAAAAATGAGACCTTGGAATAAGAACCAACGCCATAGATACTGCCCAATTCAAAGCTCTTAGATCTGGGTATGTTCCTCCATTGGAAGAATTGCTCTCAATCCTTAGCTTTGAATCAAAATCCTTCTCCATATTAGCTACTGCTCCAGACCCAACATTTCTCTCTCTAAAATTCCCTATTTAATATATAAAAATAGATACATATATATGTATAGTTTTTTCTGTTTATAAATATCAATCTCTCTCTTTCTCTCTCTCTCTCTCCTCTAATAATAGCACACACTCTCTATAAATCTTGGAAGAAGAGTAGGGTCATCGTCGTCGTTACGGCCTCCAAGTAATCAACAGAAGAATGTTGATATGGTTGAGTAGAAAGGTAGGGCCCATAGGGGGCATGTTGATGCAATGCCTACATCAAGGAATGTATAAAGACTGGTCCCTAAGAAGTAGAAAGAATAAAATAAACAAAAAAACTATTTTAGACCTGGCAAAAAAGAGATTAATGCAAGTTAAAAAGGGTAGAAAAGCTGGTGGAGGAAGGCAAGGTCACACATGAATAATGAATTAAGCAACACCCTTGCTTTAGGAAGAAGAAAATGTAACTCAAACTATCACACAAAAAGCCACGGTCAAACATAAATAATGAATTTGAAAAAGCAGTTCAGTTTATCAAATATTAATTCACAGAAAGAGACATTGTATCTAAATCTGGTAAAAATGATAAAAAGAAGTGACAACCTGTTCCAGCGAGCTTCCTTCTGTTTTTGATGCCTCATTTACTTCAAGTGACAACGCTAGTTCCAAGGCAATTCCCTTGCTGTGAACAGTCTGTTGTAACAGCAGTTACTGTACGAATTCCCTTGGCAATTCCCTCATCAGACAACAAAGCAAACACCTTAGATTAATCCCATTATTTACACCTTATAAGCATAAATGGATTTCCACCTTATAATTAAACACCTTAGTCCACCTCATATATTAAATGGATTTCCACACTAAAACACCTTAGTCCCTCTCATTATTTACACCTTATAAGCATAAACCAAGATTAATCCCATCTATATCAATGAATTTCCAAAAATGGTGTAACAACAAAATGCAATCTATGTGTTTACAGGTAATATATATTGATTATATATACATCCATTCTATATATATATATATATATATATCCATTATATATAGATCGTATATAATATATTGATTATAATATATATCCATTCTAAACCCGTGATTGCAATCAAACACTTGATCGCATATATAGAATGCAAATGCAATCAAAATGCAATATATAAACAATAGAATGCAAATGTTTCTATATATATGGATCGTATATAATATATATCCATTATATATATATATATATAAACAATAGAATGCAATCAAAATGCAATATATATAGATCCATTAATCCCATCCATATTTAGATCATGTGGAGATATATTTTCTGAGCACCAACACGTGGCCAAGGTGACGCCGACGTGTCAACCGAGGTGCCACATGTCCTGGTCATGATGCCGAGGTTATCTCGGCTAGGCCGAGGTTATCTGCGAGGATACCGGAATCCGAGATAAGCGGATATGGGACAAGAGTCCTAGATTGGGAGAAGACTTCAGTTTGGGTAAAGATAAGACTCTTAGAGAGTTTATCCTAATCCCACTGGGAGTCCCAGATTGGCAGTAATCCTAAGTCCATTAGGGCTAGGCTCCTATTGGGACTAGGATTGTATTGACTATAAAAGAGAGGCACCCTCATGGGTCTAAGGTATGGCTTTTGATATTCTGTCTAGTGAGTTAAGCACTATTGGTTATCTTTGAGAGATATGGAGTACTGACTTGATCGTCGGAGTACCCCCGGGTGGACGAGCCACCGCCGGAGACTATTCTTTCTATTGCAGGTCAGACAGGTGCCATCTATTCTGCTGGTGTTCTCCAGTTGAGTACTAAGTTAGCAGTGTGGTCAGAAATTGACACACACAATTTGGCGCCGTCTGTGGGAAAGAAAGGAGAATAGATGGCCATCACCGTACAAGATCAACGTGTTGAAAACGACGAGTTTAGCGAAGATGGAGAGTCTGTCGACATAAACGGAATGAAGACCCTTCTAGAAGGGGCGCGAAGACATGGGGCATGAGCGCTTCCAAGGAGATGACATTCAAGTATAGAAGAGCTCAGCCTAAGTGAGCAGATCCTGGATTTCAGGCCCCGGACCCCAGATCCGAAAGACAAGATCTTGGCCTAAATAAGCAGGTCCAAGAAGAGAAGAGCTCAACCTGAGTGAGCAGATCCAAGATTCCAAAAGACATGATCTCGGCCTGGATAAATAGGTCCGAGAAGAGAAGAGCTCAACCTGAGTGAGCAGATCCAAAATTCCAGAAGACAAGATCTCGGCACTTAAGTCCGAGAAGAAAAACGGCTCGCCGATACGAGGCTGAGGTAATGATGAATAACTTAGACTCATTATATGGCAGAGTCGAATCTTGCATATAATGGAGTTGAACTAAGTTGGAGTAACATAGGCTTTCCATGTCGGCAGAATCAAACTCAGGTTGAAACCAAGTAAGATCAACAGAGAAATCAAGGCTAACAACCTCGGCTTGAAACCAACTTCGGCGAACAAGATCACATGCACAAGCTTAATGTGAACATAAGTCCACATTAGGGGGCAGAGAGTTATAAATGATGTTTAACACTTGTTAAAATTTGTAGCAATTTACAAGTTGAAGTTAAACCGATGTTATGTTTAACACTTGTTGAAATTTGTAGCAATTTACAAGTTGAAGTTAAACCGAGATGATGTTTAACACTTGTTAAAATTTGTAGCAATTTACAAGTTGAAGTTAAACCGAGATGATGTTTAACACTTGTTGAAATTTGTAGCAATTTACAAGTTGAAGTTAAACCGATGTTATGTTTAACACTTGTTGAAATTTGTAGCAATTTACAAGTTGAAGTTAAACCGAGATGATGTTTAACACTTGTTGAAATTTGTAGCAATTTACAAGTTGAAGTTAAACTGAGATGATGTTTAACACTTGTTGAAATTTGTGGACAAATTACAAGTTGAAGTTAAACCGAGATCATTGTTTAACATTTGTTGAAACTTGAGAAAAGTTTACAAGTTAAAGTTAAACCGAGATTATGTATGACAGCTCATACGCGTGAACAGGTTCTTGGAATTCTTGTTCTTTAAAGAGACATGTCGGCCTTAACGATGATCTCGACTGCGATACTTTAAGCCGACATACTGGAAAGTACCGATATAGGTTCCATCACCTCAGAATGCCGAGGTAATAGAACCTAGGGGGCAGTTGTGGGGATATATTTTCTGAGCACCAACACGTGGCCAAGGTGACGCCGACGTGTCAACCGAGGTGCCACATGTCCTGGTCATGATGCCGAGGTTATCTCGGCTAGGCCGAGGTTATCTGCGAGGATACCGGAATCCGAGATAAGCGGATATGGGACAAGAGTCCTAGATTGGGAGAAGACTTCAGTTTGGGTAAAGATAAGACTCTTAGAGAGTTTATCCTAATCCCACTGGGAGTCCCAGATTAGCAGTAATCCTAAGTCCATTAGGGCTAGGCTCCTATTGGGACTAGGATTGTATTGGCTATAAAAGAGAGGCACCCTCATGGGTCTAAGGTATGGCTTTTGATATTCTGTCTAGTGAGTTAAGCACTATTGGTTATCTTTGAGAGATATGGAGTACTGACTTGATCGTCGGAGTACCCCCGGGTGGACGAGCCACCGCCGGAGACTCTTCTTTCTGTTGCAGGTCAGACAGGTGCCATCTATTCTGCCGGTGTTCTCCAGTTGAGTACTAAGTCGGCAGTGTGGTCGGAAATTGACACACACAGATCGTATATAATCAATGCAATCAAAACACAATGATTTACCTAACATTACTAAACAATAAATCATCCGAAAAACACCTCTTCGTAATTTCTGATTTCAGAGTCAAAACAACAATTAAAACAACAATCGAAAATAACATGTTGATAGAGCAAAAGAAGAGCAAAGCAAAGAGGGATTGGTGGAAATTAGGATTGGTGAACAGGATAGAGCAGAAGAAGAGCAAAGCCATGATACATTCAGATCAGATTGTTCACCACAACCAAAAACTAATAAAATGTATTAGTTTATTCAAAAAATTGTGGGTTTGAATTGAAGCAACGATGGGTTTGAATTAGCCTCTGGAACTGACCCATAAACAATGTATTAGCCCAATGTAAATGACCCATAAACAATTGAAGCCTCTAGAACTGAACAACTTACCTTTGTTGAACCGAAGAACGATGGGTTTGAATTGAAGCAACGATGGGGAGCCGAGCAAAGAGGGATGGGTTCAGCCAGGAGGATGGGTGTCGATTTTCAATGGCGGCGATGAGCGGAACTCAATCAACGATGGGTTTAAATTGCAGCAACGATGGGTTTGAATGGAGCGGGTGCGGGTGCGAGTGCAAGGAGGGTAGGTGTCGATGAGCCAAGTTCGATCTTCCCCTTCAATGGCGGCGATGAACGAACGTGTAGAGAGAGAACGTGTAGAGAGGGCCAGATGTGTAGAGAAAGAACGTGTAAAGAGAGGCGTCTGTTTGGGCAGACGTGGAAGTGAGAGAGAGATGAGCGTTTGGGCGGGAATCAAACACATCTCAACCATTGATATTTATTAGAATGGATCTAAACCCTTAATTCAAAATGTATCTCTCATACATTTTAAGACATTTTCAAAAAGCCTTTTGCCTTATTATATAGATGATATTTTACAACATGAATTATATTTTGTCTTATGTGTAAAAATTACACGACCAATTTTTACAAGTCATAAAAGTATACATTTTTAATAGCATATTTTTGCATGTCGTAAATATACAAATCAATAGCTTACATAATATGTATGTCATTATTGACAAAGTATTAACAGCTTGAAAAAAAAAAATGTCGTAGAATACACTAATTACGACATGCATTTGAAGCATGCCGTTAACACAAAGCTGTAAAAGTTCATTTTGTGGTTATTATTTTCTGTACACTAGCCTTCATTACATCTTTCTTATGTATAGGGCCTATGTTTTACCACTAACAGGTATTTTCACGGCTGGTGATTTCAAGAACTCCACCAACGCTTCAAATGATCCAAGAGTAGAGGCCTGAACACAAACTCCTCGCCACTCTTATCAATCTTTCTCAATGCTAACCTTATATCTTCCATGGCCACATCCTTGATATCTTCTAAATCATAATCAGGCCCCATCACATATAGAGCAGTGCCTGCAATCGCTTGCTCAAGGCCCTAAAAGGAAAAAATAGATACAGTAACAATAAGAAGAAGAAGAATACATTTTGTCAACAGGACCACAATTCACAATGTTCACAATGAATAAAGCTGGTAAGAGTGTGCCAAAGAGTGTTAGTTCGGATTCTCCATCTATGTTTTACACTATATGGATAGGCATGCAATAAGGCACATGTACATGTGTCAGAATTATAAGTCTAGTTACCGGATGAGGTGGTTCATTGAAATGAAATCTCTCAAAAGTAGGTAATACAAAGATGAGGTATTACTCTACAGAACTCACTCCCATCATTTGTGTAAGCCTCTACAATTTGAGTTTCTGATCATCTTATCCCTTTCATATCATAGCTATTCAGAAACATCATTTGTATTTTTGAAATAATATATGTGAAGCTGAAGTAGGTGGAGAAGGAAACAAAATCAAAGTATAATGAAATAAATTTATGTTGAATATTGACATTACCTGTGCAGTAATCTTGATACCCTGGGCAACCTTGATTCTTTGTGATGCAAAGTACCTTGAAATAGAACACCACTAATGGTCAAATACTTAATTGGATAAATTCAACCTGGATAAATTCAACTTGGGTAAATTCCACTTTGCACCAAATTCCACTTTGGTCCTTACATATAAAATCGTGGCAATCAACCTTTACATTTCTGGTCAAATTCAACTTTAGAGCCTACACATAAAATCGTGATAGTCAACCTCATGCACTTCTGGTCAAGTGTCAATTTCCCCCCTTTTATTACTCCATTGTTTAAGTCTTTAAGAGAATCTAGTCATGTGACATGCATGTGACTATGAAATTTTGATAAGAGAGGAAAATCATCATCATTTCCTACCAATGTACATTGTCCTACGTGATAAACATATAAGAGTTATATAATACAATATATATATGTTCTTATGTTGAAAATTGGGACGAAGAGACAAAAAAATAAAGCTTTTGAAATAAATAAATAAATAGAAGTAGCAAAGAAATCGAAGAGAAATTGAGAGGAATAGACAAAAGACTGTATTACTGTGAAAAATAGAGTTTCAAGATTCCAATTTTTGTAAAACCCTAATTCATCTCCTTAATCGTTCACAATCAATGTTTTATTTTAACCGAATACAGTCAAAATATGATGTAAATTTTGAAACGAATGTGTATAGACAAAAAATTTGAGTATTTTTCCTCTTTTGCCCTCATTTTGTAGTCATATGCCTATCACATTACTGACTTTTGTTAAAGAGTACACGGTAGAGTAACAAAAGGGTTACATTGACACTTGACCAGAAGTGAAGAGGGGTTGACTGTCACGATTTCATGTGTAGAGATCAAAATGAGATTTGACCAAAAGTGCAAGAGGTTGACTGATGTAAATTACACTTGCAAAAGATTAATTTGAGTTAGGGATAAATCGAAATTAAAAGTATATATACCAATACTAAGTGTGTGAACTAAAGATTAGTATATATACCTACACTAAGTGAGTGAACTAAACATTTTGGGTGAGAAAAAATAGAATCTCTGGAAACAAATTCATCCAATATAGAAATTTTGTAAAAAAAAAATTATGTTTGTATATCATTACCATATTTGTTTGCATTAGTGGTCAAACCCCCTTACTCATTACAAAAAATAATTGTTAGGATCCCAGAATTATTTACGCAGAAAAATTCCCTAATAAACATTGGAGGGTGGAGATTTATTTCAAGCGTGGACTCCATTACAGAATTAAATCTAAACTACACAATAAAATTCATGGATAAATTCTAGACAATTTGTATGGGATCCTAGAGTATTTAATTATCAAAAATACCATCACCTTCAAAGCATATTACCTTCTTCTTCATCATCTTGTTCCTCATCAACTCTCATAACTCCCGTCCTTTCCTTTCCTATTCCATTCATGGCTTCCAACCAAACATCTCTTCATAAGTCCATAAACTCAACCCACATTCATGATATTCAGCAACAAACCACTCTAGAACCAGAGAAAAAAAAAAAACGACTTTGACTACTCCAAACAGTTCTAATGGCTCCGCGCTGCGGTCCTAGGAGCCATCAACGGGTTGGTCTCCATTGCCTCTTTAATGATGGGTGTTGGAGCTATCAAACAAGACGTTAAGACCGTGATCTTAACCGGCTTTGTCAGTTTAGTGGCCAGTGCTTGTAGCATGGCCACAGGAGAGTTTGTCTTCATTTACTCTCAACTCTGACATAAAAGTGGCTCAAGCTAAGAGAGACAAGAAAAGGGTTGGCAGTGGTAGAGAGAAAAAAAAAGAAAAAGATGAGGCAAGACCAAGTCCACTGCATGCAGATGTAGATGCAACTTCGGCTATTGCATTTTCAATGGGGGCAATGGTGCCATTGCTAGGGGCATCATTTATAAGGAATTATAAGGTGAGAGTAGGGGTGGTGGTTGGAGTAGTGAGCATGGCTTTGGTAGTGTTTGCATGGTTGGGGGCTATGTTAGGGAAGGCACTACCAGCCAGGTCTATTGTGAGGGTTTTAGTTGGAGGTTGGTTGGCTATGGCCATAACCTTTGGATTTGACAAAGCTTGTTTGTTCAAGTAGGCTGTAATGAACTCTTGTATGTTTAGTTTTTCAAAAATGCTATATGCCATAAATATTTATCTTGGAACCCGCTACAAAAGTGAGGTATATAGAGTAAATTTAATGTTAATGAAATGTAAACCACACACTTAATGAATGTAACTCATAGATTTACATTTTTTGGATAATTTTCTATATATTTTTTTTAGGGAAAATTAGTCTAAGGTCCCTCTCCCATTTTTAGTAATGAAAGAGATCCACAATATTATTTTGTGATGTCTAAAGTCCCTTAACCCCCAACACCCACATATCACAGAGAAATTTGATCCCCTAAAATCAAACTGCCTTTCCCTCTCTTCCTCTCTCTCTGCTATTCTCTCTCCGACAAACTCCACCTCCATCGCCTTAGTTCATCGTCTTCGTCATCTTCTCCAACTCTCTCTCTTCCGTCAAGCGAAGCGCAAAGCATCCTTATTCATGGACGATTTCACCGATATCGAAATCGAAGCATACCGCGACAAGAAGACAACCCAATGGTGGGAGTGAACAACAATATCATCACCATCAAGGCCGATGATGGAAGTGATATTGTCATTTTCATATTTGAAAGCCCTAGTAAGCTTCTCTTGGTTCTTCCTCCTCCGGCTTCGTCCTTTAATGGTCCTAGAACAAGGTCTCTCTCTCTCTCTCACATAACTCATACACATACAAACATCTATATATATAGTATGAAGTGAAACTGTTTGACAAAATGCTTCTTAGAACTCCAAACACATAACTGTAAGATTTGATTTGACAAAACTCTTCTTAGAACTGTAAAACATATAGCTGTGAGCTTTGAAGCTAACCTATTTGATAAAATGCTTCTTAGAAAAACAATCACAATTTTTTTTGGTTTGTTCAAAACACAAAAAAAAATTGTGATTGCTTTTGGTTTCTAAGTAGGCCAATTTTCTCTGGTTTGTTCAAAACACAAAGAAAATTGTGAATTTTTTTTTTGGTTTCTAAGTAGTCCAATTTTCTCTGATTTGTTCAAAACACTAAGAAAATTGTGATTGTTTTTTGGTTTCTTAGTAGCCCAATTTTCTCTGGTTTGTTCAAAACACAGAGAAAATTGTGATTGTTTTTGGTTTCTAAGTACGCCAATTTTCTCTGGCTTATTCAAAACAATCACATATGATTGTTTTTTGTTTCTAAGTAGTCCAATTTTCTCTGGTTTGTTCAAAACACAGAGAAAATTGTGATTGTTTTTGGTTTCTAGGTAGCCCAATTTTCTCTAGTTTGTTCAAAATACAGAGAAAATTTCTTTGGTTTGAAGAGAATTTCTCTAGGAAGTCCAGAGAAATTCTGGAAATTTTTCCGGTTTGGAGAGAATTTCTCTGGGAAGTCCAAAGAAAACTAGAGAAATTTGCAAACCAAAGAAATTTGTGCAAACCAGAGAAATTTGCAAACCAGATAAATCAAATTTCTCTAGAAAGAAATTCTCTGGATTGAAATTTCTCTGGATCGATGTGTGAGGGGCCTTAGACATTATGAAAATATTGGATGTCTTTTATGCTATAAAATCTTAATACCAGGGACCCTAAAAAAAATCCCCTTTTTTTATGTGTTTAGTATTGTTGTTAGTTTTTATTATGGTCATTAATAGATTTACTTTTTTGATTTTTTTTTTGTTTTATTTTATTGATTCTGATTTTTATTTTATCACTATTAAGCTCTAGCATATTAATTCATAATGGAAAAATCCATAACTTCTGGTTATTAGCTTTCTTGCTCGATTTTGCGCTACACTTTGCAATTTGGTCCAACGAGACTCGAATTATTTTTTGTTAATCTATATTATTTTAAATATATGTAAATAACAAGTGTTCACTATTTCATAATTTAGAGATTGACCCTTACTTTTGAATTTATCCCAATTTCAACCTTATGCTTAATTATATATATATATATATATATATATTATATTGGGCAAACTTCACTTTATCCCCCTGTGGTTTGGACCGGATGCAGATTACCCCATTGACATTCGGAAATCACCACATAACCCCTATGTGGTTTGTGGACTAAAATGCATAGTTAGCTTTTCCATCCAAATTAACAGGCTGTGAGGTTCATACGCCCATGAAGAGAGTAAGCTATGTTTTATGACCAAAATACCCCTTACACATCTTTAAATTTACAAAAGCTTGCCATTCTTCTTCCTCCTCTTCTTTCACAAAACGAACAAGGTTGTTTCTGTAACCCTCCATTTTTCTTGATTAGAACTAACCTTTACAGCAACAAAAATGGTGATATCAAGCTGCTAAAGATGCTTTTTGATTCAAGATGCTCCATCTCCATCAATAGGCTCCAACTCTAGATCAAGAGTGTTCATGATCTTCGGCCAATCTGGGTCTCTACCATGGAGCAGACTGTGGAAGAAAAATGGAGTGTTTCATGCTCAAAATTCCAAAATAGCAGCTGAGCCAGCATATTTGTTCATGTCCGCGAACCAATGCACCGCTCTCGCAATTTGGTTGGTTTATTCGACATCTCTTAAGAGAGAGATCAATTTGTTGTAGACAAATCCAAGCCCAATTCACATATACAAATCCAAACCCATTTTTCTGATCATATTCAAACCCAGTTCACATATACAAATCCAAACCCATTTTGGTTGCTATTGTTTTGTCCCAATTGGATGATTCATTTCAGTTTCTTTACCCAAATTTGTAGCAAAAGTTCTTCCATGACTACCTTGTCAACCTCTACCTTGTTGAGCCATCGAATCGAAATCAAGACTGAACATAATTTGTATTACAAGCAGATCAATTGTAACATAGATCAATCTCCAAATCACAGAAACCAAACCTGAGTTGAATGTAAATCTCCGTCACGATTAACTCGATCGCACTCATAAACATGCGAGCTAAAGGATCTCAATCGTAAAGTCGAAGGTCAAAGTTCAATCTAGAAGATTGAAGTATACTAGCTTCCGATCAATCCCAAAATCAAAGAACCAGCTCTGTGATTGTGTTCTTCAAGGGTTTTAGATCCAAATAGGGTTCGGATATAAACCAAGAGCTTCAATCGAGTTTGGATCTCAAATAGGGCTTTAAAATAACAAAAAAATTTTTAACATAATTCCAAATTTTTAACATAACAAAAATTTCTCTTCTTCTTCTTTTCTGTCTGTGTGTGAATATATATATATATATATATGTATGAATATTTGCAGGTTTAAAAGAGAGAAGAGAAAGAAGACGGTGGTATAAAGGTTTATTTACACGTTCTGTTAACAGAAGTTAGCGTATGTTTTAGTCCACAAATCATATGAGGGTTATGTGGTGATTTCTGAATGTCAGGGGGTAATCCACACCCGGCCCAACTACAAGGGGGTAAAGTGAAGTTTGCCCATATATATTTTAGCTTGTTTTCTTCATTTTTTTTTTATCTTATTTAATTCTTTTGTACTAAATTAATTATACATAAAAATATATATATTTTTATACCTTGGAGGGAGGTAATGGTTTGCCTTGTGCTACCTTAGGGCCCAAAAAAAAATGAAAAATAAAAAATAAAAAAATGGAGAAAAGATGGAAAGAATATAAAAATGGTTCAAAAGTCTTCATTTCCCCCTAATTTGGGGATGCTTGTCTTGTACCACTTCCTTAATCCAACTAGATTCTAACCATGCATCATTAAGGTCCTAATTAACCTTGATTAAATTTTCTAATCATCCTTCATTCCATCCCAATTCAACTAAATCCAAACCTTTCAATTCAAAGCCTGTTAGAAGAATATACTAAAACCATGTTTTTGTATAATGGAACATAGTATTTGTTTTTGATAATATCAATTATTCTAGTTTTAATGAGAATCATTGTGGGTAATATTTGCATTGTATTATTTGTCTAATGTTCTGCATGTGTGTCTTCTATTCTACGAAGTATGTGATCTGGTGTGTAGAGTTTGGTTTACACATGGAAAATCAGATCATTAGTTCTTGTAGAATATAAGTGGTTCACAGTCTAAAATGGATTTGGACACACTGTTATCCTAGGTAGGCAACCAAGAGGGGGTGAATTGGGTTTCTAAATAAATTGACAAATTAAAAATTAACCCAAATAATAAATAAATAAACATGCTCAACAATATAAAATAAAGTAATTAAATAAAATTAGCAAAGGGAAGAGAAATCAAACACAATTATAGTGGTTCGGCACACCGGACCTATGTCCTCTCCCCAAGTATCCTCCTTAGGAATTTCTCCACTATTTTTCAAATAGTAATTACACCACTAGATCCACGGGTGCTAGTGAACCTTTATAACAAATGACCAATCCCAATCACTCCAACTAGTTTAGAATCCGGTGCCTAGTCACACCTAACCAAGTAATTTTATCTCAAAAATCACACACAAAAATATCTCAACTAGTTTTGAATCCGGTGCCTAGTCACACCTAACCCAAGTGATTTTATCCCAAAAAATCACTCACAAAAACTCTCTTTTTACAAGAATAATATGAATAAGGGATAGAAAACTCTTTTACAATTTTGCTCAAACTCTTAATAAATTTTCTCACAGAAAATATAACTCAATGAAGTACAATACAATATTTGAGAATATTTCAATATCATAGATTTTTCTCTTCTTTACTTCCTATTTTTCTCACACTAAAACACTTCTATATATAATAGAAAATATATCCATTGGAGAGCAAGCTCCTTCTCTGACTTTGTGACACTTCATATCCGTTGGAAGACAACGGGCCAATTTCTTCTTTTCAAAAATTGCAGGTGGAGGTTGGAAAAATATAGCCAAAGGTCGCTTTCAATAAATAGTAAAAACAAATTTTCAAACTTCCCCGACAAAAATAATAGTGCACAGTAATTGCATAGTAACATTTCTATTAAAATAATTGACTACATAGTAAAATATTTGTATGCATAGTTAAATCACTTTAAATAATATTTATAACAAATATATCATATAACAAATATTTTAACAAATAATATTGTGTCAAAAAATATAAAATATAAAACATCACAATTTATCCCATAATATTTTAGACATTATCAAAATCAAACCATATGATTAACACACCATTGGTATGACTGTAGCATGGTGTTTGAGTAGGTCTGTCTTGACTACAGGAAACGATAAAGTTTCAACTCATTGTGCTAGTACACTTTGTGTGTATTGAACAGGACCGTTTTGGGATAACTGTTCGTGTACTGATTAAATAAGACAATCTATATCCCATAGTTATTATGAGTGTTTATGCTCTGAATCTGAAAACAATTAATAAACATGTGCATTTAATGTTAGTCATTTTGATTCATAGAAGAGTGAGATCCTTTATGGGTCAATAAGCTTGGTGAGTTGGGTGACCGCTTTATGTGTATGGTGGATATTGATTATTGGTAGAATCCATGTCCCGGTTTAGGGATTGATAATACCCCCTCAAAGAAGCTTATAAGTTTTGATTATGTCGAACCCTGCAAGTGGACTTTGCATCCAACATATCAAATATGATAAGTGGAAGGTCTTAAGGAAATATAAAGAAGTCGATTAAATTTAATTGTCAGCAATTTATTTAGTTGACAGGTATTAGTTATCTTAAAGTGGGGAGATAAATAAGCATTTAATAATGAGGAGCTCGAAATATAATTTGGAGATTAAGATAGAAGTGCAATTATAATTCTTTAGTGGTATGACTAATAATTTATGAAATTATGAATTATAATTCAGGTTGAATTAAGTTTTCTTAATTCCATAGGGAGTGCTAATCCTAATCTACTCCTAATGGTTCCTGCCGTAGCCTATATGTGTGCGTCCTTGTAGCTCTCTAATATGACATACAATTTTCGGGTTTAAAAAGAGAGCAAGGTTGTTCACGTTTTTGGAGCCCACACACAGTTCGTGATCAGGCAGCAGAAAGGAATATGGTAGAAGATCGTAAGATGCAGTTGAGTTCGGAGTTCGTCAACTACAATCTTCTATTCAAGATTTAAACGAGATCAAACTAGACAAATTTCGAAGGTATAAACCCTAATTCCGACTTGCAGGGTTTTATAGATCACTATAATTTTTTTTTGGGTCTAATATGTATGCGATATCACTAGGTCTTGGGTATTTGGTCCTGACAAAGCCAACCAAGGCCAAAATGGTAAATTCACCACTTTTTTCCTATAAAAAGGTTGAACCCCCTCCCTTTTTCTCATGTTTCAGCCACCCATAGAGGGAGATAGGGAGAGAGAAAAAATAGGGAAGAAAGGAGAAGGAAGAAAAACTAGTTTGTGCATCCAAGTAAGACCACATTCCCCCTCTGTTCTTCTCCACCACTTCTAAACCTATACTTTCTACTTCTAAGTGATAATATATGTACAGTATATGTGATATCATGTATTGGTATGATAGTTTGATCATGCATAGTATAAAGATTGTGTTTTGAGCTTGTTTCATTCTTTAATCGGTAAACTAGTTTTAAGGCTCATGAATATACTTTTATATCAAACTTCCATGAACTGAAATTATATTTTAATGGGGTGTTATTTGGAGTATGTAGAGCATGTTTGAATTTTGGTAGAGCCTAAATGTGTATTTTATTTTTATAGCCCAATCAATTTTCATAGGTTTTTGGCCAAAGGTTTCAGGAAAACAGACCTCTTGTTCCATTTTTATAAAATTCCAGAAAAATCCTGTTAAGTTGATTATTACGACAAAATTTGAATTTGGATATTATCTTTCTACTAAAATTTATCTGAGCAAAAATTATCGAGCAGATTGTGAGAAAAATCATTTTTTTCTAACGACCGAACATAGTCCAAACAATAGTAAATTTCAGACGCTATAGTAATCTTTTTTTGCTAAGAAGCACAGACACGGACACGTGGACACGTAAATTTTTAAAAAATGCAGGACACAACATGTTGAGGACACATTTAAAATATATATTTTTATATTTTTATTATATGTATATTTTTAAATATTTAATATGTATTTTATATCAAATATTTAATTTTATCAAATTTATCAAGCTTAGGTCTGTTATTTTAGTAAAAAAATTAAAAACTTTAAATTTTTTTTGAAGAAAATAGTACTAAGCGTGTCCTCAACGTGTCCCTTGAGTATCCCTAGCATGTCTCAACGTGTACGAAGCGTGACCAACTCTTTCTAACGTATCCAACATGTGTCCAGAGCGTATCCGGTGCGTGTCCGTGTCCAACACGTGTCGGACACTTGTACGCGACCTCCTTAGAGGTGTCCGTGCTTCATAGTTTTTCTGGTTTTGTAAATTGGAGATGAAACTAGACTCTTTGTTTTATAACTTATAAAAAATATTAGCCCCATCGGAGTCCCGGAATTAGTTTTACAAAATTTATTTTCCTACCACTGAATCTGAAATTTTGAAAATATTGGTATATGTGCTCTACTTTGTGGAATCTCACAACCATGTCTTGTTTCTTATTTTGTTTTATCATTGTGATATCGTATATACCTCTTTAATAGTTTCCTTTGCTCATGTTTTAGTTGTCTTATGTTTAGTATAGATTTTGCTCTTCATTATTCACCTTTGTTTCATAATGAACTTAATGAAAGGGGAAACGTCAAAGGATGGTAATGGGGTTCACGTTCACCTTGTAACATTTTGGAAATATAATTCAGATTGTTATTTTGATAATGAAAAATTGATGGGACGTGTTCCCTTTTTTAGCTAAGTCTTGCACAAGTAGTTTTGACGTTAACTTTGGGATGGCACGGACATATTCAGACTCTATGTGGTGTTTTGGAGAGACAATGTTGGGTCTCAGGTTAGGAGACAACTAGAAGGTATACCCCTACGGAGGGATAAGGTTGGGCCCAATGGAGGTAAGGGGTGACTTCAGGGCGTAATACTTATGGAGTTTTTGCCGTCTCTTTTGAAGTCCACCGATGGCATTGCACGGTATATAACCATTGCAGGCATTCATAGCAAGATCTACAAAGTAGCAAAAGAGGGAATGCCAAATAGTCCAATGTCTAGTCCTAGCGGTTGGGAGGACAGGTCTCTTCGAGGGACTCTAGTGGCCTTATATGTTACTGTTGCAGCTAACTGTTATTGTATAAGTGTTACTAACCTACTTATCGTTGTTGTTTATGACTGTGCATTGTTGTAATTGTATGTATTTCTTATTATAACTCTATCTATTTAAATTACCTATTATACCTCTACTTGTTCATATTGTCTGTACTCGTTTGTTTTACTTGGGGGTGTAGATAGTTGGGGTTTTGGAGGGTGTTTTTTCTGGGCTTTACAGCTCACGGTTTTATTGCCCTGACATCCAATGCCAGGTACTAAGGATTCTCATGAACAAAGAAGATTTCAAGAAAGAGATCGGGAAGCTGTAGCAAATGTGGATTGCATGTCTGATTGCTCATCTCTTGTAGTCCTTTGTTTCATTTGTAATTTATAGAATTAGGGCAATTTCATTTGTAATTTACAAATTTCTTGTGTATTATTGTTTATCTTTGAATGTGTAACCTTACAAAAACCCCGTATTTACTTATTATTAAATCTCTTGTGTCCCCGATTTTTGGAGCGTCACAAAAAAAAAAAAAAATACAAGCTAAAAACATCATTTCTGAGTTTCTAAATAATCAACTTTTTCAATTTATTTAAGTTGTTTCTGCCTCATAGACTATAAACAAAATCTACACCAACCACTTTTGACACAAACTTCCAAAATATAAAATATAAACAACACTATAAGCTGCACTATACAACATCATATTATTCTAGGACTCTTTAATAAATTTTTTCATGTTTTAATCAATTGGTAAATTCAAAAATATTTTCACCCCAAAAATGCCCAAATAACTTCAAAATTTGATCTCAAAGCAAGATTTTGGCAACTCAAGATTCACCCAAATAAAAGACCAAAAACAGGAATTTAGCGTCCCTAACCACCATTATCAATGAACTATTATACCCTTCGGTTTCCTTTCCAAAATGAAAAAGAAAAGATTGAAATTGATCTCCTTTTCCTGTAATGTTACTACTGCTAAAGAAACTTGAAGAAAAATGAAAAATTTTGTTAATCCAAGAATTTTCTCTATACTAACTTTAAACCCATAATGGAGCGTGTGAATCTCTTGTTCCTCTTTTACATCTTATACTATTGGGTTCACTGTTAGTGTGTACTACAAAGAGCCCCAGACAACTGCAATATCACTTGGCCAAGATAGAGAAAAACTGGTGGTCTCTATTAATATGCAAGGTCTTGGTAACCAAAAAAAAGAACTCAAGAAACAGAGGAACAAATGAAGAATTTAATGATTGCTTAAATGTATAGAAAAGAATCATTAAAGAAGTGCTTAAAAAGACAGATAGATGTTAAGCCATCTTCTGACAGGTACATCATATTACTCTCATCTTTGTACTACTGCATCGCTTTCATACAAAGAACCTCCTTGTTTATGATCACATCAATAAAATTAACAAAATCCCAACCACCAAAAAAAAAAAAACCAAATAGCAAGGAAGGTTGACTTTGTTGTGATTGTAAAGAAAGGGCAACTCATTTTATTGTATCTTGAAGAGGTTTTTCAGTTTCAAAACCAGCTTCCACTCATCAATAGACAGGTCATCCTACAAAATTTTCAGTTGCAGTAAGCAACCAGATGCTATTTACCATCCACGTGCTACACAAAACCACTTGGATAATTCAATTCTACTTACCCAATAATTAGCTTTAAGCATATCAATCGACTTCCGAGAGATATGGCTGACGAGCTCATCTTCAATCACAAAATGCCTGCTGAACATTTTTTGTTGCTCCACAGGATTGCTACCAACTACTGCAGAAGCACAAAAAGGTTACCAGTGAGCCCCATTTTATTGTCCAATTATTAACAAAGACATGACAGACTGATTTGAACTCATGCAACATACAAAAATCCCAAAAATACTGACAGACATGTCAAAAATCATGTAGATGTACAGATCTCATGCCTTTTTTTTTTTTTTCTTTTTTTTTATCAGAGATCTCATACCTTAATAGCCACCTTCTGACCCTTTTTAGCATAATGAACTGGCTTGCGATTATTCCCAATGGATGCAATTCGACCAATATCAATAAACTCCCTCTGAGGTATACAAATTGGATTTCCAACCTGTGTAAAGCAGTCTACACGAAATCAGATGCAATTTTGACACAAACTGACAATGAATTTGCATTTATTTTTTTATCTTTTAACTTGGGGGCAAATTTGAAATTGTTGCTAGAAGTCCATATGCAATAACTTCCAAATGATTTTACATGTATCTGAGCTTGCAGTACAACCGAAACTTCAAAGCCAATGCCCAAAATACCAATAACATTTCTGATATATCTAGAAGGGAAGAGATAAACTTGTCAACATAGCTGGGAGACTGAATCTTATCCCATGTCAAAAAAAAAAAAAATTGAAAATTATGAATTACAAACAACAATTTGAGTTGACTAAAATGAGTGAGCAATTTTTTCTCTCCCCAACAAGCAGCGCCCACTAAGCACCTGCTAGGAAATCGAGCGCTTGCATTCTCAAAACTATTAAAATTCCAGTGCCATGCTTATTTTGGTCAAACCCGACCTGCTTTAGATTTTGGAGTCCTTTACCATATATATAGCTTCATATTTTTTTGTTTATAAGGGTTGCGCACATTGTGCATTTACATAGTCGTCTTCAAAAACTCGAGAATTTTGAGAGCTCTTATTTTCTAGCATATGTGAGTGATTCTCCCAAGTGAAGCATTCAGAGGATCTCCGAGATAGGTTAATCAGGGTTGCTTGTATGTCCTTTCCTCTGTGTCCTATAATACTTTTATTTCAAAGTGAATTTTTGTTGGGACCATGATTTTTACCTCTAGGAGACTTCCAGAAGGCTTTCCATGTTAATCTCTATGTTCTATTATAGTTTCTCTCAATTATGGGGATTTGTTCTTACAACCCTAACCATAAATTGGACAAACTTTTGACTGGTAATTTTGAAATGACAATAATCTTTTTTTAGATTGGCCAATTCACCCCCCTTGGCACAATTTATGTTGACTACAATATTTCAATGTGGATAGATCACATCACATATGATTAATGGAAACCCATCAATAGCCTTTAATTTTCTAAAAAAAACAGCAAATACCTTCAAAACAATTACATACACAAATGAAACGTTGACAAGGTACAGAGGAGTCCACATATAAAGTAATGCAAGAATATCTTGTAATGAGTAACCACAAACCAAAATATCTTCAAGATATTTAAAGTCTAGGCTTATTCAAAATACATGACTTGGCAACAAAATCCAAAATATTTAATCAAGAAAAAATATGGAATCCAGGCATACTTGAACTAATGTGTTGCTAAATTTCATAAAGGCTTTAAAGTTTCATCTTATCAAAACAAAAAGCAAGAATTCGGCAATTTCCTGCAAGTGGAATCATGAAACATGCAAGGAATAAAACAAAAAAAAAACAGTAATAATGACGATTACGATGGTAACGATTACCTTAGCAACAACTTTGAGAACATCACCCCCAAAACAATGAGGCCACTCTTGTTAAAAACGCAGTTCAGCATAATCTTGAGAACACACGTGAAGAATGCCTCTTTGGAAGCTTCATTCTTCTTTTTATTTTTGAAATTGTCAATGTAGGCCTTAAACTGGTCAAACAAGTGATAAATGATATCAGCAATGAATATCTTGACAACAGCTTCATCCGCAAGTTCCTGAGTTTCCAGCGTCACTTTAACATCGATGGCCATATTCCTTTTCTTCTCAAGCATGACACTAGCCTTCATGACATCCTTCTTATGTACAGGGCCTATGTTTATACCACTAACAGGCATTTTCACGGCTGGTGATTTCAAGAACTCCCGCAATGCTTCAAATGGTCCAAGAATAGAGGCCTGAACACCAACTCCCTCGCCACTTTTATCAATCCTTCTCAATACTGACTTCATATCTTCCATGGCCGCTTCCTTGATATCTTCTGAATCACCATAAGGCCCCACCACGTATAGAGCAGTGCCTGCAATCGCTTGCTCAAGGCCCTAAAAGAAAAAAATAGATACAATAACAATAAGGAGAAGAAGAATATATTTTGTCTACAGGACCACAATTCACAATGTTTACAATGAATAAAGCTAATAAGAGTGTGCCAAAGAGTGTTAGTTGGGATTGTCTATCTATGTTTTACACTATATGGATAGGCATATGCAATGAGGCACATGTACATGTGTCAGAATTATAAGTCTGGTTACTGGATGAGGTGGTCATTGAAATGAAATCTCTCAAAAGTAGGTAATACAAAGATGAGGTATTACTCTACAGAACTCACTCCCATCATTTGTGTGAGCCTCTACAATTTGAGTTTCTGATCATCATTTGTGTGAACTCACTCACAATTCACAATGTTCACCACAATTCATATCATAGCTATTGAGAAACATCATTTGTATTTTTGAAATAATATATGTGAAGCTGAAGCAGGTGGACAAGGAAACAAAATGAAAGTATAATGAAATAAATTTATGTTGAATATTGACATTACCTGTGCAGGAATCTTGATACCCTGGGCAGCCTTGATTTCTTTATGATGCAGACAAGTACCCTGAAATGAAACCACCACTGATGGTCAAATACTTAATTGGATAAATTGAACATAACATAGTACCTCAAAAATTACCAGACAAAACCAAAAGCACATCTAAGGTAGATAAAGGTTTGGTCACCGTTGTATGATGAAAAGAAAGATCATTCACTAAATCGCTTTACCTTTCAAGTTCTTAAACTTTTTTTCACGCCTACATACTGGATCTTAAGGTTTACAAGAAAATAAATTACATTTGGGTTGAGAAGCACGGACACTTCTAAAAAGGTAAAGCGTCATGTCCAATGCCGACATGACACTTGTCCGACACTTTCTAACACAAACACACAAGAAATACATTGCAAATTTTAATAAATAACTTAAGATACAATGATAAAAAAAATTTAAATGTAATTTATACCTATTTTTCTCCTTTAGATTTTAAAAATTATTACCTTTGACTTAAATATATATGACACATAATAAGTATTTCTCTTTACATATGACATATAACAAATATATAAAATTATATATTTTGCACGTGCACCCTACATGTCATGTCCTACATTTTTTGAAAATTTGCGTGCCGGCATTTCCATGTCGTGTCACGTAAATGTGTCCGTGCTTCTTGGCATTTGGACCACTTTTGAATTTTGAAAAATCACCAATACAGTTGCAGGAGAGAACACCAAAATCCCCAAAACAGTTGTCCCTCTTCATCTTATTTGCCAGCTCTTAATAATTCTGGAACTCATTTGTCCAGAACTTAAATTTGCTTAGAGAGAAACCATACTACTCCACAGTTCAGCAGTCAACTCCCATAAAGTTATAGAAATAAGTAGAAATGCCTATATGCCAAAAAAAGAAGTTGCATTCCACTTCTCAATCTATTACAAAATTGTTTTTTTTAAAGAAAAATCCACTTCTCAATCTAGCAGCCAATTCCAAGTTGGTGGAATGCTTAAAGTCTGAGCAACCAGTAGTCCAGCCATATGTCTATCTTTTCTTAGTTCCCTCTACTACGTAAGTGGGAAGAAAAAAAATTGTAACACTTGTGTTCTTTAAACCATTGGAAAGTGTGTTTAATTCCTTTTCTTAAGCTATGGAGATCCTTTGGCAGATGTATTGTTGTTTGGTTGGGTGAAAATTCAATCTAAACTTTGATAGAATTGTTCCTTTGCGCTTAGTTTTGACAAAAAGTGTTTTACAACCCTGACATTCTATCCAGAGTGTCAACACTAGCCTGCTCAGGGTCGACACCGGCATTTCCTTTATTTTCTCTCTTGTTTCTGCTTTCTGGGGTCGACACCATCCTTTCCTAGTGATGACACTGCTGGACCTGTGTACCAGAATTTCAAGACTGCTTTCTGGTGTCAACACTAGGGCTTGATGGTGTCGACATCCAGCCTGTTTTACACATACTTGTAACGCCACTGCTTCAAGGTGTCAACACCCCTCCTTTTGATGTCGACACTTGACAGTAAATTTCAGAATTTCACCAGCAAGTTGGGCCCTACTTTTGGGGTTTTTTTACTTATTATTCTTTTGGTTGACTTTGGGGCTAATATTCTATCATTGCCCTTGTATTAGAAATAGACCTCGACACTCTCTCTTTCCTCACTTTTTCCTTCTCTTTCTCTCTCTTTTCTTCTCTCTACACCATGACCACCATGTTCTCTCTCTAAACTCTAACTTTTTCACATAGATATCTAGATCTACTCACTTTGGGTCATCCCTTCACCTTGGTCCTTTGAGATAGATTGAAGATCTCGTCGAGGGCTTCCTTTTGAGTCAAGAAGTTCGTGGTTTCATCACCGTTGAGTTTTTCAGGTTCTCCTCTTCGCTTCAAAAGATAGGGATTTCTTTGCTTCTCTTCAATATCTTGCTATAGATAGACTTGTGGTATTTTTCTATCGCATAAAATCATGGTTGAAAGGAGATTTGTGAAAGGCATATAGATGTGAGTTAGGATTTTGAATCCAAAGAGTAAATCTTATGTTTTAAAGTTGATTTTGAGAACTTGGTGTCAATGAAACTTGATTTTGATGGTTTAAATAAAAAGCCCTAATTATTTGGTTGATTTAATAATTTGAAGAATAAGGTTGTAGTTAATTCTTGATTTATTGAATTAAATTAATTATTATGAATAGAAAATACATCTAAGAAAAGAAAGAAATGATTTTATGAAATAGGTTAATGCTATAAAGATTAATGACATAAAGCTTGTGAATAACTAATGAGTCATGTTCATGGTGATTAAATCAAAGTTCTATTTTTAAATATTTGACGATGTTTCTAAGAATTTATGAGCTATTTGGAAGATTGTGAAGCCTATGTGTGGATTAGAAGAGATGGAAAGAAAAGAAAGTTGAGGTGAACTTCAATTATGTTGGAAATTGAAACATTAGGGAGATTATGATAATATATATATTAAAAATTTTATTGTTTGACTTTGATGGTTTGTGTTATCAACTATGTTGAGATTAGTCTTTGGCCATCAGTGAAGGATGGTGTTGATTGTTATTGAATTGGCCATGAGTATTATGTGTCGTTCATTATTTGTGTAATTTATAATGTTGTGATGCTTGAGCGATGCGAAGGATCCGTTTCGTTCCAGTTTGAGCCCGGTAAAGCGTGGTTGGAGGTTCCACATTCCTTCCGGATAATGACCGGTAAAGCGTGGCACATTGAGATAGAGTTCGCTTACCTTCCGGCTTGCGCCCGGTAAAGCATGTGAATTGTTGGGGCTATATGGAAGTTCCGCTTTCCTTCCGGCTAGCCACCGGTAAAGCATGGCACGTTGAGATAGGTCCCAATACCTTCCGGTTAGCGCCTAGTAAATCGTTTTGTGGATTTGGTGACTCATTATAGTCGGTTTTGTTGTATTGAATTGAAAGGTGCTCAATTGCCCTTCCACGCCGAGGCTGGTAAATGTGGGAGAATACGAGAATGTTTTATAGTTGAATCTTAGTTGCACGAAGCGGGACCCAGAGTGGGAGCGAGAGCGAGAGCATGGCCACTTAGAGGAGTCGTAGTTTGGAAGCGCTTTTATATTATTTTTAATTTACCTCTATAAACTTTTTTATTTTTAATTGACATATATATATGTTATAAATAAAAAATGTATACAAAATCATCAGTTAAAATATTTTAATTATATACTTTTATTAGATTTTTTTTAAAGGATAAATTATTTATTTTATTTGGTTTTTTTTAATAAAATATATTCATTTTGTTAAAATTGTTAAAAAGGGGAGAGAGAGAGAGAGGAGGAGAAGAAGAAGAAGAAGAAGAAGAAGAAGAAGAAGACAAACAGTGCAAAGAGAAGGAGAGGAGAGAGAGAGAGAGAGAGAGAGAGAGAAGAGGAGGAGGAGATCGACAGAGAGAAGGAGAAGAAGAAGAAGAAGATGAAGAAGAATGATATATTGGTGATAGTGGAAAGTATGTTATTAGTGACTTAATGTTTAAAATCTTTTATTATTTGTAAGGTGTTAGGTTTGTTCATGTGTGTAAATCTTTCAAATTGTAATAAAGGTCTGGACCACTTTCGAGAAAATAATTGCTTAGTAGGAAAGATTTTTCTTAAATTGCTAAAGGAGACTTCTTTTGAAAAAATATATGTATGTATGTAAATACCTTGGATATGAAAAGACAACATTATATATATGTATAACGTGAGCACTCGTGATCATCTTTATTTGTAGATGTTATTGGTTAGAATCATTGTAGATCCCTACTGGACCGTTGTGTTCATCCTAGTTGTTAAACAATTTTTCAGGTGCTGAATCATATGCATAGTTCAAGAATTGAGGAATTCTTTTGTTATAATTTAGATATCGAGGGATTGTTCGCGAAACGCCCATGTAATGTAACAAGAATGTATTTTTATTTGTTGTAATTATTTTATTTGTAACTCTTGATGTAAGCCTGAGGGCATGGATTGTATTTATGTGCTTCATCATTTGTATAATACGAGAGAGAATATTTCCATTCATTCATTTGTACTCTTCCTTCCACACTTATGTTATGTAATTGAACTTTAATGAGGAATTTGGTAATGTATTCGAGTAATAAAATTTGGGAGCGTAACAAAAATCCACTTGACCAAGCCTTATTTTAATGGAGAAGAGGAGTTTTACATAAAATCCAAGAGAAAAAATAGAAAGGATAAATATATATATATATATATATATACAGCAGTTAAGGCGTCACAAGTTCACCTTTTCTCATGACATGTCATCACAAGTTTACTTTGAGGGTATTTTAAAATTTGAAATTTTTTGGGTCATTTGGCGTCTCAGTTAAGCATGCTTTTAATTGTTTCACGTAAATTGTGTATTTTTTACTTATGGCTGAGATCAATTTAATCATTCTGATGCATCCAACAGTTCTGTTGTCTGGAAATTATTTAATTTTAAAATTTTTTTAATCTAAAATAAATAAGTTTCCTATGGCTTCCAGAATCTAGAATTCTAAATTTTGATACTTTTGAGAACAATTTACTTTACTTATCAAAGAAAGATATTTTGCATAATTTAGACTCATTTTCTTTGTGGCCTATAGAGATGGGAACTTTATTAGACTCCCAGAGATCTAGAATATACAGCTAGAAAATGTTGTTTCATTAATCATTTGATTGGAATGTTAATATGTAAGAGGTTTGGAATCAATAAAATCCATAGACTGTATACCCATGCATTTATACATTCCAAATTTTGATTCCATAAAGATTTTATCTGCTACATTAAGATATTCTCTTATTATGAATTTATATAACTGGACAGAAAAAGTTAAGAGTTCATGCTTCAAGATTTCTGCCTTAAGCAACATCTTACCTCATTGTTTCTTCACTTTGTACATCTTGCCAAAGCAACATCGTGTATATGTACATCTAGAAGCCTGAGGAACATTCAACACTATATGTCATAACAAGATTCGACAATATAATCTTCACGATTGACAAGATATGGACACTAGCATTCATCACAACTTCTACAATAAAAAACTTTATGTAGTAAACAACAACAAAGTAAGAAGGGAAGCCAAATTGCTATAATCCATAGTTTCATATATCTTTCTTAATATCATAACTGGAATCGGGCATGAAGTCAAAGTATAATGTCAAAAACTATTCAAAAGAGAAAAAAGAAAGTTTCATATGTTACACACACACATATAAAACCCAAAAGGAAACCTTACCATTACTCGGAGTTCCTTCATTGGATGGGGTGTCAGTAATGCTCAAATTGAGGTAACAATAGGTCCCTGAAAATAAAAATCATATCTAAGATTTCGACAACCAACATTGCTTTAAATCTTAGGCAATAACAAGGTATTAATGCTTGCCTGCATGCCACAAACAACTATTGTTAGAATATAATATGTAAAGTGCTGCTTTAATAATTAGGTTAGTATAATAATTAGTATGCTTTAATAATTCTGTTTTCTCTTTTGGCTTGTAAACTTGTAACTCCTCTATATAAAGGAGCTAACCCATAACATTCAATAGATCAATATATACATAATTCATTCTCTCCCTTTCTCTATACAGTTATTCTAACATGGTATCAGAGCAGGTTTAGAACCTAGTATTTTCGCTTCACCGGCGGGCGGCAACCTCACCTTAGCCGCCCGCCGGACCTTAACCTATTCCGCTTATTTTCTACACATACCTTCCCATCACTGCCCAAATCCTCTCTCCCTCGATTTTGAGATAAAACACACACAGGGATACACGGAGATGAATTGGTGGTTTTGCATCACAATCTCACCTGGGTCATGACCATCCTCTGTCTATTCCCATTTCAGTACTTGGAATGGCTTCATCAGAAACACCACTATTACTAATATTGGTCTATGTGGTCTATATGACAGACTCACACACACACACAACAAAGGAGGACAGACTCACAACTCACCTACTCAGCCGATACCTGGCCTTGTTCTTCGGCGGCGGCCGTGTCACAGTGGTGCTTCGCCGTGAGCCAGCGTAGTTTCTAACAAATTCCATCTTGGTCACCTCCACTCCACTCTTCATCCCCGACCTCGGCTGAACCAACAGAAGCCGTCACTCTCTCTTCTCTTCGCTCTCACTGTCGCCGGGTGGGAGCTATTGAATTCACCGCCGATCTAGTCTCCTTCTTGAACGCTGCTCAGACGGCTTTTTACGCCGTAGACGAAGCAAAGAAATGACTGAACAGTGCGGGATATGAGCAACTTTCAGAGAGAGAAATAAAGGTCTCTGCGAGTGCGAGTGCGAGTGCGATGGTAACAGTGTTATTAAGGTTTGTTGTTCTCCTCAACTTGTCGGCCAACTCTCCTCCGCACTCTCCGTCACCGTGAACGACGTTGAATGCGTCTACGAGTTCGTCTTCTTCGCCAGCGACACCGTCTCCAGCAACTTCGTCGTCGTCGATTAGCACGTCTTCTGGAACTCCGACCTCCACTGCAACGTGGTCGAAGCCCACACCTGGAGCCACAATCTCTCTCTCTCTCTCCATGGACCCAACATCTTATCCACTGCCCCTTGTTGAGCTCAGACTCATTATTATGCTTCTCACTCTCCCCAACTTTCTTTATTATATATATATATATATATCTTTTTATTATAATATATTACCCAAACACTCTCCACTTTCACACCACGCCGTCTGATCCCACTATACCCTTTTATTTATTTTATTTTATCTTCCTTCTTTCAAAAAAAAAAAAAAAACAAACAAACAAACAAAACAAACAAAACAAACAAAAAAATCCATTCACACCCAACTCGTTTTCATTCTACAAACTTGTCATTTCTTCTTGCCGGGATCAACCCCGATCACAATTTACACACACAAAAAAAAAAAAAAAACCCACACAACCCCACCAACCCACAAACACCCACCCACAGGCGGGATTTTTTCCTTATCCCTTTCTCTTCTCTACCGCCACTTTCTTCCTCTTGACTCCGTCTTGGGCATCCCTTGACGGCTCTGCCTCCGTGCTTCCTAGACCACCAAACAAGTTGCCTCCCCGATGCTCCTCCACCTCAGCATATGGCGGACCTCCGAATCGGAACATAACGGTGGCCTTCCGCTTCAGCTCCTTGTTTTCCGCCTTCAGCACACATATCTCTGCTCGCGCATCCTTATACATGCGCTGGAGCAGAGCCAGTTGGGCGTTTAACTGCTGCACCTCATTTGTCCTACTCTGAAGCCGGTGCGACAAGTTTGTGACCGTAGTCATGGTCTCCACACATGACTTCAATGTATAATGATTGGCCTCAATATCCGATTGCGCTGCCATTATTTGCTCCACAGACAGCATAGGAAAGTTCAACGGAGCAAAACCAGGGGCGCTTGGTTGAGGTTCAAGGGCAACTGCACCGGTTATCTCTTTTGTGGACTCGTTGAGGTCTGGAAAGAGAGTGAGCGGACCATGGGAAGAAGAAGCCATGTTCTGGGTTGCTGAACGGGAAGAAGAGGCCATGTTCTGGGTTACTGAGTGTTTCAGAGAAGCAGAGATTTCAAACTGGTAATGTCAAAAAGGGTTGGTTGCAGAGTGTTTCAGAACGAAGATGTTCAGAGGTTTCAGACTAGTTTGGTTTGCACAACCTCCGCCTCGGTTTATATAGACAATGACGAAGAGGACGGCACGACGCTCTGTCGATCACGTGCATCGCCGTGTGTCCGGCGCGACTTTTGATGGCTCGCTGCTCGACGATTTCTGTCGGGCACGACTTTTGATGAAGTGAGCGCGCCTTTTGAGGGCGCGACTTTTGAGGGCTCGATATATATATATACATGTATATCTTTTGGGCAGCCTATATGTTAGAATGTGTTAGAATATTTCCCATTTTTATTCATTCAGTCTCTTTATTTGCTGTAATGGGCCTTTATTTAGGCCTTAACTTATGTTTATGATTTAATATAAAAGGGTATAATTAACCACTTATACCCTAATCTTTTCTCTTCTAAAATTAACATGGTATCAGAGCTGAACTAGAAGAAGAAGAAAAAAACAAACAAACAAACAAACAAACAAACAAACAAATAAACCGTAGCCGTAGCCGTAGCCGTATCACCACCAAGCCACAGCACCACCACCCCAGCCCACAAGCCCCCGGCGAAGCCACCTAGGGTTCCGACAGCCCTAGTCGACCGCACCTAGGGTTCCGACAGCCCCAGTCGGAGTCACGACTCTAGTCGCAGGCCCAACCTAAGACTCCGACAGTCCCAGTCGAAGGCCCCTAGGGTTCCGACTGCCCCAGTCGGAGTCGCGACTCCCGTTGACGACACAGGCGCATCTCTCTCTCTCGGTCTCTACATGTACCTCCGTCTTCATCTTTCTCTACGTCTTCATCATACGTAAGCCTCTTTGAGTCTGTAATCTCTCTCTATCTTCTATAAATAAATAAAAAACAAAAAAAAACAAAAAAACAAACAAACAAAACAAAACAAAACAAAAATAAAATAAAATAAAAATGTTCTATTAAATTTATTTTAAATTCATTATTATTTTTTCCCATCTTTCGGGTTTGTGATTCACTCTGGATGTGTTTGTGAGGGTTCCGTCGCGACGTCATTATGGCCGAATTGACTAGTGAGTCTACTACTTCGCAACCTGCTCCACAGGGCGCGAGTCCTGTTTTGACTAATTCGATGACCGATTCTCTCCACCCCGGCCAGAAAATCACCACCTCTCTCTTTAATGGTCAGAACTATCTAGCGTGGTCGCAGAGTTTGACTATATTTTTGAAGAGCAAAGGGAAGATGGGATATGTTGATGGGCGTGTTCAGGCTCCCAGTATCACCGATACAGGTTATGATCAGTGGGAGATTACCAATTCTCTTATCATGGGTTGGTTGATACACTCTATGGTTCCGGAGATCGGTGAGGGATACTTGTCTATGGACACAGCACAGGATATTTGGGAGGCTGTGGCCACTACGTATTCCCGCAAAGGTAATTTCTCACAGACTTTTGAGTTACACGCTCTATTGACCGGTCTGTTCAGGGTGAGATGACTATTCTCCAGTATTTTACTTTCCTTAGCAATGGGTGGAAGCGACTTGATCATCTTCAGGACTACAAGCCTGTCTGTCCCACAGATTCTGCTGGTTACCGGAAATTTGTTGAACAAGTGCGGGTCTTCAAGTTTTTGGAAGGTTTGAATGTGGAGTTTAATCCTGTTTGGAGTCGTGTGCTTGGTATGGATGCTCTTCCTTCTCTCCAAGAAGCGTTTGCTTATGTGCAGAATGAGAAGAGTCATCGTTCTGCTATGCTTCCGGCTGTCTCTTCTGATCGATCTGCCCTAGTTTCTGCCCCCTCTCGAGATGGGGATCGTGGTTCTTGCCCTCCTTCTGAGAAGGATACTCCCTTCTGTGATTTTTGTCGTCGCCCTCGCCACACCCGTGAGACTTGTTGGAAGTTGCATGGGCAACCATCTGGAGGTCGTGGAGACCGTTCTAGTTCTCGAGGGGGTCGCTCCGGATAGGCTCGAGGCCGTGGGCCCAATGCCCGAGCCCATCATTCTGATACAGTTGAGCCACAGTCCACAGCTCCAGTTGATTTATCTGCTGATATCTCGGGGTTTTCTACTTCTGAGTTGAAGGTTGCTCTTCGCCACTTGCTAGACCATCGGGCCTCTAGTTCATTTTCAGGTAATATTGCCCAGTCAGGTAACTTAGCTTCTTCTACAAGTGTTTTCCTCTCTCATCAAACGTTACCTTGGATTATCGATTCTGGTGCTTCCGACCACATGTCTGGTTCTTCTGATTTGTTCTCCGCGTATACCCCTTCTTCAGGGCAGGATAAAGTTCAAATTGCTGATGGTACCATTTCTTCTGTGTCTGGGAAAGGTTTAATTCATGCCACTGCTTCTCTCCCTTTATCTTCTGTCCTACATGTTCCTAATTTTAGTGTTAATCTTTTGTCTTTGAGTCGTATTACTCGGGACTTAAATTGTAGTGTGACCTTTTTCCCTGACCATTGTCTGTTTCAGGACCTTATCACGAAGAAGATGATTGGCAGTGGTAGACACGAGAATGGTCTCTATCTCTTGGATCAAGTAGACAAGCTGGCTCACTCATCCATTCAGTTTCCATCTACCAAGGAAGACATCTGGCTGTGGCACCGCCGTCTTGGGCATCCATCTTTTTTGTTACTTAAGCATCTTTTTCCCTCTGTTTTTTTGAAAAATAATGTTTCTGAGTTTCATTGTGAATCGTGTCAACTTGGCAAACAACACAGAGCTTCTTTTGCTCCTTCTATTAATAAAAGTTTAGTTCCTTTTTCTTTGATTCATTCTGATGTATGGGCTCCCTCTCGTTTTGTGTCTTTAAAGGGTCAACGATGGTTTGTTACCTTTATTGATGATTGTTCTAGGACCACCTGGGTGTATCTTATGAAGGACAAATGTGAGGTGTTTTCTGTGTTTCAAAATTTTCATAAAATGCTTTGCACTCAATTTGGGGCAGTTGTCAAAATTTACGTTCTGATAATGGGGGGGAATACATTGATTCTGGACTTGCCAACTATTTTGCCACTCATGGTATTATTCATCAAACTTCTTGTACCAATACCCCTCAACAGAATGGTGTTGCCGAGCGTAAAAACCGGCATCTTCTTGATATTGCACGTTGTTTATCCTTTGAAATGCGCGTTCCTCGATCCTATTGGGGGGAAGCGGTTCTCACTGCTGCGTTCCTCATCAATCGGCTTCCTACCCAGGTTCTTCATAAACAAACTCCTCTTCAAGTTTTGTTCGGCTTCCAAGCTTCTGCTGCCTTCTCCATTCCTCCCAAACCTTTGGGTGTGTGTGCTTTGTTCATAATCATTCTCCTACCCGTAGTAAGTTGGATCCTCGGTCTCTTCGGTGTGTCTTCTTGGGTTACTCCGCCACTCAAAAGGGCTACAAGTGTTATCATCCCCCTTCTCGCAAATGGTTTGTCTCTATGGATGTGTCTTTCTTTGAATCTCAGTCTTATTTTCTCTCCTCCCCGGTGTCCCCGTCATCTCTTCAGGGGGAGCCTTGGTGTGAAGAGACTCCTGTATCACTACCATCACCATCAGTTATTGCGACCCCTGAGACTATTATTACTGATGATCCAACTATTGAGAATGCTGACTTTCCATCTGCAGTGAAAGACGGCAAAGTGTATGTCAGGGACAAGGGTAGACAGAAAGTTACTTGGGTACAAGAGACCAATTCAGATTCTCCACTGCTATCTTCTTCTTCTGATGAGTGTCCAGAATCCTCTCCTTCTGGTGAACCTCAAGGTAACTCAATTCTTTCTGATCTAGATGTTCCCATTGCTAAAAGAAAGGGGTTAGGTCGTGTACTCAACATCCTATTTCTCATTTTGTCTCCTACACTAATCTGTCTTCTTCCTGTAAAGCTTTTTTGTCTAAAGCTTCTTCTGTGAGTCTTCCTTCCAATTTTCAAGATGCTCTTTCTACTCCTGAGTGGAAGCATGCCATGATGGAGGAGATGAGAGCGCTTGCTAAAAATGGCACTTGGGAATTGGCTGCGTTACCTAAGGGCAAACGACCTGTTGGATGTAAGTGGGTGTACACTGTAAAGCACAAAGCCGATGGTTCAATTGAACGTTACAAGGCTAGATTGGTGGCCAAGGGTTTTACTCAGACTTATGGAGTAGACTACCAGGAGACATTTGCACCGGTTGCTAAGATGAATTCTGTTAGAGTCCTTCTCTCCCTTGCCTCTAATCTTGACTGGCCTCTCCATCAATTTGATGTAAAAAATGCTTTCCTCCATGGAGATCTGGCAGAAGAAGTGTACATGGATATTTCCCCTAGCTTTGAGGATGTTAAAACCACAGGAAAGGTGTGTCGGTTACGCAAGTCACTTTATGGCCTTAAGCAGTCTCCTAGGGCTTGGTTTGAGAGGTTTACTCAGGCCATGCTGAGATATGGTTTCAAACAAAGTCAAGCTGATCATACTTTGTTTGTGAAACACTCCTCACATGGTAAAACGACAGCCCTCATTGTCTATATGGATGATATTGTACTCACAGGGGATGATGTTGAGGAGGTTCCTCGATTAAAGGAGTATTTGGCTAATGAGTTTGAAATCAAAGACTTAGGCAAACTGAAGTACTTTCTAGGCATTGAGGTTGCTCGGTCCAAAGATGGTATCTTCATATGTCAACGAAAGTATGTGCTTGATTTGCTAAAAGAAACTGGAATGCTTGGAAGTAAAGCATGTGATACACCATTAGAACCCGGACTAAAGCTTAGTGAGGATGAAGGAGGTGAGCCTGTAGACAGGGGGAGATACCAGAGACTAGTGGGTAAGCTTATTCACTTATCCCATTCGCGGCCTGATATTGCTATTGCAGTGAGTATGGTTAGCCAGTTTATGCATGCTCCACGTGCAACTCACTTAGAGGCGGTTATGCGGATTCTAAGATACTTGAAATCTTCTCCGGGTAAGGGTCTTTATTTCTTAAAGCATAGCCATCTCAGTGTGGAGACATATACAGATGCTGATTGGGCTGGTGCAGTAACTGATAGAAGATCCACCTCTGGCTATTGTACCTTCGTTGGCGGAAAACTAGTTACTTGGAGAAGCAAGAAACAAAATGTTGTTGCGCGGTCTAGTGCAGAGGCCGAATTCAGAGCTATGGCTCAAGGTGTGTGTGAGTTTTATGGATTCGATTATTATTGCGGGATTTGGGGATTCATCAGACAGATTCTATGAGGCTATACTGTGACAATAAGGCCGCCATTAATATAGCCCACAATCCGGTTCAGCATGATCGGACCAAGCATGTGGAGATTGATCGGCATTTTATCAAGGAAAAGCTTACTAGTGGCGCTATATGTATGCCTTTCGTGCGGTCTGGGGATCAATTGGCTGATGTTCTTACCAAAGGCTTAGGGATTAAACCGTTCCGTGACATTCTCGACAAGCTAGGCATGAGAGATATTTTCGCACCAGCTTGAGGGGGAGTGTTAGAATGTGTTAGGATATTTCCCATTTTTATTCATTTAGTCTCTTTATTTGCTGTAATGGGCCTTTATTTAGGCCTTAACTTATGTTTATGATTTAATATAAAAGGGTATGATTAACCACTTATACCCTAATCTTTTCTCTTCTAAGATTAACACTATATACACAATCATACAGTGTAGCTTCTACATGGGTCCGGCATGACCCCGTAAACTGTCCCGACATTGATTCCGGTTAGCTTCTATATCGGTCCGGCATGACCTCGTAAACTGTCCCGACATTGATTCCGGTTAGCTGCTACAACGGTTCGACACGACCATACAGTGTCTTCTATACCGGTCCGACACGAGCCATACAGTGTCTTCTACACCGGTCTGCTACAACCATACAATGTCTTCCACACCGGTCTGACACGACCATACAGTGTCTCCTATCCTATTTTATTTTATTTTATTTTTCTATTTTGTTACTCTCTCCAAACTCAAGTTGGTTGGTTCCTATCCTCCTTGAGTTTGAGGGGAGCTGTTAGAATATAATATGTAAAGTGTTGCTTTAATAATTAGGTTAGTATAATAATTAGTATGCTTTAATAATTCTGTTTTCTCTTTTGGCTTGTAAGCTTGTAACTCCTCTATATAAAGGAGCTAACCCATAACATTCAATAGATCAATATATACATAATTTATTCTCTCCCTTTCTCTATACAGTTATTCTAACAACTATTTGATCTCCTTCGTGAAGCATGCCATTAACTAACACCACATCGATGGTTGTCCCATGGCCTTCAATAACTTTAACCTCTAAAACTGTACACTGGAAAAGAGTTCCAAAACAAAGACAATTATCACACATTCCCAACATCTATACAATCAACAAACCAAGGAGATATTGCATAGGAAGGTGTAGTGTGGGAGCGGATAGTTATACCTACACTTCATTGCAGTACACAAGTTTCTCAATCATTGTCTTCTGAGTCCATTGAACTAGCAATAACAACAAATCAGGAATTCCTTCACCACTGTTGCATCCACAAACCCAAATATCAGGACACTGGTTAGGAAATATCTGTTTTTGTTGCATTTGCTGCAGAAAAACTTTGACCTAACCATAACAAGAACAGATCAATATTCCATGAGAAATACCTGATTGCACTTGTAGGTACAATACTGTAAGTTTCCCCCATTTCTTTGTATCTATAGTACAATTCAGTCTTCAACCCTTGTTCCTTTGACTGGGTAATAACCTGCAATGGTCACGAAAACAATTGTAACGAGGTCCACCATAAATCAAATCATACTTGAGAAAGGATAGTATATATATAAGACCTTAGTCAGCTTCGTATTAAATTCTATTTGGACATCTTTGGATTGTTGCTTCATTGCCTTCACAATTGGTGCTCTCTGGCAAACTGTTTACCCATAAAGTCTGTCCACCTGCAAGTTGGAAATTAAAGAAACAAAATAAACATAAAAAACAAGCCCAATTAGTCCACATTAATATGTGTTTGGGAGGGGAAAGATTGAGTACACACCTAACCTTTAGCATAATGCAATGCACAAAGGGGTGACCATTGGTTCAATGGATAAGACTTGGCCTAATAACCTTGAGGTTATGGGTCCAAGTCTTAAACAAAATAAACATAATGGGAATATATTCAAAAGCGATATGTACACCATGGCCAACATTGCCGTGTAATCCCCCCACCTTATTCAATGCAACAATGGATTCTGTTTTCCTCATTTTCAGATGATTGAGTGATTCAACAGTCTGTGGTTATAGGCATGCATTATGTCAACAACCAAAATTGCAATGTCACATAAATAAACCTGAACCCCGAGACCTTAAATTAGTGAACGATTCATGTCCAGGGGTATCAATAACCAATAGACCTGGGACATTCAGCTTTGCATCGGCTTTCAGTTCCTTTGTCCTCTCTCGTATGTTCTGTGCTGGAAAATATGTCGCACCAATTTGTTGAGTAATCCCACCAGCTTCACCTTCTTGAACATTAGTGCCACAGATACAATCAAGCAGCTTGGTTGTACCTGTATCGACATGACCCGTAATGTAGCATATTGGAGATTGGAGATCAATTTCACTCTGGTTAAGCATCTGAATTTGGTGCTTCCTTCTTCCCTGTAGGCTTTTCAGCCACAGCAGAAGGGCCTGAATCGCGGCTAGCTGATTGGGCACTCCTTATCTCTTTTTTTTTTCCATTTTTTTTTTTTTTAAAACCACAGGTTCAGGCTCAGTGTCAGTCAGCCTCTTTGATGTTCTTCTTTCTGAAGGTAGGAGTTGCATTTGCTTTTGACTCACCATTAAAATGGGTAAACTATCAATAAGTTATAATAGTAAGACTTAATTCTCATCAAGTCCTATTGAAAATAAATTCTAATAACATTGTTGTTAAAAATAATTTTTTGTGACGATTTTTTTGCATGCCTTTAAAAATTGACAACTAATAACTTTTTTTAATTATGATTTTTAAAAATTGTTGCTAAAAACTTACAATTAGTGACTTTTATATGACAATTTTCAAACTGTAGTTAAAAATTAAAATTAGTGATTTTTTTTGTAACAAAATTTCAAACTGTTGCTAAAAATTAACAATTAGTGACGTTTTTTAATAGTGTTTGATAAAAACGCCATTAACTATGATATGATTTATTAGACAAAAAGTCCACCTATTAGGACCTATGCGTAAGTCTCCTTAAAATTATCAACATGTTTCTTTTTTTTTTTGTCAAATTTTTTAAAAAGAAAACTAAATTAAGCATGTGTGGGGTGATTTCTGCACAAATGGAATTGGAGCTCTGCAATTTGTAAAAGAAATCCAGGAAATGTAATATGCACACTTGAGTGCATTGTTAGTGCTATCCGACCAAGTGTTTGCCTGGAAAAGTAACTCAAATGGTCAAGTCAATGATCAGACAAAAATGTAGAAAATTAGAGTTCAAAGTGTATTCTCATATTGATCTCATAAAATCTCTGAGGCTATATATGACACATAACTCTAGATGAGCAAGTCTTATCCAATTACCAAGCACCTTAACTAATATCTGCTTAGGTTTTGCTCGACCTGCCATTAGCCTTGTTAGGTAAAGGGCTCAGCTCAATCCTAACTAACCCACATTAACTTGCCTCAATCCAGCCCCTAATCTAGGGCTTGCCCGCTTCCACTCCGAGGGTCCTAATGGCTCGGCCCATGGTCATCGCCTGCTTGGCTTAGTCTAGCCTTGCTACTTCAATTTTGTCCCTATGTAGTATGCATATGTTTACCAAACGATAAGTTTTATAAAAAGAACAACAATATAGACTCATAATTAGTGTACATAAAAATATTTAGAAAAATAATATATGATTTAAATTTATTATATATATATATATATATATAAGTCTTACTGAATTTAAATCACAAATCATTTTTCTAAATTCGTAACTTTATTGCGATGAAATCGTTTAGGGTACCTGAAGAGAAACAACTTTAATGTCTGACATTGTTGCAACAATGTCACTAGGGAATGGTGATAAAGACCCATTTTTGAAATGGAAACTTGGATGTCAAAAATATCAACTTGTTTTTTTTTCCATTGCCCAAAAATGAAAGAGAAGAAGATATTTGGGGTCCGAGAACATTCATTTGTTTGGTTTGGTTTTAAAATAAGTTTCAAGGAAAAAAAGTTGATAAAAAATAAAAAACACTCATCATTTTTATATAGTTTTATATCTTTTTTTTTTTCTTCAGATGGGGATAAATAATTTTTTAAAAATAAAAAAATCTTTTTTTTTAGATGGGCAAAAAAAAAAAATTCTTTTCAATATTTACTTTCGTCGTCAAACTATAAAAAAAATAAAAATTAATATTTACTTTAGCCAAACTAGTATTTAAAAAAAAAAATAATATTTTAATAGTTTCAGAATATCAAATCAAACATAGCCTTATTTCTTTAATAGTTCTTATCATAGTTGTTATTATTATAGTTAGTCAATTTGGTTTTGAGGTCACATTTTTTTTCCCCTTCTTCTTTCTAGAAGAGATGTAAGATGTCAAATTCTATTTTTTTTTCAACTTAATCAATCATAATTTTCAATTAAAGTAAAGTTTGAGGTTTCATTTTTTCTCCTTGCAAAATGATGAGTCTCGATCAAGTGAGACTTTAAATCTTATTTTTATTGAGTAGACGGATCATAATTAGTTGAGTGAGTTCTATCCTTTCACACCCTATTATGTGATATTATTCATGTAATGTTCTTAACTAATGACGTAACGAAAAATTTTACACGTGAAATATTAATGACCTGCTTTCATTAGATAGTTGACAAAACAATAAATGACTCACTTAATGCATTTTACAATATCTTATTTGTCGAGAGGACTATATAAACAACATTGATATTCCAAAATTATCTAATAATTTTTTCTTCACCCACCACTTTTAGGATGAAACAAGTTTTTAAATGGTCCAAATTGATTTCAAGGTGTGAAGTTGGGGAGACCAAAGTAGGACCTTCAATGTACATTTGATTTGTTTTACTTTATCTTGGACCAAATGGCATAGTCTAATACAAATGAGGCAAAAGGGTTTTAATCGTTATTAGCCCAAGAACTTGCAGACTTTCTTATTTGATCAACGGGGGTTGGGTTGGGTTGGGTGGGTTACTTGATTGATTGATTTTCTTTTTATAAATAAATTTGATGAATATATATCAAACGAATTAAGATATATGGATCTTGACAAGATAATTTGATCAAGTCAAAGTGAATGAGATTTGCTCGATGTACCAAGCACGTTCGGCCCACTAATAGCACAATCGAAAATAGAAAAAAAATGCATCATTTATATAACCCTAACACTATATTGGAGTTCTGTCTCATTCTCTTTCCCCTCTCTCCACTCTTTGATAAGTGTTGATTAGCTCACATGTTAACTTCAAGCATTGAAAGAGTTTTAAATAAAAAATAAAAAACTACTAAACATGGTCATTAAAAGAGTGAAAAGGTTAAAGGTGCCAAGACACCAGATCCTCTTTCTCGAGTTTCTTTTATTCTTCTGTCTCAATTCAATTCTAATTATTAAAATATGTCTTCAAATTCATATATATTGACATTTCACACAATCAAATTGTGAGGGATTATTGGTCGAAATCCAAAGACCTTTTTTCTGGACCGTAAGTTCCTTCTATTTCCAAGTCATCAACTTCAGCTAGTGGAGGATCTTGAGCTGGGTTTGTCATAGATAAGTTTGGGTATTTCTACAGACAAATATTCTTTCACTCCAAATAATTGTGAGGGGTTGGTCTTATAATACTCTTTCACTCCAAACAAGCCTTTGAAAGATCCTCGCTTCAATACTTGAAACAGGAAAATATTCCGGTCTTGGGTGCCGGAATTAGTACTCTAATGAGCAATTTAATCCTTTGGAAGAGGAAGCAATGTTTATATTTTTCCAAGTGCAAGGTCTTAGAGCATATCTTCTCCTTCACTATCACCTCCCTTTTATAGAGATATTTCTCTAAATATTTCCTCTTGTACCTTATGATTATTACCATGTCAGAGCCCATCTCCGTACTATACTTCTAGAATGGACAGCTTGGGCCCACTTAAAGTGGATTATCATGCCAGCTTTCCCTGTATACTCGGCCCCAACGCACTGACTCTGTATCTTGTACTCAGCATGTTCTTCAGCCTATTTGAATTTATTCGGCAATGATTTGTTTGAGCCCAGTAAGTTTTGGCTGAATTTGGCCTATCAAAGATGGACTTGGATGTGCCGTATTTACTGATTAAGAAGTCCATTTGTTTGGCTCCCACACAAATAATTAAGTAAGAGTGTATTAAAACAATTTTAAGGACAGTAAATCCCTTAAAAGTTGTGTACTAAGCCAACTTAAAGTTGGCAACCCCCAATTAATAGAACAAAAAATAAAATAAAGGATTTATTATACTTTTTATTCCTAAATTATAGCTAGATTATCTACTTAATCCTTGAATTATCGATTAAGTCTATTCAGTCCTTAAAATATATAAATCGAAGTCCATTTAGTCTATAAATTATCGATTGAATCTATTAAGTCCCAAAAGTATTTAATTGAAACCTATTTAATCCCTAAAAGCATTACAAAATAAAATATATGTCTATAAGTATTATATATAGTAAATGATCCTACCTAATTAAGACTTTATCATAGAAAATTTGAAATTTTTATTTTTCCTTTAAAACGTGTTTTAATTAGTTGTGTGTTTAAGTAATATTAGAGTCTGACTTCTCAATCTTGTAAATAAAATTATATTGTATTAGATATACTGAAGAAGTAAAATTAGATAATTTAAATAATAACACTTCGCAACAAATAATAATAAAACAAAATAATATATTGATTAAGTTATAAAAGGAACTTAGCGAAAAACTTAAAATAATCAATTATAAATTATAAATAAAATCTAACATATAATATTAGATGAAGTCAAGCATGTAGCCATTTTAGAAGATAAATAAGAAAATACTATAGATAATTAGCTTTACCCTTATAAAGGGAATTTATCGTAAGAACTGACGCTCACTTTTCAAAAATAGAATAAAAATTAAGATTTTTTTGAAATAAAATTTAACTAGATATTTTTTTTAATGCTAACTTATAATAATTATGGGTTTATATTTCAATTTTATAATATTTTTAGGGACTAAATAGGTTGTAATTAAATATTTTAAAAAATCAATAGATTTAATCGCTAGTTAAGATATTAAATAGACTTTAATTTATATAATTTAGAGATTTGATAGACTCAGTCGATATTTATAGATTAAATAAATAATTTAACAATACTTGAAGAATATAAAGTGTAATAAACCTTAAAATAAAATTAACGGCATTGTTATTAACACTATTATTTTTGCTTTTGCATTTTATATTTTGTTTTTCTAATAAACACAGTATGAATTACCAATAAGTTGAATGTAAGATTTTTTTTAAAATTTTAAAATATCACTCTTAAATTAACTTCATTAACTCGTTGCATGTCAATTATTAATTTGTTTTGAAATCAATTAAATAAGACCTAATTACCTGTTATATCAGTGTGAATAAATTCAATGATAATATTTTAAATATTTTTAACATTACTCAAAATGCAGATAATAATGCTCTAAAATAAAATATAAAAATATAAAATAATATTATATAAAATAATAAATTTTTTAATTTTTTAATTTTTTTTCACTAATTGAAGTGTCATATAATAAAGGAAAAATTAATCTAAATTCTCTATATTTTTTTTTATGATGAAAGCCATCACAATATTATTTTATAATATCTAAAATCTTTCGATCTTATACACATGAGTAATGCTAGGAATAAATAAATAATAAAACTATCACGAAAATGATGATGAAAATTCTCCATCCTTGAATTACCGTACACAAATCAAAGGAGAAAATTCGGGCCATTTCCCTAAATAAGCTAAAATAGCAAGGGATTTCCCAAACTAAGCCTAGTTTTCAAAGATTTCCCAAAATAGGCTAACTCGCGGTTCACAATCGCGAGTTCAACACTTTTCCCCCGGAGTTGCGAAATCTTGAACTCGCTGTTACAAACGCGAGTTTGCTTAAGAACTCGCGGTTACAAAACGCGAGTTTACTTAATTTTTTTTTCTTTTGAATTCCGAAGCACGAGTTTAATTAATTCATCCCAAAAAAATTTTGTTCTGAACTCGCGTTTAGGAACCACGAGTTCATTTTGTATTGAAGTCGCTGTTTGTAACCACGATTTCACCCCAAATAGTTTTTGCTCTGAACTCGCTGTTTCTAACCACGAGTTCATCAAAAAAAAAATTTGTTCTGAACTCGCATTTGTAACCACGATTTTGGTTAAGTGAAATCGTGGTTGTGAACCACGATTTTAAAACAACTATATAAACCCCCAGCCCCGTGTTTTGTATTCACGATTTCTATATCTCATCTGCTGTCTCTCTCGCTCTTACTCTCTGTTCTCTCTCGAGCTCTCTCTCTGTTCTCTCTCTCTCGAGCTCTCTCTCTCGAGCTCCCTGCTCTGTCTCTCTCTCGAGCTCACTACTCTGTCTCTCTCTCGAGCTCCCTGCTCTGTCTCTCTCTCGAGCTCCCTCTGTACTGTCTCTCTCGTTGGTATGCCTTCTATCATCTACTTTACTGCGAATAAATTAGCATTAGAGTTTATATTTGTGAATATATTTGTGTTTGTGAAAATGTGAATAAATTAGGGATAGGGTTCATGTATGTGGGGTTAGGGTTAGGGTTAGGATTTATATTTGTGAATAAATTATGGTTAGGGTTCATGAATGTGGGGTTAGGGTTAGGGTTTATGTTTGTGAATAAATTAGGGTTATGGTTTATATTTGTGAAATTTTAAGTATAGGTAATTTGTTGAATGTGAATGTGAATGTTGAATTTTAATTATATTTGTTGAATGTTAAATTTGTTGAATGTTGAATTTGTGAATGAAAACATATTTTAAGTATAGGTAGTTTGTGAATGTTGAATTTGTTGAATTTGAATCAAAACATATTTGTTGAATTCATAATTTGTTGAATGTTGAATGTGTTTAATTGTTTGTAATAATAATAATTTTCTTGTATCAAAACAAATTTTGAATCAAAACAAATTTAAGGAATAATCAAAACATATTTTCGTTTCTTTTGAATCAAAACGTATTTAAGGAATAATCATGCCATTCCCTTTTATTGTCATTCCAATAAATTACCTTTGTCCTATGCAGCTAAATATTTACAATAATTTTAATGTTGTTAATTAATTACATAAGAAAGAGAAACGTTAATTTGGCTGTAAAATTATTATTAATTAGGTGATGCGGAGTAGTAATAATTAAAATTAATAAAGTAACCAAAATAATTTTGTTCGAAATTTCAATTTGTTAAGTAAGAATAAGAAATTGAAAAGTAAGGAACAAAATTTGTGATAAGAAATTGCTATGGAAGTTTTCTCATCATTTTGGCCAGGAACAAATATATATATATATATATATATATTTTGGAGATAGGGATATGGCAAAATAGAAAAGTCAGATATTTCGTTTTCTTACTAAATTTTTTTAAAGAGTGATTGTGATTGTTAATATTTTCTATGGGTGACCCTTTAAGTAGTACACTAAAATTTTATTAACAAATTAAAAATCTAACTACTTAGAATGTTGACCCAAAAAAAAAGAAAAAAAAAATGAATTCAAATCTAATCGGTTTGTAAAATTGATGCCACATGCCCCTACGATAAGTAAAATTGGTTTGACTAAGTAAAATTATAGTTTACTTGAATTTCATGCCCCATTTACGATTGAATTTCATTTTCGAGTTTTTCCTCCTTAAATTTCATGACATTCCCTTTTATAATTTGATATAAATAAATGATTTTTTAAAAGTGATTCACAAAAAAAATTGATATAAACATTAGAGGTCGAATATAAACATTAGAAGTCAAAAAAGTACTTTTTACCTCTTTGCGAAAAGAGGCCTTTCAAGTCGTCATGGAAAATGCTATTATGAAAACATTTGATATAAAAAAAACAAAAATTATTTAGGAATTATGTTTGAAAAAATGAGTCATTCTCGATAATTTTTGAAATTTTTTTAGTCATCCTACACTCAAATGAAAATTTTTTATTTATAAAATGAAAAAATAAAAATAGAATGAAATGAGTCATTCTCGATAAAAAATAAAAAATTGAAAAAATGAAAAAATAAAAAATATATGTGGGATTCTCAATTCAGAAAGTCACATGGCAACAGTGAATTCACTGATTTGTGAATTCAGAAAGTCACATGGCAACTGTGAATTCAGAAAGTCACGTGACTTCGTACAGAGTATTTGCTTTTCTCTGTTTTTTCATGTATGTACGACACTCATACATTGTTCATTTATGTGGGATTGTCATGCAGAGGCATCTTTCTAAAGTCGTTCATAACCAACTATATAAATGAGTAAAGGTGAAGACACAACCTTACAACTCATTTCGCCCTACGAAATTATCATTTATTTGCTTTACAAAATTAGCATGGCTACATGGTTCATGGGAGGGAGTGGTGGGAATCGCAGAGGTGGTAGGAACTTGCAAATGGGTGAAAGTTCACGACGAGGAGGGGGAAGGGGAAGTGGCGATGCTGAAGATGAAACACCATTTCCTTTGTTAGATGTCTCTTGTGCTTATCATGATAGGTTCGGGAAGCGACATTTTGTCATGCCCAAGTACTATCGAGATCCCTGTGGTTTGGTGGAGGATCATTGTTGTAATCAAACAGGATATGGTTATGCAAACGCTAGACTTCTGAAGTGGCCCGCACTATTTATAGAGCGAGTGGAAAATGAAAGGTTATGTCGGGAAAGACGACTGAAGGTGCCAAAAGCACGTTCTGTTGAGATCCAAAAGGAAGATCCTGATAATGTTGATCGACTATGTCAAAGACTACAACGTGAGATTTCTCAAATGGGTCGTAGGTTGGCCCGCGATATGCAGCTACTCATAGTTAAGAAGGATGCCCAGAAGAACAAAACAGAACCAAATGATGCGGCTATCAAGGCTATCATGGAGGATCCTCAGCTTGTCTCTGACGCTGAGCTTTCGGATTGTTTAGACTCTGAGCCACCTACCGATTTAAGCGCGAATTAGGTGTTAATGTCTACACTTCGGCAATATTAGGTCATGCATTCATATGTAATGTCTGTGTTAGAGTAAGTGTTTCCGTAATGAGTTTGTCAGATTGTCTGCCTAATATTTGTCTGTCTAACTTTTATGTTTATCTACGTATTGTGTGTTCAGTTCATGGTGTCCACAATGTATTCTTGTCCGAGACTTATGTCTGTACTACTTATGTCTGTACTACTTATGTGTTTTTTCCTCAAGGTTTTATGAATTACATTATCACCTTCTAACCTAAAACAAAGACAACAGAAAAAAAAATTATTTAAATGAAAACGGCTTTAGTAAAGCCAAAACAAATTTCTGAATAACACATTCTAACCAAAAACAAAGACAACAGAAACAATAAAAATTTAAAAACTTTACATGAAAATGGCTTTAGTAAAGCGAAAAGAAATTTATGAATTACATTATCACCTTCTAACCCAAAACAAAGACAACAGAAAAAAAAATTATTATTTACATGAAAACGGCTTTAGTAAAGCCAAAACAAATTTCTGAATAACACATTCTAACCTAAAACAAATACAACAGAAAAGAAATAAAAATAAAAAACTTTACATGAAAATGCCTTTAGTAAAGCGAAAAGAAATTTATGAATTATATTATTACCTTCTAACCCAAAACAAACACAAGAAAAACAAAATAAATTTACTTTAGTCAAACCAAAAAAAAATGCTGAATTACACATTCTAACCCAAAATAAAAGAAAAAATAAATTAACATGAGAACGGTTTTAGTAACCAATTTTAACCCAAAAATTTATTCTGAAATACATTATCACTAAAACAATGACAACAGAGAAAAAAAAAAAACAAATTTTCACTTAAAAGAAAGTAAAACAAAAAAATTTATGTTAAAAATAAAAATTCACTAAACTCGCGGTTAGAAACAGCGAGTTTAGAAGAAATTTTTTTTTTGATGAACTCGTGGTTACAAACAGCGAGTTTAGAAGAAAATTTTTTTTTGATACAATCGCGGTTGTAAAAGCGAGTTCAGAACAAAAATTTTTTTTGATGAAATTGCGGTTACAAAAAGCGAGTTCAGAACAAAATTTTTTTTTGATGAAATCGCGGTTAGAAACAGCGAGTTCAGAAGAAATTTTTTTTTGAGGAACTCGTGGTCACAAACAGCGAGTTTAGAAGAATTTTTTTTTTTGATGAAATCGCGGTTGTAAAAAGCGAGTTAAGAACAAATTTTTTTTTTGATGAAATCGCGGTTACAAAAAGCGAGTTCAGAACAAATTTTTTTTTTGATGAAATCGTGGTTGTAAACAGCGAGTTCAGAACAAATTTTTTTTGGGATGAAATTAATTAAACTCGTGCTTGAAATCAAAAGAAAAAAAATTTAATTAAACTCGCGATTTGTAACCGCGAGTTCTTAAGCAAACTCGCACTTCGTAACAACGAGTTCAAGATTTCGCAACTCCGGGGCAAAAAGTGTTGAACTCGCGATTGTGAACCGCGAGTTAACCTATTTTGAAAATTCTTTGAAAAATAGGCTTAGTTTGGGAATTCCCTTACTATTTTGGCTTATTTAGGGAAATGACCCAGAAAATTCATTCCCCCTTCCTCTTCCTCTTCTTACCCAACAATTCTTCTTCCCTCTCTCCGATTCACTGACCTGACCTCCGTTCATCCATATCTCTCTCTCTCTGATTCGATCAAAGTGAAAAACCCATTTAATGCCCATTGTTACGTAGGACAGCTCTGCAAGTAGGATTCGGAACCGAATCAGTGCTGAACAACCCTCCGAATCGGTGCTGAAATGGCAAAAGGTCATGGTGAGGGAGATGATGATCACATGCCAAATAAACATGTAAAAGTGGGAAAGAAAGTGGGTGGGAAGTCAGTGCCATTGGTTGGAAAGAGCTCTTCTAGTCACTCTCACATTGTGGCTCTACCTAGCGTACATCATGAAGATACGAAATTTCAGAATCAGATGAATTCTTCTGTAATTTGTGCTAAGAAGAAATCTGCTGAAACAAAAACTCTATTGGATCCATCTCCTCCGTCAAAAGTTCCAAATGGTGATGCTTCTTTGTCTATACCAGAGGAAAATGATATTGACAAGCAGAAGACAGGAATGTCCTCTCTAAGTACCAAGGTAACAAATTGAAAGACGTAGGTGAATTCTCCGATCCTTCAGTTCAGAGGTCTCATGGCAAAAGTTCTTATACACAAAGCAAATCTCAACCTGGAAAACTATTGTATAATGTCAATGAGTCAGATCAATCAGTTCAGAGGAGAGAAAAAGACGGCATTCGTGAAAGGCCTGACCTCAATGTTTCTGAGGGAAAATATCCCATGCAAACTGTGGTGAGTAGTTCTTTGTGAATCCTCTTTCTCCTCTCTCTTTGCATTACATCAGTGGATTAACGTGATGCGTGCAAATATTGTTTCACATATACATTTCAAGAGGTTTGTGGAAAGTCCAGGAAAGGCCAGAGAGTAATTTTGTGGGAAGTCTAGGGAAGGCCGGAGAAGGACAGAGAATTTTTGAAATTTCCCTGGAGAGTGGGATGTCTAGGGAAGGCCAGAGAGGGGAAGGCCAGAGAAATTTTAGAGAATTTTTCAAAATTTCTCTGGAGAGTGGGATGTCTAAGGAAGGCTAGAGAAGGGAAATTTCTCTGGAGAGAAGGGAACGCCAGGGAAGGCCAGAGAAATTTAATTTCTCTGGAGTGTGGGAAGTCCAGGGAAGGTCAGAGAAATTTTCTGAGAAATTATTTCCAGAATTTATCTGGTGAGATTTTCTATGTGAAGCCGAATTTTCTCTGGATCAATAATATCATGGTAATCATTATTATTGTTTTTTTACTATCTAAGCAAATAAATTGAGAGTGTCTGGTTCTTTTGTTGGGATAGTTTTTTTGTAAACCTGGTCCTTAGCAAGATGCATATGATACTAAGACTCTCCTCTAAATCTCTGTGAAAAGTGTTTGAATTTTTGTTTGTTTCCATCACATAGATATCATAGTATTTATATTCATATTCTCTGTTCAATGATTTCAAGACTTTGATTTCTGTTGTTTTTCCCCCAAAGTGAAAGGTACTGCTTAAGGAGGTTTGTGAATTTATCTGGGTTGGAAGGGAATTTTCTTTGAGTTTTTGTGAATTTCTCTGGGTTGAAATGAATTTCTCTGGACTAGGAGAATTTCTTTGGGTTGAAGTGAGTCCAGAGAAATTTTGGTAAGATTTTCTTTGTTAAGTTGAATTTTCTCTGAATCAATTTGAGGGACCTTAGACATTATTAAAATATTGAATGTCCTTTATATTTTTTTTTTGATCAACAACAAAAGCTTTATTAATAAAACTGAAAAAGGGAAAAGAGGATGAGACATCCTCTGAATACAAAACATTGAAAAGACAACATGAAAAAGTTCCTAACCAACTAACAACAATCAAAAGCTTACAAAGCACACACCGCCAACCAATCTCTAGCTAACAAAAGAGTGGAACTCCTTTAAATAAAGAGTTCCCCGACGCCCAAAAAGAAGATAAGTGACAAACATGATCCCATAAACAATCCACCTCCCGAAACTTATCCTCAAACAACCTCTGATTTCGCTCCCACCATAGCACCAAAAAGTTGCAAAGACCACACAAGTCCATAAAATTTTGGCTCTCTTCGATCCACCAAATGTATGAAAATCAATTAAGAGCATATGCACACTCCTTTTTGGGGCCACCCACATATCGTTTCCAACACGAACAATCTATGCCATAGATTCAAAGCTATTGGACAATGCAATAATAAGTGATCCACGGATTCCCCGCTCTTACAACACAGAATGCACCACTGAGGATTTAAAAGACGATTTGGTCTCCTTTTCTGCAATGTATCATTGGTCAAAATTCCCCCATGAACCAAGGCCCCCATGAACACCTTTACCTTTAAGGGAGCACAAGCCTTCCAAACTTTTTTACAAAAAGGGAATTGAGGAATTTGAGGATTATCAATGATGTAATCAAAAACGGATTTACAAGAAAATATGCCAGACGGATGAAGTGCCCAAACCCTCGCATCCTCCAAAAGAGGAGATAAAGAGAAGTGATCAACTCTAGATAATAAAGAAACCAACTGTGAAGTCTCCCTATCATTAAGATTTCTAGAAAAATCAAAATTCCAAGCAATTGGAGCTAATAGAGAGCAAGCCATGGAAGTAATTGAAGAATTATGAGAACGAGCCACTCGATAAAGATGCGGATAATCCGCAGCAAAAGAAGATTGACCCATCCAAACATCCTCCCAAAACCGAACAACTTCCTCATTACCCACCCTCACAGAAAGATGTCGAGACCAACATGTAAAAATTTGAGAAATTGACTTCCAAGGAGCACGGCAACTACCCATTAAAACCACTCGTGAATCCCTACCATTGTCCTGAATCCCATATTTGCTTCTAATAACGAATGCCATAATGAATCAATCTCCAGTGGAAATCTCCATAACCACTTGCCAAGAAGGGCCAAGTTCCTTTATATTACAAAGTCTTAATATCAGGGACCCTAAAAAAAAACCCCTATAATAAATAAAAAAAACATGATTCAGTTTTTAATACTAATATGATACCACGTTAGTCAAATCACTCATCCCACCGCCACTTGTATCCCCGACCAGACCAATATTGGTGTACTCCATCACTGTCCATCCACTATGGCATCAGTCCCTCTCTGTTATACACACAAAATATATTCAGAAAAATATTTGGTGACCTGAATTTGTGTGGTTCGAATGGCTTGAATGTGTCAAAGTGATGTCATTTTACACTCAAAACGACGTCATTTTGACAAATTCGAGCCATTCAAACCATGAAAATTCGGACTATCTAGCATTGTTGATATACTCACTCCCCCGTGACCAAAGAAAAAAGAAAAGGCTATATATCTTAAATAATTTATTAAATTTTTTATTAAATCTCACATCAGTCTGAGATCTATTCACACATATTTTTTTTATCAAATCTCACATGAGGGCGGGATCTATATGTGAGTAGATCCACACACATATAAAAAATTTGATGGAAAATTTGATAAATTATTTAGAATACTTAGCTAACTCAAATCATAAACTAAAAAGCAGTGGTGGGTGAGAACAGAACAGCCCCATGGTTAAAGATGATTTGGAGGGCTCACCACCTCTCACATGGGACTTTCGTCGAACACATACATTGCCTTCAAAAAATAAGTAGTCTTGCTACTCTTCTTCCACCTTCTTCCACCACTCTCCTCCCTCCCATCTCTCCCACTGTCATCATCATCACAACACTAGTAGGAGTATTTCCTCTCATTTCCTCCATCATCACCATGCCACCGCCTTTTTACTCTCACCCCCAAACCAAGCCCTTTGCTCTGGTAATGCTTTTGTTATTGGTTTGATTTGTATAGGGTTGCTGCACTGCACCACAGTGGCGGACATGGGTTTGATTTTTGTGCAAGCGGTGGGGCTGTAGTATGTGGTTGCTGTGAGGTACATTCAAAGATGGTAACAAAGTATGCTTATTACATGTTTGATTTATTGCTTCAAAGACAAAATGTCTTATTTGATGTGTTGTGTTGTGTTGGATGTTTGTTGCTGTCGTGGATGCTCTAGATGAGTTGAAACAATTGAACTTGAATTGATGTACCAAACAAGTCCCCTTCCACATAATCCTTCATGTATTTTGTTTCTTAAATCCCAATAAAACTCTGTGTGTGTGTGAGCGTACCATATCTCTTAATTATGATATTTGTGGTTTTGATTATAACCTATTCTAGTGGGACTGAGATCCTCTTCATTACAACCAAATGAATTACACTATCATCTACGGGTAAGGGTCGTGAAATAATTATCAAAATTTATCAATACTTCAAATTTAAAAAGAATTATTACAAGCCCTTGGATAATGCAATGGAGATCATCCATTACAACTTTGGAATGGAGAAGAAGATCACAATCCATTGTGGTGTTAATAAATGACTTGGTTATGAATCATTGTGATGTATGTAGGTTATGACTTATTGTGATTATTACTTTGGTTGTATCTTATGTGATGTTTGGTTATAACTACTATTATTTAGTTATGTCTGAAAAGGGGTTAATTATGACATTTGTATCTGTCTGTGTACAAAAAGAGAAAAGAGAAGAGTAAAATGAGAGAAATATGATAAGGGTAAAATTGGTATTTAAACAAATTTAACTTATGGCGTGAGCAAAATCTGTTAGTTGACTTAGCAATCAACCAGTGGAAGGGGTAATTTGTAATATAACTTCAAACATCAAGTAGGGGGATGTAATTTCCAAAATGTGAGAGGGGAATTTGTATTAAATGTAAACCTCGGGGGGTGTCGATGTAATTTACCCATAAAATAAAATAAATTTCATGCATTTATAGGGACAATTGGTGATAAGTCCATTTCTATGACAGATGATATTTGGTTCGAGGATGGATCTTTTTATAGAGATAAAGGGCGTATCCAATGCACGAAGCTCCCGCTTAAGCGTGGTGTGGGAAAAGGTTGATGTACGCAGCCTTATCCTCGCAAATGGAGAGGCTGTTTCCGCAACTCGGACCCGTGACCACCGCTGACACCGTTGATGTATGCAGCCTTTATCTTTTATGGAGATAAAGACATGATTAATGAATTATTTGGTGATAAGGGCAAATTACTGTTTGGAAGAATTTTTTTCCTATTTTTACTCCACTGTTGCTAGATCACTGCTGACACCGAAAAAGTTGCTAGAAAATTAGTTAGAAAAGTCTCTGATGGTGGCTGGCAGCCATTGCTGCTGGTGGTGATATGAACAGATAACCAAATTAGGTGGTCAACTAGGTGACACATGGACAAATAGGTATGGCCCCCGCAGGTGGTGATATGAAAAGTCAATGCCACGTCATTCTCAAGCAAATGGTATGGCCCTGCAAAGGCTGTGGAAATCACAGAAGCAAAGGAAAACCAGCAGGAGGCTGTGTCAGAGGTTGATTCCATGGAGCCGGAGAAGATTGAAGAAGTGGATGCAATGAGTGTGGAGGAGAAAACAGAAGTTGCTGATGTGGTTGAAGAGAAAGGAATTGAAGAAGAAGAAGAAGATGCGGATGAATGGGATGAAAAGAGTTGGGATGATGCTGATTTAAAACTGCCTGGTAAAAGTGCATTTGCAGATG